>JABJVT010000008.1:9130039-9294895 GCA_014170255.2 Drosophila triauraria
CACCAATGGAAGCGCTTTCATCGGCTGCACAGGAGAAAAGGGGTGAGTTGGTAAATGAAAGACCGTTCCCGTAATATAAGTTAACGCGTGTGAGCTCAGCCTCCAAGACATTGACAAGCCTCTAGCCACGATCGCGGCAGCTATTTCCGAGTGTCGAGCGTATAGGGTCTTTCTATGTTCTTTCTCGTTGCATAACCTCTCTCGAATCATAATGCCAACCAGTACAGGCGGTCCTAAAATTTGAATATGAATATCTCTACAGTCGGCTGGTACATTTTCTGAGCGAAGTATTACATGTCTCCGGCGCGCTTTATATACGCTTTTCAAATACAATAAGCAGCTCAGCGGTCACTTCTCACCACGTTTTGAAAGTATTAATGCCTTTAGGATGCATTTGAGTAATACTCGTTAAGAATATTGATCATTTTCCGTTTATCAGTTACTACATGGTGGATATCCGTTCATATTTTGCCATGCTGTTTCGATATTTACTATAGAATATTAGAATAAGTTCCTTCTCAATTTATACGTAGTAATAAGACAGTCCTAATAGTATATTAAGAGCCAATTATACAGTTGGGAGTAAGAATGATAGTGGAGGAAGCGAAGAAATGTTAATGAATATGAATAAATTGTTTATAATGGAGTAAGAGATCCGCTGCCTTGTCTATATGTTGCCGCCATGCCCCGTGGTCGTTCCGGGAAGATCCGTTAGTGAATCCGTATCGGAGAAGAGATGTACGGCCTATATACATTTCTTTAGGTTTTAGCACGCATCACTTTACGAGAACTATGATAGCCCGACATTGCATCGCGGGAGAGGAACGAGTTATAGGAACCACCCACTAGCCGACGAGTCTAGACCGGCAATCGCGTGCACCTCGCTCCTTTTCCGATATATATCGGTGCGAAGCAATACGCGGCATAGCTGTTCGTTACACTTGAAAACTCTTAAGGGAAACCTTCTTCATGGTTTATTAAATGTTTTTATTATTTTTTAATTACATTTACAGGGGATAGCATGTTCGCTGAAAACTATCCTTTCTTCAAAGAAGTTGCTAAGCTTTTGTGCCGATTTGTTTTAATACTTAATATGTTTTCAATTAATTATATCTCAAAAACAAAATCACAAAGCAGGCTTCTTCCACGGAAAACAATTTTGTAGTACTAATTTAAAATTTGTTGAACAAACGGTTTCGATATTTTAGCGTAATAAAAAAATGTGGGTTTTCGCGGATATCCCAAAACGGTTCTTTGAAAAAAATTTTATTGAGTTCAGCGTGCTCAGCGGCTTAATTAGTCGGGAAAGTGGGTCTTAACGTTTACATAATAAAACAAGTCGGAAAGCTATAGTAGAGTGTGACCGACTGTAAGATACCCGTTACCCAAAGCATTGTAGGTGAAATTAAACAGCACATGCATATGAACATGGAAAAAGAAAATATTGCTAGAAACATGTTGAGCAACACTCAAAGAGACAAATGTTGCTAGGAACATGTTGGGCAACTCTCAAAAGCGACAAATGTTGCTAGGAACATGCTGAGCAACACCCAATAAAGACAAATGCTGCTAGGAACATGTTGAGCAACACGCACGTGCGCGCTCTCTCTCTCTCTCTCTCAGAAACTTTATTGTTTAATAACTTCTATGTTTATCATCCGATTTTACTCAAATTTTCAGAACACGTCTACGATTGCCTACTTATTAAGACTATCTACTTACTTTACTCCGAAGATCACGCATATGGCTTATATACCGTTTTTTATAGTTTTCGGGGGCGGAAGTGGGCGTGGCCAAATTTTAAAACAAACTTGATCTGCGTGCAACAGATTCAATGTTGTCACCAAATTTGGTAGCTCTAGCTCTTATAGTCTCTGAGATCTGTTGTTTCACACGGACGGACAGACGGACAGACGGACATGGCTAGATCGACTCGGCTAGTGACGCTGATCAAGAATATATATACTTTATAGGGTCGGAGGTTTCTCCTTCTGCCTGTTACATACATTCTCGGTTGGCACTAACTTATAATACCCTTGTACCCTATGGGTACCGGGTATAAAAATATAAACGTTGAGACAAACTTTTTCCGACTAATTTTGAGCCGCTGAACACGCTGAACTCATTAAAAAATTTTTCAAAGAACCGCTTAGAAGATATTTGCAGAAACCAGATTTTTTATATTACGCTAAAAAAATTTCGAAAACCGTTTGTCCAACAAATTTAAAATTAGTACTATCCAAGATGCAATATATACACCTTTCCGAAAACATACGACTCTTTGTGGTCAGAGCCTTGTTAGTGAAGATATAAACACTGAAAGTAAAAAAACATGCAATATTTTATAGCTAGTTTTCATTTACTTTTTAAAAATTTAAAAACAAAATTTTTAAAGTAATTTGAGTAAACGGAAGGATACCTATGTCCTTATAGAGTTAAGGTTAAATATATGCAAATCCAATAAAACTTCTAGTTATTCTAGTCTAGCCATTAATTCTAGTTATGGCGAATTCAATGAAATTAACATATTGCAGTTGTGTTACAAAATTGTTTTCCAAGGGAAGAAGCCTGCTTTGTGATTTTGATTTTTTAGATATAATGACTTGAAAAAATTTTAAGTATTAAAAAAAATTGTTGCATAAAAGGTCAGCAGCTTCTTTGAAGGAAGGATAGTTTTCAGCAAAAATTGTTCGCGGACGAACATTTTACAAAATTATTAAGCTCTGCAGAAATAGCAGCTTGGAAGGCGTTTCAAGAAGTAGCTTACGGAAGAAATTATCATGAGTTCATTTAAATAATGACGAAACATTCATTAAATTAAGTTTTATTCTTAACTAAAGATTCCCGCATGTCACTTAAAATGCACTTTCTAAGCAGTCTTTTGGACTTCTTTCCGAAGAACTTGGGAGCAGAAAGTGATGAAAAGGGTGAACGATTTCATCAAAATATGTCCCCATTTGAAAAGCGTTACGAAGGTTTCTGTAATGAAGGAATCCTAAGCGACTATTGCTGGATGCAAATACGGGAAGTTTCCACACATCATAAGCGAAGAAGTTCGAATAATAAAGTATTCTTCCGAGCTTGTGTAACATCGGCAGGAGGAAAAAAAACGATAGGTTCGAAACTCTGGGTAGTTATCGATAGGGGAAAGGAACTGGATCTCGATTCTGACTCCAGGGACTAGTGTTGCTCAACGTTCAAGAGGCCTTAGGGTGAGAGAGCTTAGAGAGCGAAAAAATTGGCAAACGAAGACGAAACTGCGTGCAAGAAAAAGTCTTTCTATTTCAACCGGCGACGGTAGCAGACGTTGGAAGATACCGAATTTGTGACAAGTTGTTCAAAGAGAAGAAGCGGTGAAAACGGAAAGGCGATCTAACAGTAAACAATATTACACTGTGTGTATCGACACAGTAATAAATCACTATAATAAGCACAAAAAGCCAAGTGAATTATAAAGCAGCTTGTAGCTGCGGATCAGTGGCGTGGCCATTCCTGGCCCTAGTTGCGTATTGCTAGGCGATTTGGCGCGTTAGGTGAGTTGTCCTAGAGGAGGTTAGGGCGAAAACTGAAAATTTGTGTATTTGTTAGTTGAAGCTCGCTCGGGAATTGGGTTCCAGTGGACATAGCTGGCCTTGAGCTGTACTCTCGATCGGCGAAGCGACGGGAGGAGGTCAGAAGCGGTGCAGTGCTCCAGCGCGGGAATAGCATCGGAGGAAACTCTGAGCAACCCGGCGGAGGGTTCTATCCGAGTCCCGAGGAGGGAGTGGCCAAAGCAGGAGCAGGCGAGGCGGATTCAAGAAGCGGCGTAGCAGAGTTCATCGACACTTTTTGTTAACGGCGAATCGCAAGTGAAGAAGTAGAAGCGGAGAACGCCCGGCATCATGGCCGCCTGGCCATAGAGAAGGAGGAAGAAGAGGAAAGAGGAATTGGAGTACCGCTATAGTTTGGCTACGGAATAGAGGTTACGTGAAGGGCAAGAGGCAGCCCAAGTGCAAGGAGTTTTAGTGAGCTTGTAGTTGTGTTTGTTTTTGGAAAAGATAACTTTGCGGTGGCCTATGCATTTCTTTCCCGACAGGTGTACACCAATGGAAGCGCTTTCATCGGCTGCACGAGGAGAAAAGGGGTGAGTTGGTAAATGAAAGACCGTTCCCGTAATATAAGTTAACGCGTGTGAGCTCAGCCTCCAAGACATTGACAAGCCTCTAGGCCACGATCGCGGCAGCTATTTCCGAGTGTCGAGCGTATAGGGTCTTTCTATGTTCTTTCTCGTTGCATAACCTCTCTCGAATCATAATGCCAACCAGTACAGGCGGTCCTAAAATTTGAATATGAATATCTCTACAGTCGGCTGGTACATTTTCTGAGCGAAGTATTACGTCTCCGGCGCGCTTTATATACGCTTTTCAAATACAATAAGCAGCTCAGCGGTCACTTCTCACCACGTTTTGAAAGTATTAATATGCCTTTAGGATGCATTTGAGTAATACTCGTTAAGAATATTGATCATTTTCCGTTTATCAGTTACTACATGGTGGATATCCGTTCATATTTTGCCATGCTGTTTCGATATTTACTATAGAATATTAGAATAAGTTCCTTCTCAATTTATACGTAGTAATAAGACAGTCCTAATAGTATATTAAGAGCCAATTATACAGTTAGGAGTAAGAATGATGAGTGGAGGAAGCGAAGAGAAATGTTAATGAATATGAATAAATTGTTTATAATGGAGTAAGAGATCCGCTGCCTTGTCTATATGTTGCCGCCATGCCCCGTGGTCGTTCCGGGAAGATCCGTTAGTGAATCCGTATCGGAGAAGAGATGTACGGCCTATACATTTCTTTAGGTTTTAGCACGCATCACTTTACGAGAACTATGATAGCCCGACATTGCATCGCGGGGAGAGGAACGAGTTATAGGAACCCACCCACTAGCCGACGAGGTCTAGACCGGCAATCGCGTGCACCTCGCTCCTTTTCCGATATATATCGGTGCGAAGCAATACGCGGCATAGCTGTTCGTTACAGTTATGATATTTTAAATCATTATTATAGTTTTTCTGGCGCCCAACTTAGTGGCTTTATCTTTGATATAGCTAAATGCAACCATGTCAATGCAAAAATAGATAGTTTTCGGCTGGCTAAAGGCATGGTTTTAACCACGACCAAAACTTTCGGGAGCTGCACGCGAGAATCGCTTGGATTTCTGCTCTGACAAAGAATAAGAGTAGACCACGGTGAAGCAGCAGACTCAGATCGCTAAGGATAGACTCAGCGCATTCGGATTCACGCTTTGGAAAAGCTGGTGCGGATAAGGAAGCACTTGACCACGAGAAACGATCGCGAGAAGTTATCAGTAGCAAAAAGACGAACTCGCTGCCAAAATAGGTGCTTGGAAAGGCAGATCCAGTTAGCAACACCGGAATCTGACCACGCCTCATTGTAGCAGCGAGGACTTGTCACCCCATAGATAGAGACAGGGACGCCTGGAATTCAACAGATGCAAGAGACAGCTGTTGACCACGTCCAGATTAAGCAAGCGCATTTCACGGCGCCTGGGAATAAGCAGGGTCTGTGAGAGAAAGCGGCATACAGAGGGGATTTTTCTAGTCTCTCCGAAAACGGATTATTAGGAGTCAGGAACGTAAAGAAGAATAACATAGCGGAGTGCATTGGCGGTGCACACATTGGACAAAGGCAAATATTGAGTTACAGTTCGAGTTAATTAAATTTTCTTATCTACTACCCGAGTTTAGTAAGACATTAGTGGTAATTTCAATTCAATTTAGAGAACATTTGTATATTTCGAGTATATTTGAATATTTGGATATGGAGTCAGAGAAGGGGGCAGCAACACCCCAAGACGTGCCAATATGCAGTCTGTGCAACAAAGAGATGGCAACAGGCAGAGGAAGGACCAAATGTGGCCATGAATTCCATAAAACGTGCATAACGGCTCACGCGAAAGTCAAATCTTTTGTCCAACTTGCAAGGCGACATGTTTTGAGAAGCCTCAAACAGCGAGCGAGATGGCCACAGCAAGTACGAGCCAGCAAGCTCGTAGGGCAGAATCACCTGGTGGCAGGAGTCAGGCAGGATCTCAGGCAGAGTCCGTAGGGAGCACGGCCGAGATTAATTCGATTGTCTCCCAGTCTGTAAAAGCCATGCAGACAACGCTTTTCAACAGGTTGTCAGCACAAATGGAGAAGTTGTTCCAGCAGAGGGTTCAATCGGACAGAGAAGAAGAAGATAGAGCTAGAAGAAGATCGGCCGAAGAGGGACAACCGATTGAGGCTTTTAACAGCGAAGGAATGGATCAGATACAGGGTGATACTGTTGGGAACAATTTAAGGCAACAAGGAAGCTCCGAGTGGGCATACCGACCTGACAAGGTTGGCCTCATCCTGAATAGTTGGAAGATTCGATTCAATGGGAGTTCAGACGGCATAACGATTGATAACTTTCTCTATCGGGTGGAAGCTCTGACCCACCAAACGCTGGATAGTAATTTTGCGGCACTTTGTAGCAATGCAAGTCTTTTGTTCGACGGTAAGGCTGGAGAATTCTACTGGCGCTTCCACAAAGCCAATAGAGGCATGAGATGGGGCGAGTTGTGTAACGCTCTTAGGAAGCAGTTCCGGGATAGTCGTTCGGATGTAGACATTCGGGAAGCCATTAGGGACAGGAAGCAGCGCGAAAAAGAGGACTTTGATGTGTTCTATGGTGCTATTGAACAACTCATGGATGGACTCGGAACTCCACTTAGTGAGGCCACGATCGTGGAGATAGTAAGGCGGAATTTAAGGTCGGAGATCCGACACGAGCTGCTGAATGTGTCCATCCATTCAATAAGTCAGCTGAGGGAAATTTGCCGCAGGCGAGAAAGGTTCCTGGAAGAGGTGAGAAGGGAGAGCGGATCCCATAAGCCTAGTTACTGGAAGAAAACCAATGGAGATACATACCGGCATGAAGGAAAAAATCAGCAAAGAGGGTATGTGTCCGGCAAAGCAGTTGGAGAGATAAATAGTGAGGTTGAGATTGAGGACGCAGAGGAGTTTTCTGGCGAGGAAGGTCCAGATATCGAGGCTGTCGCTCTAATCTGCTGGAATTGCAGAAAGGAGGGACATAGGTATCATGATTGTGCAGCGAAACGAAAGGTATTCTGTTTTGGGTGCGGAGCGCCAAATACGTATAAGCCTTCCTGTGAGAAGTGTTTAAAAAACGGGAGAGCGAATGCGTTGGATCGTCCACCTCAGCGTGTTCAAATGGGCTCGAGCAAGGACAAGTAGAACAGAGTAAGGAGTCAATGAATACTGAAGAGAAATATGAAGCTAAATTGAATACGAATAGTAATTTAGAAACTGGTAGCAGAATAAGATCTAGAAGTACTAATAGGTTAAGGAGTTACTGGCCATCTCTAAAAAAGATAGAAGCTATAAGATATAAGATTTCAGATAACCGGCCGTTTGCCGAGGTGTATTTGTTTGGGGAAAGAGTCCTGGGTTTGCTGGACACAGGAGCAGCAGTTAGCTGTATAGGAGGCAGATTAGCGGCAAACTTCATCAGGAGCGGAGCTAAATTCAAGCGAAAAGGGACGCTGGTGAACACGGCCGATGGGCAACGACAGCAAGTGGTAGGCCAGGTGACGGCTGACCTAGAATTTAAAGGTCAACGCAAGCCCTACACTCAATCAGGATCTCTACTTAGGTATAGACTTCTGGGATAGCTTCGACCTATTGCCATCAGAGTTCCGTGTGTGCGAGTTATCGGCCATTCACGAGTTGACAGCGGAGCAACAGGCCAGACTGATGAAGGTAGTGGAGTTGTTTCCGTCTTTCGCCAAGTTGGGGTTAGGCAAAACACATCTGATCAGTCACAGCATCGACGTAAAGGATGCCAAAGCGGTAAAGCAGAGGCATTTTCCGGTCTCTCCAGCGGTGAAGCTCTTATATGGTGAAGTCGAGAGGATGATGAAACTCGGAGTTATCGAGGAGTCGGATAGTGCCTGGTCTTCGCCAGTGGTTCTGGTTCAAAAACCGGGCAAAGTCCGATTGTGTTTGGATTGTAGGAATGTGAATAGCTTCACGTATGGAGATGCTTATCCGTTACCACAAATTGAGGCAATCTTGAGTAGGCTCCCGAAGGCAGTTTTCATTTCGAGTCTGGATTTGAAGGATGCCTATTGGCAAATCCCGTTAGATCCGGCATCTCGGGACAAAACAGCGTTCACGATACCCGGCAAGCCACTTTATCAGTTTAAGGTGATGCCTTTTGGGCTATCCAATGCTTCACAGACCATGACCAGACTCATGGATAAAGTGATTCCGGCTTCTTTGCGAAATGAAGTGTTTGTCTATTTGGACGATTTACTCGTCGTTTCCGATTCGTTCGAATCACATCTCGCAGTCCTGACCACGGTAGCAGAGCATATCCGTCAAGCGGGCTTGACTCTGAACGTCGAGAAGAGCCACTTTTGCAGACGGACGGTGAAGTATTTAGGCCATGTAATCGGAGAGGGAGTCATAAGGACAGATCCGGACAAGATAGCGGCAATGGTTGACTTTCCGGTACCACGCACGCTGAAAGCCTTGCGAAGTTTCCTGGGAATGACAGGATGGTACAGCAAGTTCATCAGCAACTACGCGGGCATAGCGGCTCCATTGACGGATCTGATGAGGCCTAAGTGTAGGTTTACTATGACCCAAGCGGGTTTAGAGGCATTTGAGAAGTTGAAGAAGGCACTGTGTGAGGCCCCAGTCCTGCATAGTCCGGATTTCCAGAAACCATTTTTCATCCACTGCGATGCGAGTAGTTTCGGTGTGGGAGGTGTGCTTGTGCAGAAGACAGAGGGAGATCAAGGAGATGAGTATCCCATCGCCTTCGTTTCGAAGAAGTTGAACAAGGCGCAGAAGAATTATTCCGTCACGGAGCAAGAGTGCTTAGCGGCGATCATATGTATAAATCGGTTTAGACCTTACGTGGAAGGTCATCATTTTACTGTGATCACAGATCATGCTTCGTTAGGGTTGGCTCATGTCACAGCAGGATTTGAGATCGCGACTCGGGCGATGGGCCACGAAGTTGCAGGCGTACAAGTTCGAGATTAAGCACCGAAACTACATGTAGTTCCAGATGCTCTTTCAAGAGTGTTCGAAGGCGAAGTGGAGGAGGTCGCAGTCCGAGATGCAGAAATAGACTACGAGTCCCTCCCATTTCAACACAAGCGAGTATAAAGTGTTGGCAGACACGGTGGAGGCCAATAAGGACACAGTGGTGGACTTGAAGGTCATGGATGGAAAGGTTTTCCGCCGAGCGAATCAGGTTCCTGAGGAAGCGATGACGGATCAGTTTGCTTGGAAGTTATGGCTACCAAAGGAGTTGGTTGCTGAAGCCTTGAGGATAGCTCATGACAGTCCTATGGCAGCTCATGGGGTTTCCTTAAAACGCTGGAGAGGGTTCGACGAACGTATTATTGGCCGAAGTTAGTCGATGACGTAAGAGATTACGTAGGCAAATGTGCGGTTTGTAAAGCTTCAAAAGCACCCAATCAGGTCATGAGACCGCCGATGGGTAAATCACCTGAGTCTCAGAGATTCTTTCAGAGGATTTATGTGGATTTTCTGGGGCCATACCCAAGGTCGCGGTCAGGCAATGTGGGAATATTTATCGTCTTGGATCATCACACCAAATTTGTCTTTCTTAAAGCAGTAAAGAAGTTGTCTGCCGATATTGTAGTTAAGTACATGCGAGAGGAGCTCTTCCATACGTTTGGAGTGCCGGAGACGGTGGTCTCAGATAATGGGACTCAGTTCAAAGGAGATGCTTTTAAAGGATTGTTGCGAGAATATCGCGTTTCGCAAGTGTTCACGGATGTTCATTCTCCTCAGGCAAACGCCTCGGAGCGAGTAAACAGATCAGTAGTGGCGGCAATTCGGTCGTATGTGAAGCCCGATCAGAAAAATTGGGACGCGTGTCTGAGTGAGATTTGTTGTGCCCTGAGGACGGCAATACATTCGGGTGTGGCGGCGTCGCCCTATTCCTTAGTTTTTGGGCAGCAGTTTGTTGGTTCTGGAGGCTCGTACAAGCTCCTAAGAACTTTGGGCTTGCTGGAGGACAGAGGCATTGTGCTTTCGCGGGAAGATTCGTTGGATGTAATGCGCATCCGGGCTCAGAAGGCGCTGCAGAAGCAAGCGGAGAAGAATGAGAGGATCTACAATACGCGGTCCAGGGAGGTTAGCTTTCAAGAAGGGCAAGAAGTCTACAGAAAAAACTTCAAGCTGAGTAATTTCGCTGCAGGTTACAATGCTAAGCTCGGTCCGAGGTATGTAAAGGCCAGGATAAGGAAGAAGGTAGGCAACTCGACGTACGAATTGGAGGACATGCAGGGAAAGAGAATCGGGATGTATCACGCTAAGGATTTGCGTCAGTAGTTCCTGCCTCTGTGGGTTAGCAGTTCAGGGTCAAACGAGACCCTGATCCAGCTCTTGAGAAGGGGGCATTTTGTAACATCGGCAGGAGGAAAAAATACGATAGGTTCGAAACTCCGGGTAGTTATCGATAGGGGAAAGGAACTGGATCTCGATTCTGACTCCAGGGACTAGTGTTGTTCAACGTTCAAGAGGCCTTAGGGTGAGAGAGCTTAGAGAGCGAAAAAATTGGCAAACGAAGACGAAACTGCGTGCAAGAAAAAGTCTTTCTATTTCAACCGGCGACGGTAGCAGACGTTGGAAGATACCGAATTTGTGACAAGTTGTTCAAAGAGAAGAAGCGGTGAAAACGGAAAGGCGATCTAACAGTAAACAATATTACACTGTGTGTATCGACACAGTAATAAATCACTATAATAAGCACAAAAAAGCCAAGTGAATTATAAAGCAGCTTGTGTAGCTGCGGATCAGTGGCGTGGCCATTCCTGGCCCTAGTTGCGTATTGCTAGGCGATTTGGCGCGATAGGTGAGTTGTCCTAGAGGAGGTTAGGGCGAAACTGAAAATTTGTGTATTTGTTAGTTGAAGCTCGCTCGGGAATTGGGTTCCAGTGGACATAGCTGACCTTGAGCTGTACTCTCGATCGGCGAAGCGACGGGAGGAGGTCAGAAGCGGTGCAGTGCTCCAGCGCGGGAATAGCATCGGAGGAAACTCTGAGCAACCCGGCGGAGGGTTCTATCCGAGTCCCGAGGAGGAGTGGCCAAAGCAGGAGCAGGCGAGGCGGATTCAAGAAGCGGCGTAGCAGAGTTCATCGACACTTTTGTTAACGGCGAATCGCAAGTGAAGAAGTAGAAGCGGAGAACGCCCGGCATCATGGCCGCCTGGCCATAGAGAAGGAGGAAAGAAGAGAAAATTGGAGTACCGCTATAGTTTGGCTACGGAATAGAGGTTACGTGAAGGGCAAGAGGCAGCCCAAGTGCAAGGAGTTTTAGTGAGCTTGTAGTTGTGTTTGTTTTTGGAAAAGATAACTTTGCGGTGGCCTATGCATTTCTTTCCCGACAGGTGTACACCAATGGAAGCGCTTTCATCGGCTGCACGAGGAGAAAAGGGGTGAGTTGGTAAATGAAAGACCGTTCCCGTAATATAAGTTAACGCGTGTGAGCTCAGCCTCCAAGACATTGACAAGCCTCTAGGCCACGATCGCGGCAGCTATTTCCGAGTGTCGAGCGTATAGGGTCTTTCTATGTTCTTTCTCGTTGCATAACCTCTCTCGAATCATAATGCCAACCAGTACAGGCGGTCCTAAAATTTGAATATGAATATCTCTACAGTCGGCTGGTACATTTTCTGAGCGAAGTATTACGTCTCCGGCGCGCTTTATATACGCTTTTCAAATACAATAAGCAGCTCAGCGGTCACTTCTCACCACGTTTTGAAAGTATTAATATGCCTTTAGGATGCATTTGAGTAATACTCGTTAAGAATATTGATCATTTTCCGTTTATCAGTTACTACATGGTGGATATCCGTTCATATTTTGCCATGCTGTTTCGATATTTACTATAGAATATTAGAATAAGTTCCTTCTCAATTTATACGTAGTAATAAGACAGTCCTAATAGTATATTAAGAGCCAATTATACAGTTAGGAGTAAGAATGATGAGTGGAGGAAGCGAAGAGAAATGTTAATGAATATGAATAAATTGTTTATAATGGAGTAAGAGATCCGCTGCCTTGTCTATATGTTGCCGCCATGCCCCGTGGTCGTTCCGGGAAGATCCGTTAGTGAATCCGTATCGGAGAAGAGATGTACGGCCTATACATTTCTTTAGGTTTTAGCACGCATCACTTTACGAGAACTATGATAGCCCGACATTGCATCGCGGGGAGAGGAACGAGTTATAGGAACCCACCCACTAGCCGACGAGGTCTAGACCGGCAATCGCGTGCACCTCGCTCCTTTTCCGATATATATCGGTGCGAAGCAATACGCGGCATAGCTGTTCGTTACACTTGAAAACTCTTAAGGGAAACCTTCTTCATGGTTTATTAAATGTTTTTATTATTTTTTTAATTACATTTACAGGGGATAGCATGTTCGCTGAAAACTATCCTTTCTTCAAAGAAGTTGCTAAGCTTTTGTGCCACGATTTGTTTTTAATACTTAATATGTTTTTCAATTAATTATATCTCAAAAAACAAAATCACAAAGCAGGCTTCTTCCCTTGGAAAACAATTTTGTAGTACTAATTTAAAATTTGTTGAACAAACGGTTTTCGATATTTTTAGCGTAATAAAAAAATGTGGGTTTTCGCGGATATCCTTAAAACGGTTCTTTGAAAAAAAAATTTTATTGAGTTCAGCGTGCTCAGCGGCTTACAATTAGTCGGGAAAAGTGGGTCTTAACGTTTACATAATAAAACAAGTCGGAAAGCTATAGTAGAGTGTGACCGACTGTAAGATACCCGTTACCCAAAGCATTGTAGGTAAAATTAAACAGCATATGAACATGGAAAAAGAAAATATTGCTATACAAATGTTGAGCAACACTCAAAAGAGACAAATGTTGCTAGAAACATGTTGGGCAACTCTCAAAAGCGACAAATGTTGCTAGGAACATGCTAAGCAACTCCCAAAAGACAAATGCTGCTAGGAACATGTTGAGCAACACGCACGTGCGCTCTCTCTCTCTCTCTCTCTCTCTCTCTCTCTCTCTCTCTCTCTCTCTCTCTCAGAAACTTTATTGTTTAATAACTTCTATGTTACTTGTTGTCTGTTACTTTACGCCGAAAATCACGCATATGGCTTATATACCGTTTTTACTATTTTCGGGGCAGAAGTGGGCGTGGTCAATTTTAAAACAAACTTGATCTGCGTGCAATAGATTCCAATGTTGTCACCAAATTTGGTAACTCTAGCTCTTATAGTCTCTGAGATCTGTTGTTTCACACGGACGGACGGACAGACGAACGGACGGACGGACAGACGGACAGACGAACATGGCTAAATCGACTCGGCTGGTGATGCTGATCAAGAATACCCTTGTATAATACCCTTGTACCCTACGGGTACCGGGTATAAATATAAATTTGTAAACTAGTGTTATTATTAAGCATTGCATTGTCGGACATAAATTTATGAATTTGATCAGCCACTATGTTTTCAAACTCCTTTGATAGGTAGGGTAAAATCAAGATGGGCCTGTTCTCAAAAAAAAAAAATATTTTTCGTTTTCCATCAGTCTGGAAATGTAGATGTTGTAAGTGCAGTATTAAAAGTATGCGTTATATGTGGAAGGACCTTTGTGGGTTCAGGTATGTATTTTCGGTATCCTTAGGTACAGTGCAGTTTAAACACTTTTATTTAGATCATTGGCATCTATTTCCTGCTCAGGTTTATGTTTGGATTTGCAGATCCCCAGGCTCTTATAAATTTCCATGTTTGCGAAGTAGTGGACGCATTATTAAATTTACGGGAATAAAAATTTTTCTTGGCAGTTTTAATAAGCGTGGCCACCTTTTGTCTTAATGACTTATACAGAGGATAAGCTTGAGGTGTCCTGTACCTTTTCCACTTGTTGTATGTACAATTATTTCTTTTATGTGGTTATGAAACCATGGTTTTAAGTCGGACAAATAGCTTTACTTCGGACAGGTACAAATAAGTTATACAAATAACCATTATTTTATTGTAAGAACTTAATTTGTTCTTGAATAAATGTTGTCCCAATTACAAGAATTAAAAGCTAAGTCTAAAAGGTCATAGTTGATATTTTTAAAATCACTACAAAATATTTGATAGCTAAGGTATTGTAGGTCAAATGCGCAGGTCAAGAAAATAAGGTCATGTTTGGAAAAGGAGGATACCACAAGTGTTTCATATAAGGCTACTTTGTCAGTGTCGGTTACAAAAATAAATCTAATAGCAAACTGCGAGTTTTTGTAAAATGTGTAGGAAGTGAGGAGTTAACCAGGTTTATTTCTAGCGATTTCATGTACTCAGAGAGATGAGATTCCCTTAATATACCGCTATTAAAATCTCCTGTTATAATGACGTCTGTAAAGTTTAATGTAATTTCAGGGAGTATTTTTTAAATTTGATCATATTTTTTCCCGGGAACTTGGTCGAAATATCCATCCTATTAATAAATTTTTAGCATGTTTTTGAAATTTAATTTCTACAAATAAATATTCAATTTCTCTTATAGTCGAATGTTTACATACAAATTTGGAACTAAACTTTTTATTTACATAGATTGCAGCCCCTCTCCCATAACTATCACGATCAGAACGATAAAAATTGTAACCATCACATTCAACTAACACATCACACAAATTTGAGACAAATCAAGTTTAAAATACACATATTACATCGACGTATGAGTTAATAAAAGGAGACTTTGAGCATTTATGTGACATACGTTTAAGCCAGTATCTACTTTCCAACTATCCGTAAAAGTGAATGACTATTTGACCGTTTCAGATCTAAGCTACTATTAGATCCCATTTTAGATTATTTAGTTTGGAAATAAGCTGCGCACGTAGCGTACATATGTTAATGAGACAAAAGCACACCCCAAAAATAAACAATCTTCTAAAGGGACTAATTCTATATCTACTTAAATCTAATACCTCTAAGGAAAGCTTTTAAAATACAAAATAATATATGCCTTTTAGGCGCGAAAGAATTATTACATAGTGCTCCAGGACCAGCAGCTTCCAGCGCGGCCATTCCTCAGCGGTGCAAGCCTCCATTTCAGCTACTTCGGTTAAGCTCTGCACGCAAATCGCCTCCCTCCGACTCGCTCCTTGACGTAATCATCTCCATGTCGAGAAAAAACAGCTTTTAGGCGTTTTCTCAAGCGGGCATTGCCCGCTTGAAAATGTCATACTTTAATTTTGTCAGCTTTTCGTTTACATATATAAGGGCTGGCGACTCTAGACAAAGCTCTAAGCTTAGTTGCGTTTTGTTTTCTCGCCGGTAAGCTCCGATCGCACACAGCAGTGATGCTTTATCGTGCACGTTTTTAATCAGTCGATTGAGCCGACGGTCGCAGTCGCACAAACTAAAGATGTATCGCAATTTGGGCGGTGGGATCAGTTGAAGTGAAAAGCACAGCACGTGGAATAGTGCCTTCACGTTTTCCCCCCCTGGACCTGTGGGACACCATGCCAACGCAAGTTATAGGCAACTTCTGACTCAGCTTGCGCCTTGCAGGAGGCCACCCACTTCGCCTCCAGTTCCTCGACACTCTGATAATGGCAGTTCTCAGCCAGTTTCGCCTCCAGATCATGGACCCGCTGCTTCAGCGTGCCCATCTCTCTCACCTTGTTCTCCAGTTGAGTCACTTTCAGATGAAGTTATTTATAGTTAGCTGTCATAACTTTAAACTTTTCCTCCAGATTGCCAGTTATGCGTGCCTCTCCATCCTAGATCTCAGCCGCAAGACTTTCTTTGAGCTCGGAAAATCTGGTATCGATTGTGAGAAGCAGGTAAAAATCGGAGTAACGGGCTCCTTCAGTTCGGAGTGAGTTTCCTTCCTGAGTCGCTTTTCTGATGTACTCATGGTGATGTAATCGTTGGCCGTGTTATTTTTTTTTAGTGTTTCGTTTCGTTTCGTTTATGTGTTATTGTGATATGCCTTACACTTTGTGGTTCGTTTAAGTGTTCTTTGACTTGCGGTGTAACAGTTTTGTAAAGTGATTTGCTGTTGCACTTAGATATTGTGATTCTTTAAAGATGTAATTTTATGGCTTAAAACCGATCTTTTTACTTTGTTGGACGTTGATGCACTACGGTCAGTACACTCAAGGGCCCTTCGAAACCAAACACGTGCTTGTTAGGGTTAGGTGTTAATAGGCGCAAGTAAAAGTATAGGTAAAGAATGAAAGTTTCCTAACAAAGAGGAAGTGATTACTGAAATCAGTATAGATCACATCTGTCTGCAAATTTTGTGGAAAGCCCCTTATAAGAAGTAAGTTTCAGAAGGTTAGTAGTCGTTGATCTTCGCTTAATAAATCCATGTTGCTACTTTTTTGTGGAGAGGAATGACGAATGATTCCTTCCAAATAAGGAAAAATTGGGAAGTTTCTAAGGATAAGGTAAACAATTTTTAGAATGGGTCTGCACAGGGACTCGGCACAATACCTAAGCACAAAGCCTAGTGTACCATCGGGACCTGGCGAATAAACCGGTTTGACAGGTTGAAGATCCAAAAGAAGGGAGCTTCCGTTTAAGCTAGGATTGAAGATTAGGTTTGATTTGGGCATGCTATAAGAATAGGTTTGGTTTGAATCGGATGACGGAAAATAAGTAGTCTGGAAAAACGGAGCAAATAGATCGGCGATTGCCTGATCATTCTTTGCTGTCGTATTTTTAAATGAAAGCAAGAAGGATGTGTAATAGGCTTTCGTTTAGTGTTGACTGTTTTGGGTCCTGTGCAAACTGAACCCTATAACGAGTGAAATAGTTTGTATAGCACTGCGCGTTAAGCACGGTAAGCTTTGACCGAGCCGCTAAATAGCGAAAATGGACAGCTTGAGAACCGTTACGTTTAAATTTAGAATACAGATTGGACTTGACACTTTTTAGGCGAGTCAACTCTTTACTAAACCAGGGAGGCTAATTTGAGATTGCCGGAGATTATAACGGAACACATTCGGTAAAAAAGGAGTTCATGGCATTCTAAAAAATATCCATGGCACCCACCATTTCAGTGCACATGTAGAGATCGGACCAATCAAAATCAGATATGAAATTATTCAGCCGTCGAAAATCCGCCTTGCGAAAGCAATGGACCTTCTTAGCTGGCCGATCACACTTATTTTCCATAGCAGTCCCAATATCGATAGTCACATCGAAAGTACATCGAAAGTAGGATGGTATGGATCTTCGGGTAGCGTCAAAGGTGGGACCTAACCAAACTGACTCTTGCCGGGTCAGAGACAAAGCTGAGGCCTAGTGTGTTAGAGGATTCAGTTGTGGACCAAATAGCTCCAAGAATTTTAAAATCACCTAGAACAATTAAATGGTCCCTATCCGAAAGTCTATTGGAAACCGACTGGATAGCGGAAAGGTGGTTCCAATAAATAGGAAGTTCCGACAAGGGAGGAATGTAGGAACATGTAATAAAAATAAAACAACCACTAAATGATAGCTTCACACAAATGAATTCAACATCGTTGCATTCCTCGAGCTAATACTTCAGGCGTGAGGTTTGAGTCAACCGCAATGAGGACCCCACCCCTCGCCTGGAAGGCCGATCAAGCCTGTATGTTGTGTACACAGCTGGAAAAACTTCGGAGCTTAGGATCTCCGGCTTTAACCAGGTTTCTGTGAACACAATCACCTGGGATGCAAAGGAAACATTATCAGCATACAATTTAGGAAGCTTACTACGTAACCCCTTGCATTCTGATAGGTAAGAAGTAGGGGAATTGGTTAGTTTTTTGAGCTGGTACAGTGGTTTTGTCCGGCCTGGGCAGACTAATTCCTACAGGCTGTCTTTTTCTTTCTTGGCTTCGAACTTCTTAACAACAACATACTGCGGCCAGAAATCGGCTGAGCATATTGTGTTAAAGAGATCGTCAGGGACATTATAATTTTGAAAGAGGAAATATCCCTAGCATAAGAAAATTTAAATTGTTCCACCTTCAGTTTTGGATCAGGAAATTTTAGTTAATAATTTTTCAATTTACCGATCCGACCGCTCAGCTTTTGGTGGCGGTGTTCTTATTGCTGTTAAAAATGACTTTTCCTCTGAACTATTTCCATTTATTAATACTGAGGGCATTGAATTTATTGCCGTCAAAGTCAGCGTCGGCAATGCAAACCTGTTCTTAACATGTTCTTATATACCTCCTCGATCTGATAATAGTGTCTATGTGAATCATCTATCTGCTATCCAAACTGTTTTGTCTGGCTAAGCCCTGAACACCAACTAGTTGTCATGGGCGACTTTAACCTTCCTCATCTCGCATGGCTTCCCTGTGACGACTCAAATCTTCTTTTATCGGACTCTCAACATGAATTTGCTGACGGTTTAACTGACTCTTCACTTGACCAAATTAATCCCGTCAAAATAATCGAGATAGGCTTTTAGTAATCGATGCTTCCTTGGTATCGGTATCCAGATGTTGTCCTATGTCCTATCCAGGAGATCCATATCATCCCCACTTTATCAATATCTGTTGAATGTTGTATCTCTGTTAATACTGTCACTTCGTCACTTCCTTCTCGTTACAAATGTTTCCGTAAAGCTAACTTTGATGGTTTATATTTATCTTTATCACGAATGGATTGGTCGTTCTTAACGAATTTTAATGATATTTGCTGTAAATGCATTTAACTCAGCTATTGGCTCCGTACTTGACACTTTTGTTCCGGAATTGACTGTTTCTGCTTCCCATAAGCCTCCATGGTTCAACAAAACTTGTCCTACCTAAAAATAAAAGGCAAGCCTCTTTAAAAATACAAAAAAATGGTTCCCCGCATGTCTATGCTCAATATTTATCAGTAAGATCACAATTTCTTTTGCTGAATGCCCAACTTTATTCACAATATCTTAGACAATGTAAATCCGATTTCCGATCTGATCCAAAACAGTTCTACAATTTCGTAAATTCAAAACGCAAGTCTAATGCCTACCCTCCATCGCTTAGTTTCCTCGACCAATCTGAATCTTCCTCGCTAGGCATATCCAACCTATTTGCAACATTTTTCCAATCTACGTATACTTCTGTCTCCTACGAGGAAAGAAGTATCCTTATAGTTTACCTCATGCTAACGATATCTGCGTACCT
Organism: Drosophila triauraria; assembly: GCA_014170255.2. Classification (NCBI taxonomy): domain Eukaryota; kingdom Metazoa; phylum Arthropoda; class Insecta; order Diptera; family Drosophilidae; genus Drosophila; species Drosophila triauraria. The sequence continues at coordinate 9,149,266 of JABJVT010000008.1, forward strand.
TTCTTCGCAGAGAGCGATGTTCTGCATGGTTTAAAACTATTGACATGTCCTACTCTGCTGGCCCTGACAATATTCCGAGCTGTGTCCTTAAGCACTGTGCCCAAGTTCTATGTCTCCCTTTGACCTGTCTTTTTAATATATCGCTAAAACATTGTTCTCTCCCAAGTATTTGGAATGAGTCTTTTATAGTTCCCTCCATAAAAAGGCTCTAGATCGAATGTAGCCAATTATCATGCCATCGCCAAGCTCTACGCTATCCCTAATCTTCTGGAGCATTTGATAACCCGTCAACTGCAACACCTATGTAGAAGCCTGGTGTCATCATCTCAACATGGTATTTTTAAACAGCGATCCACAACTACTAATCTATTGGAATTCACTAATCTGATCAACCCAAGTTTTCAAAGTCGTATGCAAGTTGATGTTATCTTTACAGACTTCAGTAAAGCGTTTGATTCTGTAATTCACTCACTCCTTCTTCAAAAACTATCTCTCTTAGGATTTTCCCTTCTCTTCTCAAATGGATCGCTTCTTATTTGTCAAACCGTACTCAACGTGGTTTGTCCAATAATGTACTGTCTAATGTTATCAATGTCACTTCCGGTGTCCCACAAGGCAGTCACCTTGGTCCGCTTCTCTTTATCTTGTTTATTAACGACCTTCCAAAGTGATGTCCTTCTTATCTGTTCTAATGTATGCCGATGATGTCAAGATTTGCCTGCCATACTCAAATCGACTCTCACATAATGACCTTCAACATGACTTAAATTCTCTTCTCAGTTGGTGTTCGATAAATCTTCTATTTCTTTACTACTCTAAATGTAAGCTCATGACCTTTTATCGCTATTCTCCTCATCTTGTCTCCTACTCCTTGGGAATCATTCACTTGATCGGATAGAATCATCAAATGACCTAGGAGTTCTTTTCGATCACAAATTAAGTTTTAAGAGCCACATTACTGCCATGGTAAATAAAGCTAAAGGTGTCTTAGCATTTATCGAGCGATGGTCCAAAGAATTTAATGACCTTATACTACAAAGACTCTATGTATCCTTAGTTCGACCAATCTTAGAGCCCGCAGTACAAGAAACAGCAAGATCTAATTGAATCTGTTCAGAAGCAATTTCTTAACAATTGCCCTTCGAAATTTAAACTGGGATTCTGAAAGATTCTTACCGAGTTACCGGCATAGGCTTAAATTAATCGACCTTCCGTCCCTAAATCATCGCCGAGTTAGCAGTGGTCTTATCGACTCGCAATTTTATTAAGTAATGTTGATATTGCTTTACGTTTGCTTGTATGTAAGTCTAATTATGCTCAGCACGACCCAATTAGAGTTGTATGTAAAATTTCAATGCTGTGAACCATATAATTTCTAATGAATGTCCGAATTGTAATTTTGTTAAGTTTATAGTTTTAAGCCTTATTGTTTAGAATTTATGTACAGCTATGCTAACAGATATTTGTTATGCTAAATAAATAAATAAATAAGTAATTTTATCGGACTTGGTTCAGTTTCGAATACAGACATAACATCTTCAGATGTTTGAGATGGGTGAATCCGAGACAAATATATGCCTCGTTGGTGGTACTGCAATAAGGGCTTTTGGCAACACAGACTGGTTGGCTGTATGACCAATTTTGTTAAAACGAAGAAGGCTCTACTAAATGTGAGGTTTGCTCATTAAGGATTTTTCGAATCTTTTGAATTTGGTTTCCACTTTGTTTTGGTTTAAAAGCGGAGCCTCAGCGAATGCGACCACACAGCACAAAAATTGAGTACCATAGTTACTACAGCTTTATCTTTAAACTTCTCTTCTTCTCTTCTAAACTCTTGGATTTTGTGTGAATTATTGTTCTTGGCGGGATCTTTATTTTTGAATGAACCGCCATCAAATTACCAACTTGATCGTAACAGCACGATTGGTGCTGTTAACGCTTAACGAAAGATCTGTTATCTCCGACCTTTGACAGTTGTCAAATGAGGATCCAGCAACCCTTTACTTTGTCAATAATAAACTTCCGCTCAGAAACATCTTTATTTTGCGATCGGAACATTTAAGGAACCAGACGTGCGTTCTAACATAACTTAAAGTTCCGTGTGTGCAACATAACCTTTGCGAGCAAGTCCTAATATCTAGGCATCCCATGCATTCGTGTTCCAAAACAGTTTAGCATCCGGCGCAGACCAAATCTGTCCGCTGCTTCTTCTTCCTCGTCGTGTGTAAAAAGCTTGCAGGTGAGCAGTTTACAATTCTGCAAACGCGAGGGCTATAGTAATTGTGTTTTCTTGGTTAGATCAGACAGATCCCTTGCAGTGACGGAACAGTCCTGGCAGCTAAACTGCAGCCAGCGACCCAAATCTCGGCAAGCTGCTAAGACTTGCAGTAGGCGTGTAATATAACGTATCCAAAAAGGATATTGGTTGAAACGAACGGATAGTCGGGAGTCCTATTTCGCAGAGCATGTGCTTGTTCCCGGCTCAAGTGAGTCGGCCGTTGGGAGGGGTTCCCTGTATAAAAGACTGCTAGGCTCATTGCTCGCGGTTATTTACAATAATAAAATATCACGTGCTGTTATATGGTTAGTCATTGATCCTGAAAATTAATCTATAAAAAGAAAAGAGGCAGAAACGGGAGAGAAAGGAGTCTGAGAGAAAAGATTGTAGCGTCCTGCGCAACCGTATGAGCCAACTCAGGTGGTGTAGAGCGGCCATATCCCCACCCCTACCAATGATCGCCAGTGCCAGATACGTTTAATAGGCGATCCCTTGTTGGTTGCCGAACAACTATGTCATTGCCTCACTTTGGGTTGCCATGATTCCTGATTTAAAACGCGTCTATTCGCACTTCATTATAACTTTTATTTAAGGGGCTAATTAAAGATAGGTTTTAAAGTAACTAATTAATGTCATTTCTGGACTGATTTTATTCTAACTTTATATTTTGTTACTATTGGCAAAGAGTTTTTTATTTATTTAAACTTTATTAAAATGAGCAGGCTGTGACTGGAAAAAGAACATGCTGTTTGCATGGATAATAGAAAGATAAATATTTATAATAATAATAGTTAGCTTTGTTTTCTTTAGGTAGCATAACTTAACATGTTTGTTCTCAGTGTATATATTTTAGGTGATTTTAATTATTTATTACATTTACTGCTAGTCATTACTTTTAAATTCACTAATTGTTAAATTTTAATTTTTACGAGTCTAATATTTTTAATTACCAGTAAATATAGATACCAAAGTGATTGTATTTAATTCAGATTTTAAGTATCCATATTTAATTCAAATTTTTCGAGGTCTTAATTAAGTTACTGAAAATTATTTAATATTGGAATTCATTCAGATCCGAGAAAAGCAAACCAAAGCACAATAACAGAGGTAAAGTAAGAAAGGGTATATATTGACTTACAGTTGTCCATGATTCCTTCGGCGAAAGATCTTTCTCCAAGTGCTACATGGTGTCTGGTATAATCTTGGGGGTATATATAAAATTATTATTGATATTTTGATTCGCTCTTCTTTTTGATTACTTCATTATTCATTTTTTTTTTCTTTCTTTGTCAATTATATTAAATGTTTAAGAATATTACGCCAACAGCTCGCACTTCTCTTTGCACTTGCCATTTCTATTTGTTATAATAATATATGCAAAGATAACAGTAGAATGCCGGTTGGCAAAAGTATATAAAAATAAAAAAAAGGAAGCTAAGAAATCTAAGAACTACATATTTAATGCTCAAAAACGTTTATAAGGTTATGTTATTCTTCACTTGTTGTTGTCGATCACATTGTTGGGGTTATGCTTAGATTTTCACATGTTGTTGTTGTTGTCCAGATTTTAGGGTCTCAATTAAGTTTTAATTGTTGTTGTTGTTTACATGGAAGTTCACGATTATGTTTTACTTGTTTTTGTATTCAGATTTTAAGTTTCACTAGGTTTTACTTGTGTTTGTTGTTGTTCACAGTTGTAAGTTTTCAAATCAGGTTTGTTTTAACTTGTTGTTGTTGTTCCTAGTTTAAAATATTCCAATTAAGATTTGCACTTGTTGTTTTAGATGTTTAAATTGTCCTAAGGGCAGATAGGGCTCCGCTGGCCTCAGTAGAAAATATGTGGGTGCTCCGCTGGACACGGTAGAACTGCGGGTGCTCCGCTGGACGCGGTAGAAATTCGGGTGCTCCGCTGGCCAATTTTCCACAGCTCTGGCTTCGGCTTCGTTAAACGAAGAAGAAATGCAGATGCCGGAACTTCGCTGGCCACAATGGATGCTGCTGGCCGCAATGGCTGATCTCACTCAAAGAAGTTAATACATGCTTTGATGGAGTTTCCGCTGAACACAGGACGGACCGGATGGACGGATGGTAGCCAAGAAAAGCTGTCCGGCTTAAGATCGGGGCGGAAAAGAATGGCAGCGAAGTTAGCTGCGCCGGCTTAGCCAGACTTGCATTTTACTCGCTGTGCGATAGAGTGTTGGGAGGTTATCCGATACTCCGCCCATAGATGGCGCTTTTGATCATTAAGGGCCTATTAGGGCGCCTAGTTCAAATTTGGCCGCTAGGTGGATTTCTTTCATAGTGACAAGCGCTACTACAATTCCCCGCTAAAATCACACTTGTTGGGTCAACAAGAGGGATACACGCTTGGAACTGACACTATTGCTTAAGATCCTTAGCATGGTATTTTCCAACTAATTTCCCATATATCCTCAATTTTGTAATCCTTTGATCCTAGCTTTCGTTTTATTCTTTAACAAAAGTTGGGGCTAATTTTGCGTTAAAGCCCTTGGCAAAGCAACTTTGAAAATTCCTACGAAAATTTCCTGGCCTACCACGAATGAGACTTCCCGACTTCGAAGATTATATGCTTTTTCATTGCGGGCATGTTGTTTTGCATGTGGTGGTTGGCTTGATTCTCATAAGGTCCAAGTAGTCATCCTTGTTAAACGCAATGGATCGATCCTCTAACAACTGTAATCGCCGCAAAGAGATCATACGTACTTGCATGGGTAATCATGTGTTGACCAAAACAAGTCGATAAGGGTATTATTCGTTGCAGTGTGAACACTTGAACGCAGAGAACAACAGATTCTACTTAAATTCTCATCCCAATTTGATTGGTCAGGACGTACATAAGCTTTTGCTGGCCGATAGTACTGATCGATTCACGCGTTCCGACGCATTTCCTTGAGGGCATACGCTGCAGTATACGCGTGGTTTATTCCATATCTATCCAGCAAATTGTTAAACGCATTCGACTTAAATTGGACTCCATTATCGGATACTATAGTCTCGGAACTCCATAACATAGAAGAGGTTCTCTTCCATGAAGGGCAGAATAGCATCGACGGAAAACTTTTCACCGCTTTCAAGAACGGGAATTTAGTGAAATGATCGACTACGATAAAAATGCCAATGTGGCCTGCCTTAGTACGTGGATATGGTCCTAAATAATCTATATAGAGCTTCTGAAAGAACCGATGACTCTCTGTAGACTTTGCCAATGGCGGTCTTAGTGTTCGGTTTGATGGCTTCGTAACTTTGCAGATTTCACTGGTTAACATAATTCCGCACATCGGTTACTAGTGGGTCATCGTGGGCTAATTTTAGTGCCTCTGGTACTAGTTCTGAGGGTAACCAAAGCTTCCACGCTTGATCATCTGAAATTTTGCTATCGTCTAAATGTTCCGTTCGACGAAAAATAAATCCGTCCACAACTTTCATATCAGCAACTTGTCCTTTTTCAAGTTTCTCTCGTAACTCCTGATAGGAGGGCGAGTTAAAGTGTAAGGACTTTAGGTCAACACACTGGTTTAACTCGACAGCGGATAAATCTTCAGTATGGGTTCTAGAAAGCGCATCGGGAACAACATTTTGCTTCCTTTTCGATGCTGTATGGTAAACTCGTATCCTTGTAACTTTAATGCCCATCGAGCTAATCGGCTACTAAGATCGGATTGAGCCATCAACCACTTTAAGGATGCATGGTCGGTTATTACCGTAAATGGATGTCCCTCGATATAGGCTCTAAATTTCTTAATGCTTAACAACGCCGCCAAACATTCTTGTTCAGTAACCGAGTAGTTACGCTGGCATTTATTAAGCTTTTGGACATGAACGAAATGGGCACTTCATCGCCTTCCTCATTTATTTGCATTAGTACTCCTCCTATGCCAGTGTGGCTTGCATCACAGTGTATATAGAACGGTCTGTCAAAGTTCGGGGTATGCAACACTGGCGCTTTGCAAAGCTCTCTTTTAAGGGATTTGAAGGCTTCTTCTGCAGCTTCGGACCACTCAAACCGTTTCGAATGTTTTAACGCATCGGTTAATGGTGCTGCGATAGAAGCAAAGTTACCAATAAACTTTGGTACCATCCAATCATCCCTAAAAGCGTCGTAGCTGCTTGACTGATCGAGGGGCTGGATATTCAGAAATTGCTTCGATTTTGTCTGCATCCATGGAGATGGTACCATTACCGACTACATGGCCTAAATAACACCTCCTTCATGCAAAACTTGCTTTTCTGAACGTTAATCGTCAACCCAGCTTTTGCCAAACAAGCTGCGATTTCGTTAGTACTGACAAGTGTCGAGTAAATGTATCCGACACAATCAAAAGGTCATCTAAGTAAATAAATACCTCGTTCTTCAACGTAACGGGTATAACGCGATCCATCAACTTCGACATAGTAGACGGGGCATTGGTTAACCCAAACGGCATTACCGTGAACTGGTATAAAGCTCTGCCCGGTATTGTAAACGCGGTTTTGTCACGAGAGCCTGGCTCGAGTGGAATTTCCAATAGGCATCCTTTAAATCGAGGCTTGTTATAAATTCGGCTTTTGAAGTCTACTTAAAATACCGTCGATTAGGGCATTGGGTATGCGTCCTTGCGAGTGACTGCATTGACTTTACGACTGTCAACGCACAAGCGGACTTTGCCTGGCTTGCGAACTAGTACAACTGGTGATGACCAAGCACTTTCGGACTCTTCTATGACACCCAGTGCTAACATACGATCTAGCTCTTCAAACAAAAGCTTCTCAATCGCTGGTGACACTGGATAATGCCGCTGTTTTATCGGCTTTGCGTCGCCTACGTCAATAGCATGAGCGATTAAATTAGTTCTCCTAAACCTTTATCCATATAGGATGGGAAATTTTGGATAGTCTTATCTAATTCTACGTTGCTCTCTTGAGATTGGTATGAAAGAATCAGTATCTAAAGTTGCTAGACTCTTCTCAGCAGTGTGTTGAAGAATATCTAACGGAAGTAAATGGAACTCGGTCCAAAATCGATACCTAAATACAGAGACTGTATTAATGAAGGGACGATGTATAATGTTAAAAGTTTCGTATCGCCTTTGTATTTTACTTCTGTACGTATCTTGCCGATTATATTTTGAGTTTGCCCATCAGCAGTTCGTACAGACGTAGTCATGGGTTTTAGTATTACCTGTGCTTGTAATAAATCTGCAGCCAAAGCTCCACCTATACAACTGATAGAAGCTCCAGTGTCCATTAAGCCTAACACTGAGCGGCCTAGGACCTCTACGTTTGCATATGGACGACTATCAGCGGAAATAATGGCAGACAGTAAACACTTTGTTCCTTTCGCAGGTTCCGGTAATAGGATTGTATGCGTCTTATAGAACGTCTTTTTCTTTTAGAATATTTGTCAGCTAACTCAGAATAGGTAATCGGTGTAAAATGTCAAATTCAGTATCGGTGGTCAAATCTGGTGGGGTTTGGTTAGAAGAGTTGACATCTTCTATTCCGTGTTGGTCGCCTTGAAACTGTCGGTTTGCGTGCACTTTTCACTAGTGCACGAGATTGATAGTTTTGTACCTGTACACTTAGGACAAGAGGGTCGATAGGTATCAGGTTTTCCACAACCATAGCAAAAATTTTCCGCTCAGCGTGACAATCATGGTATAAATGACCTGTTTTGCCACAATTCCAACAAGGCCAGGTTATGGCGGACAGCTCGGCGTCTTCTATCTCGCTTTCGCCTTCTGATTCGTCTTTGATCTCGTGAACCATACGACGAGGTGCTGGCAGAGGTTTTAGCACTGCCGGATTAACTGAGATCAAAGGCTTCTCTCATGCGTACTATGCGTCTTAACTGTGCCACACTACTAAAATGGTGATATAGTAATTCGAGTTGAATTTCAGGCAATAAATTTGACCGAACGCACTCTAATAAAGATAACTCAGACATAGGCACGGACAACTTAGCGGTCAACTGAACAATGCTCTCAAAGAACTCATCAAAGGATTCCCCTGTCTTCTGCTTGCGCCGATCAATGGAAGCTCTGATATTAACGTCAGTTCGTGCCTCCTAAACTGCTCTCTTAAGGCTTCGCAAAGACTGGGCCAAGTTTCTTCTTTAACACTTTCTTGATACCGCCAGTACCAATCACTAGCTGGTCCTTCTAGCAAATTGCTTATGTGACACGTCAAAGCTCAAGATTTCCATCTAGAGTTTTCCGGGTAAGCGTTTCCACCCGATGTAAGAATCCATCTATACTCATTGTAGACTTCCTGAAAACTTTATGTTCCAGTGACTTATGATTTGGCCTACGCGATCTGGTCTTAAGTCTGAAGCCCTCGTGGACAAACCAGATGGTACTGAAGTGACCCGCAGCCAAAGGGTTACTTCCCCTTGTGTTCGCGACTGGGACGTTTCTGGTAGGTAATTCTTCTCTTTGAGCCATTGCTTTTGAAGATTTTGAAAACCTACATTCATAGCTTGAGTTATGAGTTCTGTTTGTCTTATAGCAGCACTCATAGCCTCCACTATCGATTGATGCATTTCACTAATAGCGGGGGACGGATTTCGTTCTGCCCTATTAGCGGCCTCTTCGTGAATTGGTTCATTTCTAGCTCTGCATTCCTATTATCTGGAGGGGCTCCCCATCCCTAGGGTGACTTCTAAGTCGGGCTGGCATACTGCCCGAGGGTAAACTCTGAGATGATTGATTTAAATCGGTGTCAACCGTTAAAGTCATACGCGATGTTTCTAATCGCGATCTGCACACTGGGCAAATATCTCTGTTTCCAATTTTAGTGTTAAAACAGACCCAATGAAAAGTGTGGTTACAATTGGTGGATAATAACTGGGCAGGATATTCTATGTCTTTTAGGCAAAGGTATTGAATATCTCTAGGAAGATGTTCCTCCATATTAAATTAATAAAAATGCATAATCTTAATCAATTGTTTGGCTTCATAAAAAAAATTAGTATACACAAAAAGAAAAAAATGTTTAACGAAAATATTTATTTGTTATTCTATCTAAACTCTTCTTTAAACAATATCCAGGAATCATGGGTCTCTTTCATGGGCAAGCTAGTATCTTTTCTCTTCTATCTTAATTAATTCAGACTGCAGTAGAAAGTAATTGACCACTGAACATAATTTGGTGACGTACTCTTGACCACATCTTCGGTGAATAAAATCCAATCCTTAAGAATGTTTTGGCCATGAGATATCTGTGCCCTCCTAGAATTTGATTCAGGTTCAATTTAGATAATAGAGTGGAAAAAAAAAGAAAAAAGGATAACATATTTTCCTATGTCATTGGTCTCTAACGTAAGCGGTATATTTCTTGACTGATTTGTTTATCTGCTACTCAGTTAAATACAAACAAGGAGCATATAAACATTCGATCTGAATAAATTTCCTGCTGGTTAAGAAACTCTTACACAAAAAGACAAATGAAGACAAAGGGAAGAAATTCGGATAGAAGAAGACGTAAAACAGATAAAGAAAAGTAGATTTCCTTTCGGTTTATTTCGAGTTCAGGATACTGGTACATATATTCAACGGTAGGCTACCGAATATATACGGGGCCTAATTCCAGTCGAATTAACCTTTGTCCACCTTACTGTCATTACACTTTTAGTCCTGGATGCGGAGTTAAGTCATTCTTTGTTAGATTTAACTTTCCTGCCCCATTACTATCAGTGAATAACCGATTTTAAGAACTGGTGACTAGCGCAATGTAGTAAATCCTAAGGTCTTGTAATAAGGCTTAAACTGAAAGTAAACACAAAATCAAAGACTAACTTTTGGGACCTAGATGTTTTGATCACATGTTTATTTTATTGGAATGGGACCTGTCAGATCGCTCTTCGGAGCCCCACGTTGGGCGCCAAATATTATTAGCATATAACGTATCCAAAAAGGATATTGGTTGAAACGAACGGATAGTCGGGAGTCCTATTTCGCAGAGCACGTGCTTGTTCCCGGCTCAAGTGAGTCGGCCGTTGGGAGGGGTTCCCTGTATAAAAAGACTGCTAGGCTCATTGCTCGCGGTTATTTACAATAATAAAATATCACGTGCTGTTATATGGGTTCTATCCGAGTCCCGAGGAGGGAGTGGCCAAAGCAGGAGCAGGCGAGGCGGATTCAAGAAGCGGCGTAGCAGAGTTCATCGACACTTTGTTAACGGCGAATCGCAAGTGAAGAAGTAGAAGCGGAGAACGCCCGGCATCATGGCCGCCTGGCCATAGAAGGAGGAAGAAGAGGAAAGAGGAATTGGAGTACCGCTATAGTTTGGCTACGGAATAGAGGTTACGTGAAGGGCAAGAGGCAGCCCAAGTGCAAGGAGTTTTAGTGAGCTTGTAGTTGTGTTTGTTTTGGAAAGATAACTTTGCGGTGGCCTATGCATTTCTTTCCCGACAGGTGTACACCAATGGAAGCGCTTTCATCGGCTGCACGAGGAGAAAAAGGGGTGAGTTGGTAAATGAAAGACCGTTCCCGTAATATAAGTTAACGCGTGTGAGCTCAGCCTCCAAGACATTGACAAGCCTCTAGGCCACGATCGCGGCAGCTATTTCCGAGTGTCGAGCGTATAGGGTCTTTCTATGTTCTTTCTCGTTGCATAACCTCTCTCGAATCATAATGCCAACCAGTACAGGCGGTCCTAAAATTTGAATATGAATATCTCTACAGTCGGCTGGTACATTTTCTGAGCGAAGTATTACGTCTCCGGCGCGCTTTATATACGCTTTTCAAATACAATAAGCAGCTCAGCGGTCACTTCTCACCACGTTTTGAAAGTATTAATATGCCTTTAGGATGCATTTGAGTAATACTCGTTAAGAATATTGATCATTTTCCGTTTATCAGTTACTACATGGTGGATATCCGTTCATATTTTGCCATGCTGTTTCGATATTTACTATAGAATATTAGAATAAGTTCCTTCTCAATTTATACGTAGTAATAAGACAGTCCTAATAGTATATTAAGAGCCAATTATACAGTTAGGAGTAGAATGATGAGTGGAGGAAGCGAAGAAATGTTAATGAATATGAATAAATTGTTTATAATGGAGTAAGAGATCCGCTGCCTTGTCTATATGTTGCCGCCATGCCCGTGGTCGTTCCGGGAAGATCCGTTAGTGAATCCGTATCGGAGAAGAGATGTACGGCCTATACATTTCTTTAGGTTTTAGCACGCATCACTTTACGAGAACTATGATAGCCCGACATTGCATCGCGGGGAGAGGAACGAGTTATAGGAACCCACCCACTAGCCGACGAGGTCTAGACCGGCAATCGCGTGCACCTCGCTCCTTTTCCGATATATATCGGTGCGAAGCAATACGCGGCATAGCTGTTCGTTACACTTGAAAACTCTTAAAGGAAACCTTCTTCATGGTTTATTAAATGTTTTATTATTTTTTTAATTACATTTACAGGGATAGCATGTTCGCTGAAAACTATCCTTTCTTCAAAGAAGTTGCTAAGCTTTTGTGCCACGATTTGTTTTAATACTTAATATGTTTTCAATTAATTATATCTCAAAAACAAAATCACAAAGCAGGCTTCTTCCCTTGGAAAACAATTTTGTAGTACTAATTTAAAATTTGTTGAACAAACGGTTTTCGATATTTTAGCGTAATAAAAAATGTGGGTTTTCGCGGATATCCTTAAACGGTTCTTTGAAAAAATTTTATTGAGTTCAGCGTGCTCAGCGGCTTACAATTAGTCGGGAAAAGTGGGTCTTAACGTTTACATAATAAAACAAGTCGGAAAGCTATAGTAGAGTGTGACCGACTGTAAGATACCCGTTACCCAAAGCATTGTAGGTAAAATTAAACAGCATATGAACATGGAAAAAAGAAAATATTGCTATACAAATGTTGAGCAACACTCAAAAGAGACAAATGTTGCTAGAAACATGTTGGGCAACTCTCAAAAGCGACAAATGTTGCTAGGAACATGCTAAGCAACTCCCAAAAAGACAAATGCTGCTAGGAACATGTTGAGCAACACGCACGTGCGCTCTCTCTCTCTCTCTCTCTCTCTCTCTCTCTCTCTCTCTCTCTCTCTCTCAAACTTTGTGTTTATGTTACTTGTTAAGACTGTCTATTTACTTTACGCCGAAAATCACGCATATGGCTTATATACCGTTTTTTACTATTTTCGGGGGCAGAAGTGGGCGTGGTCAATTTTTAAAACAAACTTGATCTGCGTGCAATAGATTCCAATGTTGTCACCAAATTTGGTAACTCTAGCTCTTATAGTCTCTGAGATCTGTTGTTTCACACGGACGGACGGACAGACGAACGGACGGACGGACAGACGGACAGACGGACAGACGAACATGGCTAAATCGACTCGGCTGGTGATGCTGATCAAGAATACCCTTGTATAATACCCTTGTACCCTACGGGTACCGGGTATAAATATAAATTTGTAAACTAGTGTTATTATTAAGCATTGCATTGTCGGACATAAATTTATGAATTTGATCAGCCACTATGTTTTCAAACTCCTTTGATAGGTAGGGTAAAATCAAGATGGGCCTGTTCTCAAAAAAAAAAAATATTTTTTCGTTTTCCATCAGTCTGGAAATGTAGATGTTGTAAGTGCAGTATTAAAAGTATGCGTTATATGTGGAAGGACCTTTGTGGGTTCAGGTATGTATTTTCGGTATCCTTAGGTACAGTGCAGTTTAAACACTTTTATTTAGATCATTGGCATCTATTTCCTGCTCAGGTTTATGTTTGGATTTGCAGATCCCCAGGCTCTTATAAATTTCCATGTTTGCGAAGTAGTGGACGCATTATTAAATTTACGGGAATAAAAATTTTTCTTGGCAGTTTTAATAAGCGTGGCCACCTTTTGTCTTAATGACTTATACAGAGGGATAAGCTTGAGGTGTCCTGTACCTTTTCCACTTGTTGTATGTACAATTATTTCTTTTATGTGGTTATGAAACCATGGTTTTAAGTCGGACAAATAGCTTTACTTCGGACAGGTACAAATAAGTTATACAAATAACCATTATTTTATTGTAAGAACTTAATTTGTTCTTGAATAAATGTTGTCCCAATTACAAGAATTAAAAGCTAAGTCTAAAAGGTCATAGTTGATATTTTTAAAATCACTACAAAATATTTGATAGCTAAGGTATTGTAGGTCAAATGCGCAGGTCAAGAAAATAAGGTCATGTTTGGAAAAGGAGGATACCACAAGTGTTTCATATAAGGCTACTTTGTCAGTGTCGGTTACAAAAATAAATCTAATAGCAAACTGCGAGTTTTTGTAAAATGTGTAGGAAGTGAGGAGTTAACCAGGTTTATTTCTAGCGATTTCATGTACTCAGAGAGATGAGATTCCTTAATATACCGCTATTAAAATCTCCTGTTATAATGACGTCTGTAAAGTTTAATGTAATTTCAGGGAGTATTTTTAAATTTGATCATATTTTTCCGGGAACTTGGTCGAAATATCCATCCTATTAATAAATTTTTAGCATGTTTTGAAATTTAATTTCTACAAATAAATATTCAATTTCTCTTATAGTCGAATGTTTACATACAAATTTGGAACTAAACTTTTATTTACATAGATTGCAGCCCCTCTCCCATAACTATCACGATCAGAACGATAAAAATTGTAACCATCACATTCAACTAACACATCACACAAATTTGAGACAAATCAAGTTTAAAATACACATATTACATCGACGTATGAGTTAATAAAAGGAGACTTTGAGCATTTATCTGACATACGTTTAAGCCAGTATCTACTTTCCAACTATCCGTAAAAGTGAATGACTATTTGACCGTTTCAGATCTAAGCTACTATTAGATCCCATTTTAGATTATTTAGTTTGGAAATAAGCTGCGCACGTAGCGTACATATGTTAATGAGACAAAAGCACACCCCAAAAATAAACAATCTTCTAAAGGGACTAATTCTATATCTACTTAAATCTAATACCTCTAAGGAAAGCTTTTAAAATACAAAATAATATATGCCTTTTAGGCGCGAAAAGAATTATTACATAGTGCTCCAGGACCAGCAGCTTCCAGCGCGGCCATTCCTCAGCGGTGCAAGCCTCCATTTCAGCTACTTCGGTTAAGCTCTGCACGCAAATCGCCTCCTCCGACTCGCTCCTTGACGTAATCATCTCCATGTCGAGAAAAAACAGCTTTTAGGCGTTTTCTCAAGCGGGCATTGCCCGCTTGAAAATGTCATACTTTAATTTTGTCAGCTTTTCGTTTACATATATAAGGGCTGGCGACTCTAGACAAAGCTCTAAGCTTAGTTGCGTTTTGTTTTCTCGCCGGTAAGCTCCGATCGCACACAGCAGTGATGCTTTATCGTGCACGTTTTTAATCAGTCGATTGAGCCGACGGTCGCAGTCGCACAAACTAAAAGATGTATCGCAATTTGGGCGGTGGGATCAGTTGAAGTGAAAAGCACAGCACGTGGAATAGTGCCTTCACGTTTTCCCCTGGACCTGTGGGACACCATGCCAACGCAAGTTATAGGCAACTTCTGACTCAGCTTGCGCCTTGCAGGAGGCCACCCACTTCGCCTCCAGTTCCTCGACACTCTGATAATGGCAGTTCTCAGCCAGTTTCGCCTCCAGATCATGGACCCGCTGCTTCAGCGTGCCCATCTCTCACCTTGTTCTCCAGTTGAGTCACTTTCAGATGAAGTTATTTATAGTTAGCTGTCATAACTTTAAACTTTTCCTCCAGATTGCCAGTTATGCGTGCCTCTCCATCCTAGATCTCAGCCGCAAGACTTTCTTTGAGCTCGGAAAATCTGGTATCGATTGTGAGAAGCAGGTAAAATCGGAGTAACGGGCTCCCTTCAGTTCGGAGTGAGTTTCCTTCCTGAGTCGCTTTTCTGATGTACTCATGGTGATGTAATCGTTGGCCGTGTTATTTTTTTTTAGTGTTTCGTTTCGTTTCGTTTATGTGTTATTGTGATATGCCTTACACTTTGTGGTTCGTTTAAGTGTTCTTTGACTTGCGGTGTAACAGTTTTGTAAAGTGATTTGCTGTTGCACTTAGATATTGTGATTCTTTAAAGATGTAATTTTATGGCTTAAAACCGATCTTTTTACTTTGTTGGACGTTGATGCACTACGGTCAGTACACTCAAGGGGCCCTTCGAAACCAAACACGTGCTTGTTAGGGTTAGGTGTTAATAGGCGCGAAGTAAAAGTATAGGTAAAAGAATGAAAGTTTCTAACAAAGAGGAAGTGATTACTGAAATCAGTATAGATCACATCTGTCTGCAAATTTTGTGGAAAGCCCCTTATAAGAAGTAAGTTTCAGAAGGTTAGTAGTCGTTGATCTTCGCTTAATAAATCCATGTTGCTACTTTTTTGTGGAGAGGAATGACGAATGATTCCTTCCAAATAAGGAAAAATTGGGAAGTTTCTAAGGATAAGGTAAACAATTTTAGAATGGGTCTGCACAGGGACTCGGCACAATACCTAAGCACAAAGCCTAGTGTACCATCGGGACCTGGCGAATAAACCGGTTTGACAGGTTGAAGATCCAAAAGAAGGAGCTTCCGTTTAAGCTAGGATTGAAGATTAGGTTTGATTTGGGCATGCTATAAGAATAGGTTTGGTTTGAATCGGATGACGGAAAATAAGTAGTCTGGAAAAACGGAGCAAATAGATCGGCGATTGCCTGATCATTCTTTGCTGTCGTATTTTAAATGAAAGCGAAGAAGGATGTGTAATAGGCTTTCGTTTAGTGTTGACTGTTTTGGGTCCTGTGCAAACTGAACCCTATAACGAGTGAAATAGTTTGTATAGCACTGCGCGTTAAGCACGGTAAGCTTTGACCGAGCCGCTAAATAGCGAAAATGGACAGCTTGAGAACCGTTACGTTTAAATTTAGAATACAGATTGGACTTGACACTTTTAGGCGAGTCAACTCTTTACTAAACCAGGAGGCTAATTTGAGATTGCCGGAGATTATAACGGAACACATTCGGTAAAAAGGAGTTCATGGCATTCTAAAAATATCCATGGCACCCACCATTTCAGTGCACATGTAGAGATCGGACCAATCAAAATCAGATATGAAATTATTCAGCCGTCGAAAATCCGCCTTGCGAAAGCAATGGACCTTCTTAGCTGGCCGATCACACTTATTTTCCATAGCAGTCCCAATATCGATAGTCACATCGAAAGTACATCGAAAGTAGGATGGTATGGATCTTCGGGTAGCGTCAAAGGTGGGACCCTAACCAAACTGACTCTTGCCGGGTCAGAGACAAAGCTGAGGCCTAGTGTGTTAGAGGATTCAGTTGTGGACCAAATAGCTCCAAGAATTTTAAAATCACCTAGAACAATTAAATGGTCCCTATCCGAAAGTCTATTGGAAACCGACTGGATAGCGGAAAGGTGGTTCCAATAAATAGGAAGTTCCGACAAGGGAGGAATGTAGGAACATGTAATAAAAATAAAACAACCACTAAATGATAGCTTCACACAAATGAATTCAACATCGTTGCATTCCTCGAAAGCTAATACTTCAGGCGTGAGGTTTGAGTCAACCGCAATGAGGACCCCACCCCCTCGCCTGGAAGGCCGATCAAGCCTGTATGTTGTGTACACAGCTGGAAAAACTTCGGAGCTTAGGATCTCCGGCTTTAACCAGGTTTCTGTGAACACAATCACCTGGGATGCAAAGGAAACATTATCAGCATACAATTTAGGAAGCTTACTACGTAACCCCCTTGCATTCTGATAGGTAAGAAGTAGGGAATTGGTTAGTTTTTTTGAGCTGGTACAGTGGTTTTGTCCGGCCTGGGCAGACTAATTCCTACAGGCTGTCTTTTCTTTTTCTTGGCTTCGAACTTCTTAACAACAACATACTGCGGCCAGAAATCGGCTGAGCATATTGTGTTAAAGAGATCGTCAGGGACATTATAATTTTGAAAGAGGAAATATCCCTAGCATAAGAAAATTTAAATTGTTCCACCTTCAGTTTTGGATCAGGAAATTTTAGTTAATAATTTTTCAATTTACCGATCCGACCGCTCAGCTTTTGGTGGCGGTGTTCTTATTGCTGTTAAAAATGACTTTTCCTCTGAACTATTTCCATTTATTAATACTGAGGGCATTGAATTTATTGCCGTCAAAGTCAGCGTCGGCAATGCAAACCTGTTCTTAACATGTTCTTATATACCTCCTCGATCTGATAATAGTGTCTATGTGAATCATCTATCTGCTATCCAAACTGTTTTGTCTGGCCTAAGCCCTGAACACCAACTAGTTGTCATGGGCGACTTTAACCTTCCTCATCTCGCATGGCTTCCCTGTGACGACTCAAATCTTCTTTTATCGGACTCTCAACATGAATTTGCTGACGGTTTAACTGACTCTTCACTTGACCAAATTAATCCCGTCAAAAATAATCGAGATAGGCTTTTAGTAATCGATGCTTCCTTGGTATCGGTATCCAGATGTTGTCCTATGTCCTATCCAGGAGATCCATATCATCCCCACTTTATCAATATCTGTTGAATGTTGTATCTCTGTTAATACTGTCACTTCGTCACTTCCTTCTCGTTACAAATGTTTCCGTAAAGCTAACTTTGATGGTTTATATTTATCTTTATCACGAATGGATTGGTCGTTCTTAACGAATTTTAATGATATTTGCTGTAAATGCATTTAACTCAGCTATTGGCTCCGTACTTGACACTTTTGTTCCGGAATTGACTGTTTCTGCTTCCCATAAGCCTCCATGGTTCAACAAAAACTTGTCCTACCTAAAAAATAAAAAGGCAAGCCTCTTTAAAAAATACAAAAAAAAAAATGGTTCCCCGCATGTCTATGCTCAATATTTATCAGTAAGATCACAATTTCTTTTGCTGAATGCCCAACTTTATTCACAATATCTTAGACAATGTAAATCCGATTTCCGATCTGATCCAAAACAGTTCTACAATTTCGTAAATTCAAAACGCAAGTCTAATGCCTACCCTCCATCGCTTAGTTTCCTCGACCAATCTGAATCTTCCTCGCTAGGCATATCCAACCTATTTGCAACATTTTTCCAATCTACGTATACTTCTGTCTCCTACGAGGAAAGAAGTATCCTTATAGTTTACCTCATGCTAACGATATCTGCGTACCTTTCTTCGCAGAGAGCGATGTTCTGCATGGTTTAAAAACTATTGACATGTCCTACTCTGCTGGCCCTGACAATATTCCGAGCTGTGTCCTTAAGCACTGTGCCCAAGTTCTATGTCTCCCTTTGACCTGTCTTTTTAATATATCGCTAAAACATTGTTCTCTCCCAAGTATTTGGAATGAGTCTTTTATAGTTCCCCTCCATAAAAAAGGCTCTAGATCGAATGTAGCCAATTATCATGCCATCGCCAAGCTCTACGCTATCCCTAATCTTCTGGAGCATTTGATAACCCGTCAACTGCAACACCTATGTAGAAGCCTGGTGTCATCATCTCAACATGGTATTTTTAAACAGCGATCCACAACTACTAATCTATTGGAATTCACTAATCTGATCAACCGAAGTTTTCAAAGTCGTATGCAAGTTGATGTTATCTTTACAGACTTCAGTAAAGCGTTTGATTCTGTAATTCACTCACTCCTTCTTCAAAAACTATCTCTCTTAGGATTTTCCCCTTCTCTTCTCAAATGGATCGCTTCTTATTTGTCAAACCGTACTCAACGTGGTTTGTCCAATAATGTACTGTCTAATATTATCAATGTCACTTCCGGTGTCCCACAAGGCAGTCACCTTGGTCCGCTTCTCTTTATCTTGTTTATTAACGACCTTCCAAAAGTGATGTCCTTCTTATCTGTTCTAATGTATGCCGATGATGTCAAGATTTGCCTGCCATACTCAAATCGACTCTCACATAATGACCTTCAACATGACTTAAATTCTCTTCTCAGTTGGTGTTCGATAAATCTTCTATTTCTTTACTACTCTAAATGTAAGCTCATGACCTTTTATCGCTATTCTCCTCATCTTGTCTCCTACTCCTTGGGGAATCATTCACTTGATCGGATAGAATCATCAAATGACCTAGGAGTTCTTTTCGATCACAAATTAAGTTTTAAGAGCCACATTACTGCCATGGTAAATAAAGCTAAAGGTGTCTTAGCATTTATCGAGCGATGGTCCAAAGAATTTAATGACCCTTATACTACAAAGACTCTCTATGTATCCTTAGTTCGACCAATCTTAGAGCCCGCAGTACAAGAAACAGCAAGATCTAATTGAATCTGTTCAGAAGCAATTTCTTAACAATTGCCCTTCGAAATTTAAACTGGGATTCTGAAAGATTCTTACCGAGTTACCGGCATAGGCTTAAATTAATCGACCTTCCGTCCCTAAATCATCGCCGAGTTAGCAGTGGTCTTATCGACTCGCAATTTTTATTAAGTAATGTTGATATTGCTTTACGTTTGCTTGTATGTAAGTCTAATTATGCTCAGCACGACCCAATTAGAGTTGTATGTAAAAATTTCAATGCTGTGAACCATATAATTTCTAATGAATGTCCGAATTGTAATTTTGTTAAGTTTATAGTTTTAAGCCTTATTGTTTAGAATTTATGTACAGCTATGCTAACAGATATTTGTTATGCTAAATAAATAAATAAATAAGTAATTTTATCGGACTTGGTTCAGTTTCGAATACAGACATAACATCTTCAGATGTTTGAGATGGGTGAATCCGAGAGACAAATATATGCCTCGTTGGTGGTACTGCAATAAGGGCTTTTGGCAACACAGACTGGTTGGCTGTATGACCAATTTTTGTTAAAACGAAGAAGGCTCTACTAAATGTGAGGTTTGCTCATTAAGGATTTTTCGAATCTTTTGAATTTGGTTTCCACTTTGTTTTTGGTTTAAAAGCGGAGCCTCAGCGAATGCGACCACACAGCACAAAAATTGAGTACCATAGTTACTACAGCTTTATCTTTAAACTTCTCTTCTTCTCTTCTAAACTCTTGGAGTTTGTGTGAATTATTGTTCTTGGCGGGATCTTTATTTTTGAATGAACCGCCATCAAATTACCAACTTGATCGTAACAGCACGATTGGTGCTGTTAACGCTTAACGAAAGATCTGTTATCTCCGACCTTTGACAGTTGTCAAATGAGGATCCGGCAACCCTTTACTTTGTCAATAATAAACTTCCGCTCAGAAACATCTTTATTTTGCGATCGGAACATTTAAGGAACCAGACGTGCGTTCTAACATAACTTAAAAGTTCCGTGTGTGCAACATAACTTTTGCGAGCAAGTCCTAATATCTAGGCATCCCATGCATTCGTGTTCCAAAACAGTTTAGCATCCGGCGCAGACCAAATCTGTCCGCTGCTTCTTCTTCCTCGTCGTGTGTAAAAAGCTTGCAGGTGAGCAGTTTACAATTCTGCAAACGCGAGGGCTATAGTAATTGTGTTTTCTTGGTTAGATCGGAGCAAGTGCAGATCCCTTGCAGTGCGACGGAACAGTCCTGGCAGCTAAACTGCAGCCAGCGACCCAAATCTCGGCAAGCTGCTAAGACTTGCAGTAGGCGTGTAGCATATAACGTATCCAAAAAGGATATTGGTTGAAACGAACGGATAGTCGGGAGTCCTATTTCGCAGAGCATGTGCTTGTTCCCGGCTCAAGTGAGTCGGCCGTTGGGAGGGGTTCCCTGTATAAAAAGACTGCTAGGCTCATTGCTCGCGGTTATTTACAATAATAAAATATCACGTGCTGTTATATGGTTAGTCATTGATCCTGAAAATTAATCTATAAAAAGAAAAGAGGCAGAAACGGGAGAGAAAAGGGAGTCTGAGAGAAAAGATTGTAGCGTCCTGCGCAACCGTATGAGCCAACTCAGGTGGTGTAGAGCGGCCATATCCCCACCCTACCAATGATCGCCAGTGCCAGATACGTTTAAAGGATAATAGGCGATCCCTTGTTGGTTGCCGAACAACTATGTCATTGCCTCACTTTGGGTTGCCATGATTCCTGATTTAAAACGCGTCTATTCGCACTTCATTATAACTTTTATTTAAGGGGCTAATTAAAGATAGGTTTAAAGTAACTAATTAATGTCGCCATTAGGGCTTCTTGGCACCTATTTAATATTTCTAAGACTGATTTTATTCTAACTTTATATTTTGTTACTATTGGCAAAGAGTTTTTTTTATTTATTTAAACTTTATTAAAAATGAGCAGGCTGTGACTGGAAAAGAACATGCTGTTTGCATGGATAATAGAAAGATAAATATTTATAATAATAATAGTTAGCTTTGTTTTCTTTTAGGTAGCATAACTTAACATGTTTGTTCTCAGTGTATATATTTTTAGGTGATTTTAATTATTTATTACATTTACTGCTAGTCATTACTTTTAAATTCACTAATTGTTAAATTTTAATTTTTTACGAGTCTAATATTTTTAATTACCAGTAAATATAGATACCAAAGTGATTGTATTTAATTCAGATTTTAAGTATCCATATTTAATTCAAATTTTTCGAGGTCTTAATTAAGTTACTGAAAATTATTTAATATTGGAATTCATTCAGATCCGAGAAAAGCAAACCAAAGCACAATAACAGAGGTAAAGTAAGAAAGGGTATATATTGACTTACAGTTGTCCATGATTCCTTCGGCGAAAGATCTTTCTCCAAGTGCTACATGGTGTCTGGTATAATCTTGGGGGTATATATAAAATTATTATTGATATTTTGATTCGCTCTTCTTTTTGATTACTTCATTATTCATTTTTTTTCTTTCTTTGTCAATTATATTAAATGTTTAAGAATATTACGCCAACAGCTCGCACTTCTCTTTGCACTTGCCATTTCTATTTGTTATAATAATATATGCAAAGATAACAGTAGAATGCCGGTTGGCAAAAGTATATAAAAATAAAAAAAAAAGGAAGCTAAGAAATCTAAGAACTACATATTTAATGCTCAAAAACGTTTATAAGGTTATGTTATTCTTCACTTGTTGTTGTCGATCACATTGTTGGGGGTTATGCTTAGATTTTCACATGTTGTTGTTGTTGTCCAGATTTTAGGGTCTCAATTAAGTTTTAATTGTTGTTGTTGTTTACATATGGAAGTTCACGATTATGTTTTACTTGTTTTTGTATTCAGATTTTAAGTTTCACTAGGTTTTACTTGTGTTTGTTGTTGTTCACAGTTGTAAGTTTTCAAATCAGGTTTGTTTTAACTTGTTGTTGTTGTTCCTAGTTTAAAATATTCCAATTAAGATTTGCACTTGTTGTTTTAGATGTTTAAATTGTCCTAAGGGCAGATAGGGCTCCGCTGGCCTCAGTAGAAAATATGTGGGTGCTCCGCTGGACACGGTAGAACTGCGGGTGCTCCGCTGGACGCGGTAGAAATTCGGGTGCTCCGCTGGCCAATTTTCCACAGCTCTGGCTTCGGCTTCGTTAAACGAAGAAGAAATGCAGATGCCGGAACTTCGCTGGCCACAATGGATGCTGCTGGCCGCAATGGCTGATGCCACTCGAAGTTGGCCGTAGCACGTGGGGTGCTCCGCTGGACAAGGCGATCCGTAATTAAGCACAACGTGCCAGAAGCTAATAATTTATGATTCATTAGTTTCTGCATGGAAATATTGGCGTAGCCATTACATACCTTGAGTCGGGCACACAAAAACACTTAAAAGTGGTGGATAGATTGCGGATGGGCTTTTTCTTGGTAGCCAAGAAAGAAAAGCGTCTGTCCGGCTTAAGATCGGGGCGGAAAAGAATTCTGGCAGCGAGAAGTTAGCTGCACTTGGCTTAGCCCAGACTTGCATTTTACTCGCTGTGCGATAGAGTGTTGGAGGGTTATCCGATACTCCGCCCATAGATGGCGCTTTTGATCATTAAGGGCCTAATAGGGCGCCTAGTTCAAATTTGGCCGCTAGGTGGATTTCTTTCATAGTGACAAGCGCTACTACAATTCCCCCCCGCTAAAATCACACTTGTTGGGTCAACAAGAGGGATACACGCTTGGAACTGACACTATTGCTTAAGATCCTTAGCATGGTATTTTCCAACTAATTTCCCTTGCATATCCTCAATTTCGTAATACGCTGATCCTAGCTTTCGTTTTATTCTTCCTTTAACAAAAGTTGGGGCTAATTTTGCGTTAAAGCCCTTGGCAAAGCAACTTTGTTGAAAATTCCTACGAAAAATTTCCTGGCCTACCACGAATGAGACTTCCCGACTTCGAAGATTATATGCTTTTTCATTGCGGGCATGTTGTTTTGCATGTGGTGGTTGGCTTGATTCCTCATAAGGTCCAAGTAGTCATCCTTGTTAAACGCAATGGATCGATCCTCTAACAACTGTAATCGCCGCAAGAGATCATACGTACTTGCATGGGTAATCATGTGTTGACCAAAACAAGTCGATAAGGGGTATTATTCGTTGCAGTGTGAACACTTGAACGCAGAGAACAACAGATTCTACTTAAATTCTCATCCCAATTTGATTGGTCAGGACGTACATAAGCTTTTATGGCCGATAGTACTGATCGATTCACGCGTTCCGACGCATTTCCTTGAGGGCATACGCTGCAGTATACGCGTGGTTTATTCCATATCTATCCAGCAAATTGTTAAACGCATTCGACTTAAATTGGACTCCATTATCGGATACTATAGTCTCCGGAACTCCATAACATAGAAAGAGGTTCTCTTCCATGAAGGGCAGAATAGCATCGACGGAAAACTTTTCACCGCTTTCAAGAACGGGAATTTAGTGAAATGATCGACTACGATAAAAATGCCAATGTGGCCTGCCTTAGTACGTGGATATGGTCCTAAATAATCTATATAGAGCTTCTGAAAGAACCGATGACTCTCTGTAGACTTTGCCAATGGCGGTCTTAGTGTTCGGTTTGATGGCTTCGTAACTTTGCAGATTTCACACTGGTTAACATAATTCCGCACATCGGTTACTAGTGGGTCATCGTGGGCTAATTTTAGTGCCTCTGGTACTAGTTCTGAGGGTAACCAAAGCTTCCACGCTTGATCATCTGAAATTTTGCTATCGTCTAAATGTTCCGTTCGACGAAAAATAAATCCGTCCACAACTTTCATATCAGCAACTTGTCCTTTTCAAGTTTCTCTCGTAACTCCTGATAGGAGGGCGAGTTAAAGTGTGGGGACTTTAGGTCAACACACTGGTTTAACTCGACAGCGGATAAATCTTCAGTATGGGTTCTAGAAAGCGCATCGGGAACAACATTTTGCTTCCTTTTCGATGCTGTATGGTAAACTCGTATCCTTGTAACTTTAATGCCCATCGAGCTAATCGGCTACTAAGATCGGATTGAGCCATCAACCACTTTAAGGATGCATGGTCGGTTATTACCGTAAATGGATGTCCCTCGATATAGGCTCTAAATTTCTTAATGCTTAACAACGCCGCCAAACATTCTTGTTCAGTAACCGAGTAGTTACGCTGGCATTTATTAAGCTTTTGGACATGAACGAAATGGGCACTTCATCGCCTTCCTCATTTATTTGCATTAGTACTCCTCCTATGCCAGTGTGGCTTGCATCACAGTGTATATAGAACGGTCTGTCAAAGTTCGGGGTATGCAACACTGGCGCTTTGCAAAGCTCTCTTTAAGGGATTTGAAGGCTTCTTCTGCAGCTTCGGACCACTCAAACCGTTTCGAATGTTTTAACGCATCGGTTAATGGTGCTGCGATAGAAGCAAAGTTACCAATAAACTTTTGGTACCATCCAATCATCCCTAAAAGCGTCGTAGCTGCTTGACTGATCGAGGGGCTGGATATTCAGAAATTGCTTCGATTTTGTCTGCATCCATGGAGATGGTACCATTACCGACTACATGGCCTAAATAACGCACCTCCTTCATGCAAAACTTGCTTTTCTGAACGTTAATCGTCAACCCAGCTTTTGCCAAACAAGCTGCGATTTCGTTTAGTACTGACAAGTGTCGAGTAAATGTATCCGACACAATCAAAAGGTCATCTAAGTAAATAAATACCTCGTTCTTCAACGTAACGGGTATAACGCGATCCATCAACTTCGACATAGTAGACGGGGCATTGGTTAACCCAAACGGCATTACCGTGAACTGGTATAAAGCTCTGCCCGGTATTGTAAACGCGGTTTTGTCACGAGAGCCTGGCTCGAGTGGAATTTGCCAATAGGCATCCTTTAAATCGAGGCTTGTTATAAATTCGGCTTTTGGAAGTCTACTTAAAATACCGTCGATTAGGGGCATTGGGTATGCGTCCTTGCGAGTGACTGCATTGACTTTACGACTGTCAACGCACAAGCGGACTTTGCCTGGCTTGCGAACTAGTACAACTGGTGATGACCAAGCACTTTCGGACTCTTCTATGACACCCAGTGCTAACATACGATCTAGCTCTTCAAACAAAAGCTTCTCAATCGCTGGTGACACTGGATAATGCCGCTGTTTTATCGGCTTTGCGTCGCCTACGTCAATAGCATGAGCGATTAAATTAGTTCTCCCTAAACCTTTATCCATATAGGATGGGAAATTTTGGATAGTCTTATCTAATTCTACTCGTTGCTCTCTTGAGATTGGTATGAAAGAATCAGTATCTAAAGTTGCTAGACTCTTCTCAGCAGTGTGTTGAAGAATATCTAACGGAAGTAAATGGAACTCGGTCCAAAAATCGATACCTAAATACAGAGACTGTATTAATGAAGGGACGATGTATAATGTTAAAAGTTTCGTATCGCCTTTGTATTTTACTTCTGTACGTATCTTGCCGATTATATTTTGAGTTTGCCCATCAGCAGTTCGTACAGACGTAGTCATGGGTTTTAGTATTACCTGTGCTTGTAATAAATCTGCAGCCAAAGCTCCACCTATACAACTGATAGAAGCTCCAGTGTCCATTAAGCCTAACACTGAGCGGCCTAGGACCTCTACGTTTGCATATGGACGACTATCAGCGGAAATAATGGCAGACAGTAAACACTTTTGTTCCTTTCGCAGGTTCCGGTAATAGGATTGTATGCGTCTTATAGAACGTCTTTTTCTTTTAGAATATTTGTCAGCTAACTCAGAATAGGTAATCGGTGTAAAAATGTCAAATTCAGTATCGGTGGTCAAATCTGGTGGGGTTTGGTTAGAAGAGTTGACATCTTCTATTCCGTGTTGGTCGCCTTGGAAACTGTCGGTTTGCGTGCACTTTTCACTAGTGCACGAGATTGATAGTTTTTTGTACCTGTACACTTAGGACAAGAGGGTCGATAGGTATCAGGTTTTCCACAACCATAGCAAAAAATTTTCCGCTCAGCGTGACAATCATGGTATAAATGACCTGTTTTGCCACAATTCCAACAAGGCCAGGTTATGGCGGACAGCTCGGCGTCTTCTATCTCGCTTTCGCCTTCTGATTCGTCTTTGATCTCGTGAACCATACGACGAGGTGCTGGCAGAGGTTTTAGCACTGCCGGATTAACTGAGATCAAAAAGGCTTCTCTCATGCGTACTATGCGTCTTAACTGTGCCACACTACTAAAATGGTGATATAGTAATTCGAGTTGAATTTCAGGCAATAAATTTGACCGAACGCACTCTAATAAAGATAACTCAGACATAGGCACGGACAACTTAGCGGTCAACTGAACAATGCTCTCAAAGAACTCATCAAAGGATTCCCCTGTCTTCTGCTTGCGCCGATCAATGGAAGCTCTGATATTAACGTCAGTTCGTGCCTCCCTAAACTGCTCTCTTAAGGCTTCGCAAAGACTGGGCCAAGTTTCTTCTTTAACACTTTCTTGATACCGCCAGTACCAATCACTAGCTGGTCCTTCTAGCAAATTGCTTATGTGACACGTCAAAAGCTCAAGATTTCCATCTAGAGTTTTCCGGGTAAGCGTTTCCACCCGATGTAAGAATCCATCTATACTCATTGTAGACTTCCCTGAAAACTTTATGTTCCAGTGACTTATGATTTGGCCTACGCGATCTGGTCTTAAGTCTGAAGCCCTCGTGGACAAACCAGATGGTACTGAAGTGACCGCGGCCAAAGGATTACTTCCCCTTGTGTTCGCGACTGGGACGTTTCTGGTAGGTAATTCTTCTCTTTGAGCCATTGCTTTTTGAAGATTTTGAAAACCTACATTCATAGCTTGAGTTATGAGTTCTGTTTGTCTTATAGCAGCAGCACTCATAGCCTCCACTATCGATTGATGCATTTCACTAATAGCGGGAGACGGATTTCGTTCTGCCCTATTAGCGGCCTCTTCGTGAATTGGTTCATTTCCTAGCTCTGCATTCCTATTATCTGGAGGGGGCTCCCCATCCCTAGGGTGACTTCTAAGTCGGGCTGGCATACTGCCCGAGGGTAAACTCTGAGATGATTGATTTAAATCGGTGTCAACCGTTAAAGTCATACGCGATGTTTCTAATCGCGATCTGCACACTGGGCAAATATCTCTGTTTCCAATTTTAGTGTTAAAACAGACCCAATGAAAAGTGTGGTTACAATTGGTGGATAATAACTGGGCAGGATATTCTATGTCTTTTAGGCAAAGGTAGCATTGAATATCTCTAGGAAGATGTTCCTCCATATTAAATTAATAAAAATGCATAATCTTAATCAATTGTTTGGCTTCATAAAAAAAAATTAGTATACACAAAAAAGAAAAAAAAATGTTTAACGAAAATATTTATTTGTTATTCTATCTAAACTCTTCTTTAAACAATATCCAGGAATCATGGGTCTCTTTCATGGGCAAGCTAGTATCTTTTCTCTTCTATCTTAATTAATTCAGACTGCAGTAGAAAGTAATTGACCACTGAACATAATTAGGTGACGTACTCTTGACCACATCTTCGGTGAATAAAATCCAATCCTTAAGAATGTTTTGGCCATGAGATATCTGTGCCCTCCTAGAATTTGATTCAGGTTCAATTTAGATAATAGGGAGTAGGAAAAAAAAAGAAAAAAGGATAACATATTTTCCTACATGTCATTGGTCTCTAACGTAAGCGGTATATTTCTTGACTGATTTGTTTATCTGCTACTCCAGTTAAATACAAACAAGGAGCATATAAACATTCGATCTGAATAAATTTCCTGCTGGTTAAGAAACTCTTACACAAAAGACAAATGAAGACAAAGGGAAGAAATTCGGATAGAGAAGAAGACGTAAAACAGATAAAGAAAAAGTAGATTTCCTTTCGGTTTATTTCGAGTTCAGGATACTGGTACATATATTCAACGGTAGGCTACCGAATATATACGGGGCCTAATTCCAGTCGAATTAACCTTTGTCCACCTTACTGTCATTACACTTTTAGTCCTGGATGCGGAGTTAAGTCATTCTTTGTTAGATTTAACTTTCCTGCCCCCATTACTATCAGTGAATAACCGATTTTAAGAACTGGTGACTAGCGCAATGTAGTAAATCCTAAGGTCTTGTAATAAGGCTTAAACTGAAAGTAAACACAAAATCAAAGACTAACTTTTGGGACCTAGATGTTTTGATCACATGTTTATTTTATTGGAATGGGACCTGTCAGATCGCTCTTCGGAGCCCCACGTTGGGCGCCAAATATTATTGTAGCATATAACGTATCCAAAAGGATATTGGTTGAAACGAACGGATAGTCGGGAGTCCTATTTCGCAGAGCACGTGCTTGTTCCCGGCTCAAGTGAGTCGGCCGTTGGGAGGGGTTCCCTGTATAAAAAGACTGCTAGGCTCATTGCTCGCGGTTATTTACAATAATAAAATATCACGTGCTGTTATATGGTTAGTCATTGATCCTGAAAATTAATCTATAAAAGAAAAGAGGCAGAAACGGGAGAGAAAAGGAGTCTGAGAGAAAAGATTGTAGCGTCCTGCGCAACCGTATGAGCCAACTCAGGTGGTGTAGAGCGGCCATATCCCCACCCTACCAATGATCGCCAGTGCCAGATACGTTTAAAGGATAATAGGCGATCCCTTGTTGGTTGCCGAACAACTATGTCATTGCCTCACTTTGGGTTGCCATGATTCCTGATTTAAAACGCGTCTATTCGCACTTCATTATAACTTTTATTTAAGGGCTAATTAAAGATAGGTTTAAAGTAACTAATTAATGTCGCCATTAGGGCTTCTTGGCACCTATTTAATATTTCTAAGACTGATTTTATTCTAACTTTATATTTTGTTACTATTGGCAAAGAGTTTTTTATTTATTTAAACTTTATTAAAAAATGAGCAGGCTGTGACTGGAAAAGAACATGCTGTTTGCATGGATAATAGAAAGATAAACATTTATAATAATAATAGTTAGCTTTGTTTTCTTTTAGGTAGCATAACTTAACATGTTTGTTCTCAGTGTATATATTTTTAGGTGATTTTAATTATTTATTACATTTACTGCTAGTCATTACTTTTAAATTCACTAATTGTTAAATTTTAATTTTTTACGAGTCTAATATTTTTAATTACCAGTAAATATAGATACCAAAGTGATTGTATTTAATTCAGATTTTAAGTATCCATATTTAATTCAAATTTTTCGAGGTCTTAATTAAGTTACTGAAAATTATTTAATATTGGAATTCATTCAGATCGAAAAGCAAACCAAAGCACAATAACAGAGGTAAAGTAAGAAAGGGTATATATTGACTTACAGTTGTCCATGATTCCTTCGGCGAAAGATCTTTCTCCAAGTGCTACATGGTGTCTGGTATAATCTTGGGGGTATATATAAAATTATTATTGATATTTTGATTCGCTCTTCTTTTTGATTACTTCATTATTCATTTTTTTTCTTTCTTTGTCAATTATATTAAATGTTTAAGAATATTACGCCAACAGCTCGCACTTCTCTTTGCACTTGCCATTTCTATTTGTTATAATAATATATGCAAAGATAACAGTAGAATGCCGGTTGGCAAAAGTATATAAAAAATAAAAAAGGAAGCTAAGAAATCTAAGAACTACATATTTAATGCTCAAAAACGTTTATAAGGTTATGTTATTCTTCACTTGTTGTTGTCGATCACATTGTTGAGGGTTATGCTTAGATTTTCACATGTTGTTGTTGTTGTCCAGATTTTAGGGTCTCAATTAAGTTTTAATTGTTGTTGTTGTTTACATATGGAAGTTCACGATTATGTTTTACTTGTTTTGTATTCAGATTTTAAGTTTCACTAGGTTTTACTTGTGTTTGTTGTTGTTCACAGTTGTAAGTTTTCAAATTAGGTTTGTTTTAACTTGTTGTTGTTGTTCCTAGTTTAAAATATTCCAATTAAGATTTGCACTTGTTGTTTTAGATGTTTAAATTGTCCTAAGGGCAGATAGGGCTCCGCTGGCCTCAGTAGAAAATATGTGGGTGCTCCGCTGGACACGGTAGAACTGCGGGTGCTCCGCTGGACGCGGTAGAAATTCGGGTGCTCCGCTGGCCAATTTTCCACAGCTCTGGCTTCGGCTTCGTTAAACGAAGAAGAAATGCAGATGCCGGAACTTCGCTGGCCACAATGGATGCTGCTGGCCGCAATGGCTGATGCCACTCGAAGTTGGCCGTAGCACGTGGGGTGCTCCGCTGGACAAGGCGATCCGTAATTAAGCACAACGTGCCAGAAGCTAATAATTTATGATTCATTAGTTTCTGCATGGAAATATTGGCGTAGCCATTACATACCTTGAGTCGGGCACACAAAAAACACTTAAAAGTGGTGGATAGATTGCGGATGGGCTTTTTCTTGGTAGCCAAGAAAGAAAAGCGTCTGTCCGGCTTAAGATCGGGGCGGAAAAGAATTCTGGCAGCGAGAAGTTAGCTGCACTTGGCTTAGCCCAGACTTGCATTTTACTCGCTGTGCGATAGAGTGTTGGAGGGTTATCCGATACTCCGCCCATAGATGGCGCTTTTGATCATTAAGGGCCTAATAGGGCGCCTAGTTCAAATTTGGCCGCTAGGTGGATTTCTTTCATAGTGACAAGCGCTACTACAGGCGTCCACAAACCTCGGCGCGTGGAGCACTTTGCGCTGCTGAAATTGGCGGCAGTCACCACAAGTCCTTAACAGGGTAACAATTCGGTTTTCTTGTTGGGCAGGCGTATTATTTCCTAGGTACGCATAGCTTAGCCCTGCACAAAGTTTGGGTTGAACCTCATTATATTCTCAGGCATCCAACAACTTTTGATCAGCCCCTAAACGTACAAGGAGCTGGCCCACTCCCAAAACTGTGCTCAGCTAGAAACTCGAGTGTCGGTCGGCAACTTGTGCGTAATTCGGGCAGCCTTTGATCGAAAGTTCTGGCATAACCTTACCTAGGCAGCACCCGGATTTAACCTCACTCAGACATACTCTCACCCGGATTTAACCTCACTCGGACATACTCGAAACCGGATTCAACCATACTTGGATTTACTCTCAATTGGACTTACTTTACTCTCAATTGGACTTACTTTACTCTCAACTGGATTTATTCTAACCTGGATAGTCACTCAACTAGACATAACCCCACATTGGCAAACAGTTTCTATGAGCTGTAGATCGCGCTGCAGTCACTGTCTTATCAATTTTTGTAACGATTTTTTTGCAGCGTAACCGCTAGTGAACCGCACCGTAAACAAATAATCATCAGCAACAGCCGATCGCTGTTATTAGGCCAAAAGAAGGCCATTTTAGTAATATTTTGGTAGTATTTAAGTAACTTTCTTTTGTTATTATTATTCGACCCCATACTCATATTCTTTTTCTTATAGTGTACATTAGGGTGTATCGAAAATCAACTTTTTTTGATTTTTAATGACGCTGGGTGCGGAAAAGTTGTAAAACCATGTCAAATGAAAGCACAAAAAATATCAGCCCGAAAGGATAATATTTACTATCCCCGCAACGTCCTTGAAATTTCGAAATTTTCATCCTTATATCCAAATTTGCTCGTAGCTTTGCACGGCGACCTGAAGATCGGTAGGGCAACATTTAAACTGTAAAAGGTATAAAATGAGTCCTAAAAAACCCTGGAAGCGATTGGTCCAACCAAGATATATATCAAAGTTCAAAAAATTAGGTGCAAAAATGGTCGAAAATTTGTGATTTTACTGAATTTTAGCAAATGCGGCGTATAGCTTGGAAATTGCTAGAATGTGCTAGAGACTAAGAAATAGCTTAGTGGAGGTTAGGTTGGGGACTAAAGATCCCCACATAGAGTGTGCAGCTCTTCGCCCGTAAAAACGGCTCAGAACCCACCACGAGAAGGTGGCTGCACGTCGGGTTCCGCCCTCTCCCATCCCAACCAACCAACCATAAATTAACTAATAAGTTACTATTCAGATTACTCAGAGTCTGCGCTTGATGCGGCAACAAAATCATTCTTCGTATTAAGTTTCGGCATTAATTTTCTCGCCTTGAGTGTCGATTTAATGTAGCCGTCTCGTGTTGTTGCGCCGCGCACAGCTTTTGCGGCTTGGGTGACAAGTTTTACTGTTCTCTCCACAGCCTGCGTGTGACAAGGGAAGTCGCCAACTAACGTTCTGACCTTAAACCTGTCTTCAACACATAAATTAATCCTCTATTGCTGTTGTCCTGAAGATCGGAGGCTCAAATTGTTCGTCCTTCGGCCAGGTTACTATATTCGTATATTGTGTTGCTTCGAAATTTACGACAGGTACACGAAAAATGCGAGGTTCTGAGGTTCCGGCCTTGTCTTCTGCACACGCCACCTGGTGATTCTTTGATAAAATTGCCAATTTCCGAACTTCGTGCTTTTCGGCGGCAAGCATAGATAAAAGAACATTTTCGTGGTGAGCAAAGTAAGCATTATTGCTGATGACCGAGTCGACAGTGCAACGATGTTTCTTTGGCAAATATCTCGTTTTTGCTATTATGTCAAAAAGCAACTTGCTGCCATCAACAATGGATTTGTTGATCTTGATAGCAAACCAAGATGGAACATAAGCTTTAAGCACAAAACCAACCAAAGCTTTCAGATTAGGAGATGGCCTGCTTGTTGCTATATAAAGGCGAAGAATCCTGTTGGCTGTGGTTATCCATCTTGAATGGGATAGAGGACCAGGATCTTGCTTTGCCAAATCGTCTGAGCACTTTCCAGATTGTATCGCCATGGAAATGGCATACAAGTACTTCTGATCCTTACTCAGGTCGGACACATCCACATCCGGCAAATCCACATCCAATTTTTTGAAGCAGAGTACAGGGAGGCTTTTACATTGCTCAAACTGTTTGCCTATCGTGCCGCTATAAGTGTGAGGGCCACTGCTAGCACCATCGAGAAAATGCATAAGGTGTCTCAGAGGCAACTCAATAAAGTGAAGCAGACATTGCAACGGATGCTTAAGTTCCTCCTCCAACAAGCGGATTACTCCCCCCTTGTATCCGGTGTTTAGCAACAAGCAATTCTTTGGCATTATTTGTTTTTAAAAAGTCTAGGATTTGTTTTGATATTTCAATTGCTGTGCCAGATGAAATAACGTGACTTGCACAAGGGAAATATGTTCCTCGGTGACAATGCGTCGGTAGTATTTTGCTCCTTCCTTAACTTTTACACAAGTTTTGTCCTAACGGCCGTCAAAATAAAGACCGCGAAGTGGATTGGTGGTGAAGTCTTCAGCAGCGGACATATGGCTACCATGCTTTGGTTCTTTGAATTTTAGATTTATCTATTACCATTGAGTTATCTGTGCTACTGATAATAGCAACATCTGCAAGAACGGCTGAAGTTATGGCAGCTATTTGCCGGAAGCTCAAGCCATACCGGTTACTGACCAGAGCACTATTAGGTTGCGCATATCTTAACCTTGAAGTCTTCATCCGAGTCAGAATCAGATTCACTGTCTGCCTGTTGTTCAAAGAGAGTGGATGAACTCGTAGCAGCAAAATCTGCCGGTTTCGGTTGCAGCGTCACGGAATTCCTTTTCTCCTTTTTCCTCAGCAATGTAGTAACTTTTTTATCGACGTGGCCTACTATCATAAGTCGTGTGGTCCTTTGGTCTAAAAGAAAGCGTTTGTCAATTGCTGGAACTTTATTTGACCTATCAGCACAGTGACAGAGACTTCCCTCCGGATTAGCTAAGTCTATAGGGCACTTACAAAAAGCAACGTCGAAAAGTAAATTCGATTTATCAATAAAACTTTGAACCGCTCTATTTAAACCACTACTGTCCTTTCTATTTTTACTCTGATATGATTTAAGGAAAAAAGAAACAATTCTAGCAATGATTCTCTGCTTGCTCGCAGCCTTCTCATAAAGAGCCAAGACCTGATCTGAGACAACGTTAGCAACATACAGGAATGGAGTTTTGCCAGAAAGCTTTTTCACATAAGTGTTATTAAACTTTTCGTCAAAACAGGCCAGTATGACGTCCTTCAACGTTGGTAGTTGACTCTGTGGCAAACTGCGTGGAGTGCCAAGTATGGGGCAAGTAAACAAAGATCGTGTAGGTGGCATTATGTTGACCAGTATACACAGAACAAACTGCTTCAAAACTCAAGATGAACCAATGTATATGTATATGCACTTGTTAAACGTAATTTTAATAAATGCAGCAAAACACACAGCGTAAGACAATATTTGCGCGCGATAAAACATATGTTTTAAGCAGAATAAAGGCAAAGTACCGTTATAGCTCCAGAGAGCTTTCGCAGGTATGATTTCGATAAGTTTATCTAATAGTGCAAATAAATTTAAATATAGATCAAGCTGAATATGTATGCCGCATTTGCTGAAATTCAGTAAAATCACAAATTTTCGACCATTTTTCAACCAAATTTTTTAAACTTTGATATAAATCTTGGTTGGACCAATCGCTTCCAGGGTATTTTAGGACTCATTTTATACCTTTTAAAGTTTAAATGTTGCCCTGCCGATCTTCAGGTCGCCGTGCAAAGCGTGCAGCGTCATCAAAAATCCAAAAAAGTTGATTTTCGATACACCCTAGTGTACATATCATTCATTTGTTGGCATTATTATATCAAGACATTTTTATTAATTAACATTTAACGAGTATCAAGTCATCATAGCACTCCAGTCTACAGGCCTGCGGACTTCGAAGGATTGATCTTGAGTACACACTCGAGTGTCGTTGATAAAGCATATAAATCATTTCTTGCCCTTGTCATTATTGTAAGTTATGCATATCTTGTTAGGATAAAAATTAAGTTTCAATTTTATTGACGTTTACTTACATTTCGAACTCTTTTTACATTTATTATGGAATAAAGTATAACTTTAATGGGCACCTAAGCTAAATATGTTTCACTTGTAATGGGAAGAGTAATAACACCTGAGTTCTTCAATAATAGTTTTAGTTTTTTCTTTTTAGTTTTGATCGTCTGGATTGACCTTATCCTTCCCCAAGCCTTCCTACCTCTGTCTACAAATTTTATTGTGTGCCGGTGATACTGACTAGGGAGTAACCGACCCCCTTGGCTCTTCCCTGAGCTAGGCCGTTCCCGTAGGCGGAGTATGCACCCAGCCGGTATCCACTTAGCCGTGTTTGTCACATTATGTTCGTCACCCCGCTCTCGAAATACCATTTATTTTTTTCGTTCGTCTGCGTTCCGGCCTCTAAATCAGCGCTGCCGAAAAGTGTTTCTCGACTATTGACCTCTCGCTCTGTCTCACTGCTTAGAAATGCTGTTCGCGTGTTTGAGTACTAAGCTTAAGGGTTTAGCGCTTATGAGCACTAGGCTTTATTCTGGCCTACTTTACTAAAGGTGGCTGGTAGACACAATATAATATATAGGCTTCATGCTCTCGCTGTTCACCTGAAAATAAACTAGTTCATTAATATTTAATTCATTAAACTATTATATCAATTTGTCCCTGTTAATATGTGAGTGGATTTATGTTTTCTGGCTAATTAGGCTTGTCAAAATGTTGCCGTAAGAGCTTGTTTGGTCTTAAATGCATGCATAAATCCGCCCTTTTAAAGCCTCTGGTAACAGTTTGCGTTTTATATTGCGAGAACCACTTCGAAAATCGTTTTTAAATTTAATTTAATTTTATTTGTATCTCTTTTCCTTGTGAGACAACCTATTGCTTATATTTTATTATTTTAGAACTTTTATTAATCTATTCCAAAACACTAACATTTCATTTAATTTTATTACAATTTGATTTTCTTTACTCTAACATTTAAGTTCCTTTAGTTTCATTTAAGACAGTTTTTATTTTTACCTATTCTGTATAGTTTAAATTTATTTTTTTTACTCATTTTGAGAACTCATTTGATGCAGGTGTTTCTTTAATTTTAATTAAGAACATGTAATACTATTTATGTTTTTAAGTTGTTTGAAAAATCATTCCAGATGCGATTTGCGTAAATAAAAAAAGTCTTTGTGAGTTGAGACTTCTATATCTAGAGTGATTAAATTATTAGTTCGTGCTGAAGCCGAAAATCGTAGTTTTTTACATAAATATGACGGTTCTCCTGTAGACACAATTTTATGCAAGTAAGTCAATGCTTTATAAATCATAAAGTCTTCGAAGTGCAAGTCAAATAGCTGCTATGTAAAGTTAAAAATGTGGTCAGAGCGTCGAAGTCCAAAAACTTATCAAGCTATATTATTAAAGCATACTCGAAGCTTCTGTTTACTCACTACATCACAGTTCGAAAAAAATTCTGCCATACATAAGTGTCGGTACAAAACAGGTTTTGGCTATTAGAAGTCGAATTTTTATTGTCAAAAAGAATTGAGTCAAAGATAATTGTCCCAACTATATGTTTTTGCAGTGGCTTGAGTTATCGTATTTTTCCAATTTAGTTAATTATTAAAAGTATAACTCAAATGTCCTACTTTTTCGGTACAATCTATGGGTACACCGTCAATATTTAAACGGTCAAGTTCATTTGTGCTAAATATTTTTTATATATGACAATAAATTTTGACTTTTTTGGGTAAAGACAAAGTCCATTATTTTTTGCCCACTCGCTTACTTTTTTCAACTCCGTGTTGGATACCTACATACATTCAACTAACTCACTCACGGGACGACTAATATACAGTTGGACGTCATCAGCATACATATGGACATTGCATTCAGACAGAGACTTGGGAAGGTCGTTTACATATAAAGAAAATAGTAAAGGTCCAAGAAAAGATCCTTGCGGCACACCGCGTTTAACAAAAATAAAAGACGAAACGTAAGTTTGACATAAAACAGCTTGAGCCCTATTCTTCAGATACGAGGACGAGATTTATTGCCTTTCTGGAAAAATTAAATAGTCTGTCAAGTTTTGTACATAAAATGGAATGGTCAACGGTGTCAAGTGCCTTACTGTAGTTAAGTAGTGTCGAATATCGTCTGCTATTTTAATAATAGCTGATGTGCAACTGCGTTATTTTCTGAAGCCAGATTGATTACCGCTCAGAAGAGAGTTGTTAAAATTAAAAAAAAAATTTTAATTGTTTTATTTGTACGGCTATTATGTTCTCAAAAACTTTGGAGAGTTATGGTAGAATTGAGATTGGTCTATATTTGGGGGAATTGGTTTTAGGAACAGGTATTATTTTAGCTTCTTTCCATTTGTCGGGGAAGGTAGATGTTGTTATGGCTGTGTTAAAAATGTGCGTTATGTAATTTATTATTTTTGGGAGAATGATTTTATTAAATTTAGGATTGTTTTCGTCAAAGCCTATAGCCGTACTATTAATCTTATTCATAGACTGTAATATATCACACGGACTGACACACACAAAGCTAAAGTTATTATCACAGTTGTTTTCAGGTACGGAAGATAGGTACGAGTTTTGTATAGGTTCAGGTACATTCAAGGGTGAAAAATATATATTTAATTCATTTACATCGATTTCCTCGCTCTGTCATTGGAATTTGTTTTCCTAAGCCTATCTTTTTTAGTTTTTCTCTAAGTCTTTTATATTCTATGTAAGAGATGTCGGTGTATTACAGTTTGAATACTCCTATTGAACCATTTGAACCATTACTAGTTATTTTGCTTCTAACTGGTATTGTTTTGTTATAAAGGTATGTCAAATTTGTCTGGAAAAATTCTAGTTATAAGTTAACCGATGTCAGATAATATATGTCATTCCAATTTATCGAATTTAAGTCAATATCAAGTGGCTCGAAGTCAATATTTTTAAAATGTCTATGAAATGGTCAGTATAATAAGCGGAAAATTTATACGTCAAGAATATAAGGTCATGCTTCGAATATACCATTACTATTCTGGCACCGAAAGTAGACTATAAGCCAGAGGCTTTTGAGGTTTGTTAGCAAAGAATATGTCAAGAAGTGTATCTCTGTAGCTGGTAAAGTGCGTGGCTAGAGTTGAATTTATCAGGTAAAGGTCCCATGATTCCATAGCGTCAAGTAAATTTGTTTCCCTAAATATATCACTATTAAAGTCTCCAGTCAAGATTATATCAGTAACAGTTATGATCATCATTGAAATCATATTCGTCAGTTCGCTAAAGTCAATATATCGATTTGGCCTATAAACTTAAACTTGAATAAATCTCTACATCTTTAACTTGAATAAAGAAATACATTGCATTTTACAAATTACTCTTACGAACCACTTTAGCGTTAATGTTTTTTATTCACATACATATATTGCTACATCCCCGGCATGACTTGCACGATCAACACGGAATACATTATACCCATTATGAACGAATCAGACATATTAATATTAAACCAAGTTTCAGACACAAAAATAATATCGACATTTAAATTCGTCTATTTATTTGGGAAGACTTTGTGCATATATGTAAACCAGATTTCTGATTCACGAGAACTCTAAAGACGCATGATTATTTGAATTATTATTTAAGCTCTGCATTGGTTATTTGGTAAAACAAACTAAAAAACTTTAACAAAGAAATAACACCTTAAGGAACATCACTAACATTACAGTTGATTTTATATTAAACCTATGATAGAAAAATTTAATAAAATATGAGATAAAAAATTGAATAAAATATAGATAAATTCTAACCCCTTAGTTTTGAAAGCGATTAATATCGCCTGCAAACTCCACATCTGCAGCCAGCTGATCTGATGAGCTTTCCTGCATCAGTTGTGAGAGCTTTTGCAAACTCTCCACCGCCATCACCTCTCTCTCACTGTGTCGCACGTGCATAACTCCACGACAGGAAAAAAGAGCTAATCGCCGCTTATGCCTCTTAAGGCACATGGCTTCTTGAAAAATCTAGTAATTCGGTTTCGTTAACTGTTCGTTTAGGTAGATCTGTGCTGGCGAATCTGTGCCCAGAAGCTCTAGGCCTAGCTGTTGTTTGTGTACACGTCGAAATTTGGTGGCCGCTCCCTTTAACATTATTTTGTCGCGAGGGTTTTCAAATTTTACAATAATGATCGGATCAACTATTGTGTTTTGATTTACACGGGGCCTCAAGCGGAAAATATCGCGGAGTCGTGGTGCCGGTGTAATTAACAGTGAGAAAGAGAGCGAGTTAAACATGGTTTTTAAATTTTCGCCTTCAGTCAAAGGCACCCCATGTAGCCTGAGATCCGCTGCCAATTTCGTGGTCTCCTGCGTCGCCAGACTTGCCTCCAGGGCACTCACCCTTTCTTCAGTACCTCGACCTCGGTTTCCAGCAGTGTTGCCAACTTTTCCTTGAAAAAAAGCGGTTTTTGATTAATAATATGTATATCATTTTAGCAATACTTGCAGCTTCTTCCTGATTTTCATACGCTTTTTACGTATACGTAATAAATGTAGGTATACGTATTTTATAAGCTGGGCGTAACTTCTTTCTTGGAATTCGTCACAAACCGACCAAAGTCAAAAATTTGTTATTTTACTTAAATATATAGGGATAAAGTAATCTTTAAAGAAACGATGTGAAAATCCCTTCTAACGCTGCCTTAAGTCCTTATCGACAAAACAGTATCAGTAATAATTGTATCATTTTTTTTGAGCATACGTTTTGTTATTTAGGCATACACAAAAAAAAATCGGAAAAAAGCTTTAAACAAAAATAAAAAGACAGAATTCCCGCTGCATGTATGCGTTTCTCTGCCTCGATGATCTCGGATGCCATTCGCAACTCGGGCCTCCACTACGTGAATCTTTGTTGTTATCGAATTAGCCAAGTCGTCGAAACGTTAACAAACATCAAAGTTTGAGATTTCATTAACGTGTACACTTTGCTTGATTTTTGGTGCAACTTGTATATAAGCGGTATTGTTAAGGAAATTGTAACCGTTTAACCGTTGTAACCGTTGTGGCGTCGTGAAAAGAGCTAAAATTTGAAAAAAATTTTTGCAGAACTGCGGCTATTAATGGATCTGGAGCCTTTGGTGAGCTTGCAATTAAAAATTCGAAAAGTCGGAAAAAATGCTGATTTTACTTCAAATTGTTCGTTAATTAAGTGACAAGTCACTGTGAGGTAACCCTCATTGCCTCGAGACGTCCAGCAGTCGCTGGTGATAGATACATGACCAATGTAATTTAAATCTAACTCCAGCTATGATTTTAAAAGATGGTAATCGTTGGGCAGCACCACTCGTCTAATATGGGTCAGCCATATCTAATTCCGCTTTCTTGGCCGACCCATTACGATGATGGAAGCCAGTCTCCAAAAACATTTCCAACCCAGTTGGAGCAGTGCTTTAGGAGGTCGTTTCATGTTTGAAACTTACTTTCACTTCAATCACTTCCACTCCTGCACACCGCTTTGCCAACACCACCACAATATGTTGTAAGCTATAGAAAACAATAAAATTAAACTTAAATTTCTTTTAAATGTGGTGTACTAATAGCCTTGTTTAGCTCCATTCTCGAGAATGGTCCATTATTTTAGATGGGTTTTAAATGGTCCGTTCAAAATCGACAGACCATCCGTTCACCATTCACCCCGAAGTTTTCTTTACTTACTAAAACATAATACCGAAAAATATCGATTGTCGACGATATTTCTCTAAACACAGCTATTTGAAAACTTGCAATGCGGTCGCCACAGAAAAACAACCATATATACCAAAGGATGGCCGAGAAGCTGGTTTAAGCCGGCCTAGAAAAAGTGGAGTAGAAGGACGTCAGGACGAAAAACGACAACGCCTGCTCAGCTGTTCGTCTCATTCACATGTCGCTGGAGAATGTAGATGGAGCTGTGGTGCAACCGATGGTCCATTTTTGAAATAACGAAGCAGTGGAACAAGGCTATAACTTGCCTTCTCTGTTTAAGCATTGAAGTTTTAGTTTGGAGACACTATCGATGTTTCCAAAATAACATCGATGTTTCGAAAATTACCAAAAACATCGATACTGCCATCGATTGTTATACCCTTGCAGAGGGTATTATAATTTTGCCATGATATTTGCAACGCAGTGAAGGAGGCATCTCCGACCCCATAAAGTATATATATTCTTGATCAGCATCACTAGCCGAGTCGATCTAGCCATGTCCGTCTGTCTGTCCGTCTGTCTGTCTGTCCGTCTGTCGGTTTCTACGCGAACTTTTTTTGAGCTATCGGGCTGAAACTTTCAGCATAGTCTTATTTCTTTAGCACGCAGTATATATGTCGAATCGGACCACTATATCCTGTAGCAGCCATAGGAACGATGCCGAAATTAATGTAAAAAAATTTAACTTTTTTGTTTTTCAACGTATATTGATCAATTTCAAGATAAAGCAGCTTTTTACGGTTATAGAACTACGGTTTTATTTTAATGAAGATCAGACAACTATATCATATAGCTGCCATAGAAACGATCGGTCTATTTATATAAAAATGTAAAATTCTACATGTAAAATGTAAAATTTTCAAAATTTACATAATGTGATATTTTTTCAACATTACCAAAATGGATCGATTTCCAATGATTCAATTGCAGACTGCAAGGGTATGCAAACTTCGGTTTACCGAAGTTAGCTTTCTTTCTTGTTTTTAAGCTACTTTTTGGAGGCTCGGCAGGCCACCAGCTTGAGAAGGTTTTGGAGGCTCGAAAGTTTT
The DNA here is from genome assembly GCA_014170255.2 of Drosophila triauraria. Lineage (NCBI taxonomy): Eukaryota > Metazoa > Arthropoda > Insecta > Diptera > Drosophilidae > Drosophila > Drosophila triauraria. The sequence continues at coordinate 9,191,472 of JABJVT010000008.1, forward strand.
CCAGGGGAGAAGGAGGGAAAATATTATGGGGATAACTAACTACAAATGTATGAATGTTGACTAGATCTAAAGCATTGTAAGGTAGTGTCCTGGGCTGGGATATGTCTCAGTCTGGCCAGGGTTCTTTTACAGAAAATTTATTGATTTGGGACCGATTTGGGGTGGGACAGGATCAGAGAGCAAGTGGGCTACCCTGATCCCAGCTTAGGTCGAGTGAGCGATCCTGGGTGACTGCTAGTGTGCGTGGCGAACTTGGGTAAACCGCGGTTGTACACCTGGACTCCTGGGCTGGATTGGCTACGCACGGGGCCAAACACGAGGGTCCAGAGAAAATGCAAACACGGGCTAAACCACAGTTGTAAGCATGTACTACGGGGCCGGATCAGACTACGCGCGGGTGAAAACAAGTGAGAGCCCAGAGCAAACGCAAACAAGGGTTAAACCGCAGTTGTAAGCATGTACTACGGGCCGGTTCAGGCGCGCGGGAAACTAAGAGAAAGCCCAGAGCAAATGCGAACAAGGGTTAAATCACAGTTGTAAGCACGTACTACGGGGCCGGATCAGGCTACGCGCGGGTGAAAACAAGAGAGCCCAGAGCAAACGCAAACCAGGGTTAAACCGCAGTTGTAAGCATGTACTACGGGGCCGGTTCAGACTACGCGCGGGGAAACAAAGAGAAAGCCCAGAGCAAATGCGAACAAGGGTTAAACCACAGTTGTAAGCACGTACTACGGGGCCGGATCAGGCTACGCGCTGGTGGAAACGAGAGAGAGCCCAGAGTGAACGCAAACAAGGGTTAAACCGCAGTTGTAAGCTTCACTACAGGGCCGGATCGGGCTACGAGCGGGGAAACTAAGAAAGCCCAGAGCAAATGCGAACAAGGGTTAAACCACAGTTGTAAGCACGTACTACGGGCCGGGTCAGGCGACGCGCGGGTGGAAACGAGAGAGAGCCCAGAGTGAACGCAAACAAGGGTTAAACCACAGTTGTAAGCTTCACCACAGGGCCGGGTAGGGCTACGCGTGGGGAAAACTAAGAGAAAGCCCAGAACAAACGCAAACAAGGGTTAAACCACAGTTGAAAGCATGTACTACGGGGCCGGATCAGGCTACGCGCGGGTGGAAACGAGAGAGAGCCCAGAGTGAACGCAAACAAGGGTTAAACCGCAGTTGTAAGCTTCACTACAGGGCCGGATCGGGCTACGCGCGGGAAACTGAGAGAAAGCCCAGAGCAAATGCGAACAAGGGTTAAACCACAGTTGTAAGCACGTACTACGGGGCCGGATCAGGCGACGCGCGGGTGGAAACGAGAGAGCCCGGAGCAAACGCAAACAAGGGTTAAACCACAGCTGTAAGCATGTGCTACGGGGCCGGATCAGGCTACGCGCGGGTAAAAACAAGAGAGAGAGCCCAGAGCAAACGCAAACAAGGGTTAAACCGCAGTTGAAAGCTTTACTACAGGGCCGGAGCGGGCTACGCACAGGCTGAAAATAGTTCCCAGGGTAGAGACGAGATTGGAGTTTAGATTCTAATACTTCAGTTTTATTTGATCGGATGTTCTAGCGAACGTGGTTATTCCTACCTAACCACACTCCCAAACAATCCTCTACTCACTCAGCACAGAGCAGCGGCGGCAGAGCGGGCTGGATTGGGTTCTCGGCGTTGGCTGGACACTTGGTGGGTTGTTGGTCCCGTCGGGCGTGGCGGGCTAGACTCTAGCGATGGGCGAGGCACGTGGTGGGGCGTGGCACTTGACGGTGGCGCGGACACAGGCGTAAGGCAACGAGGAACTCGGTGTCGGAGCGGAGCACTTTCGAGCCGGGTGAGATGCTCGACTATGCACTGAGGCACCGGACGTGGGCGTGGCACTAGGCGGCGGCGTGGAGCACTTGCGAGCGATAGCGGCGACACGTGTTGAACGCGTAGCTCCTCTTTCGCGGACCCAAAACTTGACTAACTTCCGACTCCGGCGCCCAGCCTTCGCTAAGCCGGCTCAGAACTCAAAGCTCCCCTTTAACTTCGCTTCGTCTGCATACCTGCTCTCCGGCTCGGTGCAGGTGGCCAATCCCGATCGCGGATGGGTTTTACGGCTCTCCCGCTCCCGCTCGTTCGGGTCGCCCTGCATGTACCGACGCCTGGGTATGGGAGTCCACGTGCACGTCTCTCGGCTTTCCCTCGTGGCCTCTGGTGCTCGCAAATGCAGCGATGCAGCCGATCGCCCTTTTCTTATCTAGCGGTGCGAAAGCTTGCTCTCGCGGCGCAGCGTCCAAAGCTATCTCCGTGGGTCGTGTGCTCGGCTTGTCACTATCCTCCTCTCTCTCCACACTGTTCTTGGCTTTGCTCTGTCGCTGCACTGCCCTGGCTACACTGAGAGAAACTTAAACTAAAATATAATATATATAATTTGGAAATATGTATTGTGCGCTCGGAACGTGGCGTCACAGCATGATATAATTATTGAAGGTAGTCTCGTCGTGTGTTTAGCGTTCGGGTGTAGGGCCTTAATGAACACTTCGTGTTTGCTCGTTGACGTGAAAGGCTGTGTGTGTACAAATTATCTTATCTGTCATTAACCCTTATATGAAACAAAAAAATGTTTTTTTGCAATTTTTGTTGCAAACACGTCCAAGGCGAAAATTTTATTAATGCACCGAAATTTTTGGTAAAGAGAACGTTGTGGGAGCAAATTTTGGAGTGCAGCCTTAGTGAGAACTCGAGAATTTGCGACACACATTTTAGTGCTTCACAGTGGGAGTCGACAACCAATAAAAAGACGTCTTTCAAGAGAATGCGACTAAACAATGATGCTGTTCCGGAAAGAAAAGCAGAGCCGGAACCAGCAATTCCAAAATTAAGCTACGCCGAATCGAGCTCGCAAATTATAAAGAAAAAGCTCCAACTTATTATTATAATAGGCCACTTTTAACCCCAAACACCATATAAGGGTTAATACACATTTTTTTTGTCGTATACATTCGTTTCTCTCACACGAACTTTGACAGCCGAACTAGGGTCTTATTTTTCCGAACGAGGGCCTTATTTTTCCGACGAGACTACTTTCTATAATTGTATCATGATCTAAAAATTCCATTCTCTGCGGTTGAGTGCTACCCAAAATGTAGGCTGATCGCTGCCGGTCACTGAGTGACTTCCAACTGCTTTATATAGGGCCCCGGCGAGGCTTAGTTTGACCGCCGCCGGTGAGGGAGTTGCCATATTAGTGTGGCCAACTCCACTTCGGTCCTGTGTGACCCTTTGTGAGCGATCGTTGGCGCATTTGATTGAAATATTTTCCGGGTTCATTTCTTATGCCTCTATTTGGTATTATTGTTATAACCCTGTTCCACTACAAAATATTTTCGAAAAATAAATTTAGGTTGTTCCACTGCGCTCCATCTACATTCTTGGGCGACTTGTAAATGGGACGAGCAGCTGATCCTTCTATGTTTACATTTGAATTGGGCCAGTGACCATCATAGCGCGGCCGAAAGAGGTATTTTCAGGCTTTCTTTTGCGACACTTCGACGACGTCGACACCGTGTCGTCTTCAAAGTTAACCGACCCATTCAAGGCTTTATTAATATTCATGCTTGGAGCTTTGAAATCTTCTGTATAAAAGAAAAATCTACTGTTTTTCTGTCGCGACCGAAAGGCAGAAATATTTTCCTTCCACAGCTTGAGGAGCATCGCATTATGCAGTGGCGACTACGAAATGCTGCGCTGGATCTTTTTGTCAAAAATATAAATATTTTTTTTTAGAATGTTTAGGAAAGGAACCTACGAACTAGGTTATTATTCGTATTTATTAGATATATATGTAAGTGTGTACCTCTGCGCGTCTCAAAGTCATTATTTCATAAAATTTCTGAAAATATCGCCGATATACTTAATCGTTTATGGAATGACCATGAAGAGTCGTCTGCTAAATTTTTTAAACAAAACACCAATCGCAAGATTTGGCTATACCTTTTAAAATAGTCTTATTTATCTTTAATAAAGCTTAGTACGCAGATGCTCGAACAGTTCGCAACCCCAAACAGATTTAATCTTTTTTTAGTGTGACCGCTTCTTAAAACGCTCTTCGGTATTTTTGGGAGGTAAATGATGCGGTCATACCAATCTTAAATCAGCTGTGTTTGTTGACAAAATAATTTATTTGAAATATAAAGTTAGTCAACATGTTTAACGATGAAGCTACGATAATTGTCTCTTTCTTGGTAAAGTCCATTGTTCTGCTTTTTCGCATCTTGGTTAATTTAGCGATTTCCATATTTTTGAACCAAACAAATTAAGAAATTAACGAAACAAATTAACGCAACAAATTAACAACTGTTTTTCGGGATATAAATGCGTGCGAAATGCCGTTAACTCGCGAAAACTTCAATTAAAGCGCGGCAAAGAGAGATAGAGTGAGATGCCAATAGTTGAGAACAAGCCGTTTTAATAAATTTGTTATTCTGTTCGTCACCCCCCTCTGGAAATACCAAAAGTCTTCCCTCGTGCCACCTGGTATTTTTCTGGTATTTTGTTCGTTCATCTGCGTACCGGCCTTTAAAACAGGGCTTTCGAAAAGTGTTTCCCGACTATTGACCTCTCGCTCTCTCTCACTGCTTAAAAACGCTGTTCGAGCATCTGCGTACTAAGCTTGACTTTAAACTGTTATACCTATAATTAAAATAGAAGCTTGACAGCAACCATAAACAATTATTAATAAACAATTATTGCATTAATTGACAAATGCCATAGGTCTAAAATAAAAACAAGTGAGAAAGCTACAGTCGAGTGACCGGCTGTGAGATACCCGGTACCCAAAGCATTGTCCGTGACATTAAATAGCACACGGACAAGGGAAAACAAAAAGTTGACAAATAAAAACAAATGTTACTAAAAACATGTTGAGCAACGTTCAAAAAAGACAAATTCTGCAGCTGTACGCAGCTGCATTACGAAATAATACTGCTCTCGAAAGCACGCAACACTTTTTTCGCTACTGCCTTTGTGGCTCAGAAGAGAGAGAAGAGGAAACTTTATTGTTTAATAACTTCCATGTTTATCATCCGATTTCACTCAAAGTTTCAGAAAACGTCCGCAAATGCCTACTTATTTATTTAATCTATTTAATATAAGCCAAAAATTACGACTATAGCTTATATAAAATTTTTTACGATTTTCGGGGGCAGAAGTGGGCGTGGCCAAATTTGAAAACAAACTTAATCTCGTGCAACAAATTCCAATGTTGTCACCAAATCTGGTAACTATAGCTCATATAGTCTCTTTTTTTATACTTTGCTGTTGTTTATTGAATCTTCTCTTTACGAGACTAACAAAATGTGTATCAAATCTTATATAAATAACCTAACTAACAGTCATATGACTGGCACAGAGTTCAATATCCCTAATAATTATTGCTGGGTTGGATGGTCGTTTCGATGCAGGCGGGTTCTGCTGGAAACCCGAGTCTAGCCTCTCGCCAGATGATTTGGGTGCACAGTAAGGTTTTGATTGTAGGTCGCCTTTTGTTTGTCTATTTCATCTTTTACTGCAAGAATGCCGAGATCCCTGTGGATGTTTAGGTTGCGAATATACCATGGCGCCCCAGTGATAGTTCTCAGGATTTTCGATTGTGCTCGCTGAATGATGTCTATGTTGCTGCTGCTCGCATTCCCCACAACTGGGAGCCATATGTCCAGATAGGCTTGAGAGTGGAGTTGTAGTCCAGACGCAGTGGCAATCGGGTGTTTAAAATCCAGTGGAGGCTGCTGGCTTTTAGTTTTAGATGGAGTTTCTTGCATTCGATGTGTCTTCGCCAGGTTAGTCGTCTGTCAAGGTGGACGCCGAGATACGTTACTTCGTTGACTTGGGGAATCTGCGTACTATTCAAGAATATTGGAGAGCATATTTGCCTGTTGAGAGTAAAAGTTATGTGTTTACATTTTGTTCGTTAATTTGAATACGGCAGTCAGAAAGCCTCTTCTTAACTACCATGAGGTGATTTGCTAGCTGTGTTGTTGCTCGAGGCACCTCGAGCGGCTTAGAATCGCAGTGTCGTCAGCGAACGTGGATGTTGTTAGCCGCTCGTTTGTATTGATATCCGCTGTGTAAAGGACAAACATAGTAGGCCCAAGTGCACTTCCTTGTGGAACTCCAGCTTCGATAGTGTAGTCGCCAGATGTTGTTGCGTTGCACCTTACTGCGAAGACTCTGTTGTAAAGCTACGACTCAAGTAGCTTATGAGTGTATCTAGGCAAGGGTGTTTTGATTTTATGCATGAGACAGTAATCGCGATGCTCAAAGGCTGTGCGTATCTCTGATGTTATTCGGTTGACTTGTTCGATGGTTCCATGGTTTTGTCGGAAGCCAAATTTATGAGCCGGGATAACATTGTGTGCTTCCAGATATGGTATTATGCGTGTTAGCAGGCATTTCTCGAACAGTTTGGACAGACACGATAATAGACTTATTGGTCCGTAGGATGATGGGACTGTGTGGTCTTTTCCGGGCTTCGGTATTATTGTGATGACAGATTTTTCCATTTCCTTGGGTAGTAGCCGAGACATATAATCCCATTGAAGAGTTTACAAATAACCTCTATAGAGTTTGGAAGTTTAATTATCATTTTGGAGTTATTAAGTCATCGCCCGGAGCCTTTTTGGTTTCAGGTTCCCAATGACTTTTGCGATCTCATTTGGCTGAAACAATGTTGGTAAAGACAAAGAATTAGTTTGAATTTGCGGTAGGACAAGTGGACTAAAGGTGGAAGACGCTTCGGAGATGTAAGCAAATGTTTCGGCTCTATCCTCGTCGCTGCGGGCCCAGCAACCTGATGATTTCCTTATCGGGGTGACTGTTTCGATTGGAGAGCTAAGGTTTGGGTGAGCCCTCTACAATGGATGCTTTGTACCGGTTGGCGAAAGTTTTCGATGTACCGTAGTTGTGCGTTTTCAGCATCTTGTTTCAGAGCTCGATTTAGTAAGCGAGTGGCTTCCTTAAAACGTTTTTGAAGATAGCGATCTGTTGGTTTGACAAGCACGTCGCAGACGCTCTCTTCCAGAACAAGCTGTTCAATTTGTTGATTAGTTTTGAATTTGTTGGGCTGTACGTCCTTCCCTTGTGGTGTTGAACTAGTGGCTGCTGCAGTGAGTGCGGCTTCAAGAGCATCAGTAGAGCAGTCGATATCCGCTTCGATGTTGAGCTGTGGGGTTAGTTCAATGTGGGAACATACATATTTCTTATATTTAAGTCAGTTAGTTCTGTGCGACGTCAGCCTATGGGGATAATCGATAATTTCTGGGCTTTGAAGAAGAGTTATAAGCACTGGCGGATGATCTGATGAAAGATCCGAAAGCGCTTTGGCACTTATTATGTTGCGTATAATATTTTTGTCACTGCAGTCTATTAAGTCTGGCATCTTTCTGGGGTCTGCTGGCCAATATGTGGGGCTACCAGGGGAAACATAGTCCAATTTGTTGCTCAAGTCTATGATTGCATTACATAATTGCCTTCCTTTTGGGGGTCACGAGACGCGATCCCCAGTGCGTATGCTTGGCAATATAGTCTCCTGCAGCTATAAAGCGATCTCCAAGTGAATTGTAAAAATCCATGACTTGACCTTTAGAAATTGCAGCATAACGTCGATATGATGTTCATTCAGGAACTGTGTTATTTTAAGTTTATGCCGTGAGACGCCATTGGCGTTCCACATGGTTATTCGTAGTCTAGACATCAGTTATTTGGACTGCTGAGCTACAAGCAACTGTATCACCATGTGCTGGTTTTGAACAAGTGTTTGCATGGTCGTTTTCATGAAGGACATTAATTCCGTCAGACATTGTTGCATGGTAAGCATCATAGCTTCCATTGTGCCTTGTGGCTGTCCTGGGGCTTGTTGAACGTTTTCCAGATTAGACTGGAGTGAGTTTTCCATACCTGTTCGAAGGGCATCGGCGTAGGAGAAGCCCCTCTGGGCATTCAGCGGACCAAATGAGGATCTTGCAGCCTTAGCGAAAATACGTCCGGCGTCGTTTATGAATTAGTGAATACGTTTCGTGTATTCTGATGGCGAGTTGCTGTCACTCGTCGTATGCGACTCTTAAACTCCTTGTAGACCATACAGCCCCTGTAGTTTGCCGTATGGTTTCCACCGCAGTTTCCACATTTCTTGTTCTGGGAGTCTTCCCTGTTAGCAGGGCAGTTTGCGGAATTGTGGAAGTCTCCGCAAACTACACAGACTGATCGAAGTGTCCAGTTTGTCCTGGTATGTCCATACTCGCAATTTGTGCACTGCACTGCAGTGGTCGGAATTCGCAGTACATTTATCCATTTCTGGAGTCCTCATGCAAACACTCTTGCAGAAATTAATATGAAAACCCTTAAACTGATTTTTTGTACATAGATTTAGTTAATTCATAATAACTACACAATTTTACGGCGGATAGCCATGTCGCTGAAAACTTATTTATTTTGATTATTTTTCTTGCTTTTGTGCAGTATAGAATATTATGGCAAACCTTCAGCAAAAGTATAATAAAATATCAATTTACATTTTAGGGTGCAGACAGAGTGCACGAAGACGAAGACGAAGACGAAAAACTGGACAACACGATTTCTATGAATTTGCGCGAAACTGTTCACAGTGCTTGCGAAGACGAAGTCGAAACACAAGCAATTCGCTTAAAACGCTCCGGGACTGTTTTTGATGACGAATCGACGATGATATGTTTTTGAAAGGAACCTACGAACTAGGTTATTATTCGTATTTATTAGATATATATGTAAGTGTGTACCTCTGCGCGTCTCAAAGTCATTATTTCATAAAATTTCTGAAAATATCGCCGATATACTTAATCGTTTATGGAATGACCATGAAGAGTCGTCTGCTGAATTTTTTAAACAAAACACCAATCGCAAGATTTGGCTATACCTTTTAAAATAGTCTTATTTATCTTTAATAAAGCTTAGTACGCAGATGCTCGAACAGTTCGCAACCCCAAACAGATTTAATCTTTTTTTAGTGTGACCGCTTCTTAAAACGCTCTTCGGTATTTTTGGGAGGTAAATGATGCGGTCATACCAATCTTAAATCAGCTGTGTTTGTTGACAAAATAATTTATTTGAAATATAAAGTTAGTCAACATGTTTAACGATGAAGCTACGATAATTGTCTCTTTCTTGGTAAAGTCCATTGTTCTGCTTTTTCGCATCTTGGTTAATTTAGCGATTTCCATATTTTTGAACCAAACAAATTAAGAAATTAACGAAACAAATTAACGCAACAAATTAACAACTGTTTTCGGGATATAAATGTAAATACAATGCGTGCGAAATGCCGTTAACTCGCGAAAACTTCAATTAAAGCGCGGCAAAGAGAGATAGAGTGAGATGCCAATAGTTGAGAACAAGCCGTTTTAATAAATTTGTTATTCTGTTCGTCACCCCTCTGGAAATACCAAAAGTCTTCCCTCGTGCCACCTGGTATTTTTCTGGTATTTTGTTCGTTCATCTGCGTACCGGCCTTTAAAACAGGGCTTTCGAAAAGTGTTTCCCGACTATTGACCTCTCGCTCTCTCACTGCTTAAAAACGCTGTTCGAGCATCTGCGTACTAAGCTTGACTTTAAACTGTTATACCTATAATTAAAATAGAAGCTTGACAGCAACCATAAACAATTATGAATAAACAATTATTGCATTAATTGACAAATGCCATAGGTCTAAAATAAAACAAGTGAGAAAGCTACAGTCGAGTGACCGGCTGTGAGATACCCGGTACCCAAAGCATTGTCCGTGACATTAAATAGCACACGGACAAGGGAAAACAAAAGTTGACAAATAAAACAAATGTTACTAAAAACATGTTGAGCAACGTTCAAAAGACAAATTCTGCAGCTGTACGCAGCTGCATTGCGAAATAATACTGCTCTCGAAAGCACGCAACACTTTTTCGCTACTGCCTTTTGTGGCTCAGAAGAGAGAGAAGAGGAAACTTTATTGTTTAATAACTTCCATGTTTATCATCCGATTTCACTCAAAGTTTCAGAAAACGTCCGCAAATGCCTACTTATTTATTTAATCTATTTAATATAAGCCAAAAATTACGACTATAGCTTATATAAAATTTTTACGATTTTCGGGGGCGGAAGTGGGCGTGGCCAAATTTGAAAACAAACTTAATCTCGTGCAACAAATTCCAATGTTGTCACCAAATCTGGTAACTATAGCTCATATAGTCTCTTTTTTATACTTTGCTGTTGTTTATTGAATCTTCTCTTTACGAGACTAACAAAATGTGTATCAAATCTTATATAAATAACCTAACTAACAGTCATATGACTGGCACAGAGTTCAATATCCCTAATAATTATTGCTGGGTTGGATGGTCGTTTCGATGCAGGCGGGTTCTGCTGGAAACCCGAGTCTAGCCTCTCGCCAGATGATTTGGGTGCACAGTAAGGTTTTGATTGTAGGTCGCCTTTTGTTTGTCTATTTCATCTTTACTGCAAGAATGCCGAGATCCCTGTGGATGTTTAGGTTGCGAATATACCATGGCGCCCCAGTGATAGTTCTCAGGATTTTCGATTGTGCTCGCTGAATGATGTCTATGTTGCTGCTGCTCGCATTCCCCACAACTGGGAGCCATATGTCCAGATAGGCTTGAGAGTGGAGTTGTAGTCCAGACGCAGTGGCAATCGGGTGTTTAAAATCCAGTGGAGGCTGCTGGCTTTTAGTTTTAGATGGAGTTTCTTGCATTCGATGTGTCTTCGCCAGGTTAGTCGTCTGTCAAGGTGGACGCCGAGATACGTTACTTCGTTGACTTGGGGAATCTGCGTACTATTCAAGAATATTGGAGAGCATATTTGCCTGTTGAGAGTAAAAGTTATGTGTTTACATTTTGTTCGTTAATTTGAATACGGCAGTCAGAAAGCCTCTTCTTAACTACCATGAGGTGATTTGCTAGCTGTGTTGTTGCTCGAGGCACCTCGAGCGGCTTAGAATCGCAGTGTCGTCAGCGAACGTGGATGTTGTTAGCCGCTCGTTTGTATTGATATCCGCTGTGTAAAGGACAAACATAGTAGGCCCAAGTGCACTTCCTTGTGGAACTCCAGCTTCGATAGTGTAGTCGCCAGATGTTGTTGCGTTGCACCTTACTGCGAAGACTCTGTTGTAAAGCTACGACTCAAGTAGCTTATGAGTGTATCTAGGCAAGGGTGTTTTGATTTTATGCATGAGACAGTAATCGCGATGCTCAAAGGCTGTGCGTATCTCTGATGTTATTCGGTTGACTTGTTCGATGGTTCCATGGTTTTGTCGGAAGCCAAATTTATGAGCCGGGATAACATTGTGTGCTTCCAGATATGGTATTATGCGTGTTAGCAGGCATTTCTCGAACAGTTTGGACAGACACGATAATAGACTTATTGGTCCGTAGGATGATGGGACTGTGTGGTCTTTTCCGGGCTTCGGTATTATTGTGATGACAGATTTTTTCCATTTCCTTGGGTAGTAGCCGAGACATATAATCCCATTGAAGAGTTTACAAATAACCTCTATAGAGTTTGGAAGTTTAATTATCATTTTTGGAGTTATTAAGTCATCGCCCGGAGCCTTTTTTGGTTTCAGGTTCCCAATGACTTTTGCGATCTCATTTGGCTGAAACAATGTTGGTAAAGACAAAGAATTAGTTTGAATTTGCGGTAGGACAAGTGGACTAAAGGTGGAAGACGCTTCGGAGATGTAAGCAAATGTTTCGGCTCTATCCTCGTCGCTGCGGGCCCAGCAACCTGATGATTTCCTTATCGGGGTGACTGTTTCGATTGGAGAGCTAAGGTTTGGGTGAGCCCTCTACAATGGATGCTTTGTACCGGTTGGCGAAAGTTTTCGATGTACCGTAGTTGTGCGTTTTCAGCATCTTGTTTCAGAGCTCGATTTAGTAAGCGAGTGGCTTCCTTAAAACGTTTTTTGAAGATAGCGATCTGTTGGTTTGACAAGCACGTCGCAGACGCTCTCTTTCCCAGAACAAGCTGTTCAATTTGTTGATTAGTTTTGAATTTGTTGGGCTGTACGTCCTTCCCTTGTGGTGTTGAACTAGTGGCTGCTGCAGTGAGTGCGGCTTCAAGAGCATCAGTAGAGCAGTCGATATCCGCTTCGATGTTGAGCTGTGGGGTTAGTTCAATGTGGGAACATACATATTTCTTATATTTAAGTCAGTTAGTTCTGTGCGACGTCAGCCTATGGGGATAATCGATAATTTCTGGGCTTTGAAGAAGAGTTATAAGCACTGGCGGATGATCTGATGAAAGATCCGAAAGCGCTTTGGCACTTATTATGTTGCGTATAATATTTTTGTCACTGCAGTCTATTAAGTCTGGCATCTTTCTGGGGTCTGCTGGCCAATATGTGGGGCTACCAGGGGAAACATAGTCCAATTTGTTGCTCAAGTCTATGATTGCATTACATAATTGCCTTCCTTTTGGGGGGTCACGAGACGCGATCCCCAGTGCGTATGCTTGGCAATATAGTCTCCTGCAGCTATAAAGCGATCTCCAAGTGAATTGTAAAAATCCATGACTTGACCTTTAGAAATTGCAGCATAACGTCGATATGATGTTCATTCAGGAACTGTGTTATTTTAAGTTTATGCCGTGAGACGCCATTGGCGTTCCACATGGTTATTCGTAGTCTAGACATCAGTTATTTGGACTGCTGAGCTACAAGCAACTGTATCACCATGTGCTGGTTTTGAACAAGTGTTTGCATGGTCGTTTTCATGAAGGACATTAATTCCGTCAGACATTGTTGCATGGTAAGCATCATAGCTTCCATTGTGCCTTGTGGCTGTCCTGGGGCTTGTTGAACGTTTTCCAGATTAGACTGGAGTGAGTTTTCCATACCTGTTCGAAGGGCATCGGCGTAGGAGAAGCCCCTCTGGGCATTCAGCGGACCAAATGAGGATCTTGCAGCCTTAGCGAAAAATACGTCCGGCGTCGTTTATGAATTAGTGAATACGTTTCGTGTATTCTGATGGCGAGTTGCTGTCACTCGTCGTATGCGACTCTTAAACTCCTTGTAGACCATACAGCCCCTGTAGTTTGCCGTATGGTTTCCACCGCAGTTTCCACATTTCTTGTTCTGGGAGTCTTCCCTGTTAGCAGGGCAGTTTGCGGAATTGTGGAAGTCTCCGCAAACTACACAGACTGATCGAAGTGTCCAGTTTGTCCTGGTATGTCCATACTCGCAATTTGTGCACTGCACTGCAGTGGTCGGAATTCGCAGTACATTTATCCATTTCTGGAGTCCTCATGCAAACACTCTTGCAGAAATTAATATGAAAACCCTTAAACTGATTTTTGTACATAGATTTAGTTAATTCATAATAACTACACAATTTTACGGCGGATAGCCATGTCGCTGAAAACTTATTTATTTTGATTATTTTTCTTGCTTTTGTGCAGTATAGAATATTATGGCAAACCTTCAGCAAAAGTATAATAAAATATCAATTTACATTTTAGGGTGCAGACAGAGTGCACGAAGACGAAGACGAAGACGAAAAACTGGACAACACGATTTCTATGAATTTGCGCGAAACTGTTCACAGTGCTTGCGAAGACGAAGTCGAAACACAAGCAATTCGCTTAAAACGCTCCGGGACTGTTTTTGATGACGAATCGACGATGATATGTTTTTGCTTACTTTTTCTCTATATGCTTTTTCGTCTTCAATTTTAGTTGGAAAGTGTGTGTTGGCGGAGGCAGGAGCAATGCCAATTAATAACGAGGACTTAATTTCAGCAGTTTACAACATCTGATAAGGACTTTATTGCGACTAACGCTTCTGATTCGTCTTGTACATTGCACACCCATTCGCAACTCGCAACGCATTCAAATCTTCTTAAGCTTTGTCCTTCTCTTCGTCTTCGGCTCTAGCGCGCACTCTGTCTGCAGCCTTAGATACAATTTAATGAATGAATTTATACCCGGTACGCATAGGATACAAGGGTTTTATAAGTTAGTGCCAATCGAGAATGTATTTAACAGGCAGAAGGATGCATCTCCGACCCCATATAGTATATATATTCTTGATAAGCATCACCAGCCGAGTCGATTTAGCCATGTCCGTCTGTCCGCCTGTCTGTCCGTGTGGAACAACAGATCTCAGGGACTATAAGAGACCATAACGATCGTACTTCCGTAGAGAGCGGACGTGTTTCGCGTGAGCTCCGGGAAAATTATAGAAAGTGGATGATGCTAAAGACAAAAATTAAGTTTAAAATACTGGAGTATTCCAAAATAAGCGAAAGGCGCTAAAACAGAAAAATAAATAGTTTTCGACACACAAAATTAGTGATATGATTAAAAGAGCACGGTCTTGCTCACCCACTCTTCTCACTCCTACACCTACATCATGGAGTTCTCGCGCCTATTGACACCTAACCCTAACAAGAACGGGCTTGGTCTTAAAGGGCCAATTGAGTGTGCATCTTTAACGTCCAAGAAAACCCCAACAACAAGCACTGATAAAATTTCTGCAACTGCAGCAAAAGCAACAGCAACAACAACAGTGACGGCGGAAAAAGCAACAGCAGCAACTACATTAGCGGCGGCAAAAGCAACATCAACAACTACAGCAACGGCCAGTATCGCGGTAACGACTACGATGTCATCGACTGCAAATACAATGACAACCAAAACTGCAAGCTCCAAAGCCAATATCGGCAATGTTCAACAAGTGGCCCCGGCCATACAGACCGGCATGGATCGCTCCAAATTAAGCGTAAGCTTAGCCCGCAGAACAACGCGGTCGGTAATAAGCCAAAAATAAACCGTGTCCAAAGAGACAACGATCGACCCGGAGGATCTAATAACAACAGATTTGCCCTTCTAGCGGATGAACAACCGGAACTGGGTCAAGAGACCCAAAAGAAACCGAAGCCCCCACCAATTTACAGTAGGGAGAAAAGCTCGAACGCCCTGGTCAACAAAATTGTTGCGCTGGTCGGGGATGGAAATTTTCATGTTGTTCCGCTTACTAAAGGGAATATACAAGAAATGAAACTGCAAACAAAATCTGAAGAACATTTCCGAGCAGAGTTTAAGTACCTGGATGAAGCTAAGAAAAATTAGTGCACGTACCAATTAAAAAGCAGCAAGGGCTTGCAAGTAGTATTAAAAGGAATCGAGCCCGACGTAACTCCCAACGAAATTATAGATGCCCTTAAAAAAAAGAGGTTTTCAGCAAAGAACGTTAGCAGCATTATAAACAAAAACAAAAAGGCGCAACCACTTTTTAAGGTCGAGCTGGAGCCTGACAGCAGAGCCTTGAAGAAAAAGGAATTGCACCCCATCTATAACCTGCAATTCCTATTGCACCGAAGAATTACGATGGAAGAGCCACATAAAAGAAACGGCCCAGTGCACTATGGGCAAAAAAAACCGTTTTTGGTGCATAAACTCTAGTTTTTAAGATATTGACTTGAAACTTTTTTTGGTGTATTATTTAAACTTAAACAAAATTTTGGTTTTTGTTTTTTTTTTTAATTTGTCCACCGCACAGTGGTTAAAAATACATTTTAAAATAAGTAATTATTATAAATTATAATTTTAATCCTATTTGGTGTTACATTATAGAAAAAAACCGGTAACGTATTTGGGATCCATTGTTACATTTGAAGAACACTGAAAAAAAATTCGATTAATTTTTTTAATAACTCAACAATTTTAACTTACTCTTTTTATTTTTTCCTTGTTTTTTAGTTTTCAATATCGTCTGGTACCTCTTCCTCTAATTCTATTTCAAAAGTGTCACTTACATCATCGTTACAATTTTCTTCATCTGTGTCTTCTGTGCCTGGGGATATGATTGCCGAATCCAAAAGATCTACAACCTCTGCTGGCAGAGGCATCCGGTTGGTTTTTGTTGAGCAAAAACTAGATAATAGGGGATCAGACGAATCCATAGCTCTGTGAAAAACATCTGACATATTGTCAACCCGGCTGCATTTTCTGGCATGATCTTTTCTGTCAGCCTTAAAAAGTTTGTGTCTTGCTTCTGATGCACTTTCTGCTAAAGAGCCAATAGGAACAATCGATTTTTCAATGATTATGTATCCATGTACTAAAACTTTGTGCACTGTTGGCGACATGGGGTACCAAAGTAATTAGCCATATACATAAAAAAAGTTTCTGAACAGAATATTTTGAATTTTTTCAAATTTATAGGGTAATGACAATTTATGGCGATCAGAATTACATGTACCATAGCTAAAAATAAGAGTACAATGAGTAACATCTGAAAGTACTTCACAAACTTTGCATCAGTAATATTCGTGAAGCGGTATGGTTCAATAAGTTTTGCAAGGAAACTTTGGCTTCATTTTCGGTCCATGCTATTCCAGCAGGTCTACATTTTAATTTCTCCTCAGCTATTTTCGAATAAGGGGGGTAAATATCGCAGCCATGTTGTTTACTAATTTGTTTTACATTTATGTATTGCTGCTTAGTAAATCCATTTTCCATAAAAAAAAGCGAATGCCTTTTCAGAAGTTATTGGACTCGGAGCCAGCGATTCGGTTCTATCACTTTTTAATAATTTCATTTTCTGTTGATTTTCTGGCGGAAATGTTAGCAGCGTGTAGTAACAAAGGAGTTGAATTTTCATTTTCTACCGCAAGTTCAGATGCCAACTTTATTTTGAGTCGTTTACCAGCAGCTTCATATGACAATTTTGGACGACCACCTTTCTTCTGTGGGGATTCATTTCTATCAGAAAGTATAGTCATATTACCGGCTAGCCACATAGCGTGTTTTGTCTAAATCGCTTTATGTTTCGGCAGCATCGAGGCAAATGTTTATTTATGTAATTTATAAAGTTAGTAATTTTAGTTGATATTGTTTTTATTATTGTTTCATTTTGATGATCGGCATTCAATTTGTCGAATATGTAAGTCTCCAATGCTACTCATGAGCGTTTGTTGCTTTCCCAAACTGCAAGAAGAGCCCCGTGACCAAACACATATGTGTCTACATAAACGCAAGTTTAGCGAAAAGGAGCAAAAATGAGCAAAACGGTTAGTTGTATGACAATAAGGACACTTTTGTAATCAATTTCTCGTTCTTACTCTTTTGCAAGTCTGTGCTATTAATAAGTTATACTCCACAAAACACAAACACAATTGTTAGTTCAAATCTATAAAGATACACATATAAAACAGTTCACAGGTGGACAACAAGACACATAAAATCAAATGTTTAAGCTAATTTGCATTAATAAATACCTTTGCAAGGAATTTCCATTTTCATATTTATTAAACTTTTTTTCACAGAAAACAACAAGCACGTAAAGTAAACAAAATTTTGGTTTTTTTTTTTAATTTGTCCACCGCACAGTGGTTAAAAATACATTTTAAAATAAGTAATTATTATAAATTATAATTTTAATCCTATTTGGTGTTACATTATAGAAAAAAACCGGTAACGTATTTGGGATCCATTGTTACATTTGAAGAACACTGAAAAAAATTCGATTAATTTTTTAATAACTCAACAATTTTAACTTACTCTTTTATTTTTCCTTGTTTTTAGTTTTCAATATCGTCTGGTACCTCTTCCTCTAATTCTATTTCAAAAGTGTCACTTACATCATCGTTACAATTTTCTTCATCTGTGTCTTCTGTGCCTGGGGATATGATTGCCGAATCCAAAGATCTACAACCTCTGCTGGCAGAGGCATCCGGTTGGTTTTGTTGAGCAAAAACTAGATAATAGGGGATCAGACGAATCCATAGCTCTGTGAAAACATCTGACATATTGTCAACCCGGCTGCATTTTCTGGCATGATCTTTTCTGTCAGCCTTAAAAGTTTGTGTCTTGCTTCTGATGCACTTTCTGCTAAAGAGCCAATAGGAACAATCGATTTTTCAATGATTATGTATCCATGTACTAAAACTTTGTGCACTGTTGGCGACATGGGGTACCAAAGTAATTAGCCATATACATAAAAAAGTTTCTGAACAGAATATTTTGAATTTTTCAAATTTATAGGGTAATGACAATTTATGGCGATCAGAATTACATGTAGGCGCTGAATCAAACTGTGATCTATTCCTAATATAGAGGACAATAATTTTGGGTTGGAAAATGCCCGCCTCGCCGTATTTCCGTCATTTGTATTGCCACTGCCGTTTTGTCTCGGCTTGTCCACATGAAGCCCCATATCATTCCAAAACGCTGCTTGAACTTTATGTTTACGTGCCTCCAATTCGATTTTGTCATTTCCCTTGACATGCCACTTTCTAAGCTCAATTCTGTACGATATTTTGAGCAAGAATTCAAAAAGCGGATCCACGCATGAAGGGAACTTAATCCATATTGATCCGTATGTGGCTTCATATCAAACGTTTTGGAGTTAAAATCAGTAATAGTAAGAAGCTGGGTGGGCTTTGCCCCACACATTGGACACAACTGACAGGATTTCGTTCCTGTTAATATATTTAACACCTTGCCGTCTATAAGTGTTAGGTGCCCATCAAATTTTACAAAAATTTCGGCTGATTGATAAGGATGCACGTATATATCCAGGTTTTAATCAGATTGTCCAAGTTTTCATTTTCTTTTAATATAAGAGACGTTGTTTCTTTTACGTAAGCAATTTTCACAGGACGGCAAAATCTTATGGACTGAGGCGATTTATTTAACCAAATGACCCTTTGTTTCTGATCTATCATTTTTATAGGAATCATTGATGTAACAAAAAGAGAATCATCTAAAGATGGACTCTCTGCGATGCTAAATTTTTGTTTGTATAAACTGTGACCAGTAGACCCATCAAAACCATAGCTAAAAATAAGAGTACAATGAGTAACATCTGAAAGTACTTCACAAACTTTGCATCAGTAATATTCGTGAAGCGGTATGGTTCAATAAGTTTTGCAAGGAAACTTTGGCTTCATTTTCGGTCCATGCTATTCCAGCAGGTCTACATTTTAATTTCTCCTCAGCTATTTTCGAATAAGGGGGGTAAATATCGCAGCCATGTTGTTTACTAATTTGTTTTACATTTATGTATTGCTGCTTAGTAAATCCATTTTCCATAAAAAAAGCGAATGCCTTTTCAGAAGTTATTGGACTCGGAGCCAGCGATTCGGTTCTATCACTTTTTTTAATAATTTCATTTTCTGTTGATTTTCTGGCGGAAATGTTAGCAGCGTGTAGTAACAAAGGAGTTGAATTTTCATTTTCTACCGCAAGTTCAGATGCCAACTTTATTTTGAGTCGTTTACCAGCAGCTTCATATGACAATTTTGGACGACCACCTTTCTTCTGTGGGGATTCATTTCTATCAGAAAGTATAGTCATATTACCGGCTAGCCACATAGCGTGTTTTTGTCTAAATCGCTTTATGTTTCGGCAGCATCGAGGCAAATGTTTATTTATGTAATTTATAAAGTTAGTAATTTTAGTTGATATTGTTTTTATTATTGTTTCATTTTGATGATCGGCATTCAATTTGTCGAATATGTAAGTCTCCAATGCTACTCGCGAGCGTTTGTTGCTTTCCCAAACTGCAAGAAGAGCCCCGTGACCAAACACATATGTGTCTACATAAACGCAAGTTTAGCGAAAAGGAGCAAAAATGAGCAAAAACGGTTAGTTGTATGACAATAAGGACACTTTTGTAATCAATTTCTCGTTCTTACTCTTTTGCAAGTCTGTGCTATTAATAAGTTATACTCCACAAAACACAAACACAATTGTTAGTTCAAATCTATAAAGATACACATATAAAACAGTTCACAGGTGGACAACAAGACACATAAAATCAAATGTTTAAGCTAATTTGCATTAATAAATACCTTTGCAAGGAATTTCCATTTTCATATTTATTAAACTTTTTTTTCACAGAAAACAACAAGCACGTAAAGTTTGCCAATTTTGCGCGCCAATTTAACGACATAGCAAAGCCTCTCGAACAGCTGACTTTGTTGGAGTGGCAACACTACAGAGTTGCCACCAAAAATTTTTGGAGGGCGGTTTTTTTTAAATGAAGATGTCTAGATTCGATTAGTATGGGCCATTCATAAAAATTAATTAAGAAAATAAATAGGTTTATGCACCAAAATCGGGTTTTTTACCCAATGTGCACTGTTATTGTTTACCCTTAAATTGATGACAATGCCCGCATTACGAAAGAAATCCGAACCAAGCAAGATACATAGTTGTCTCTTTGAAGGTTCCAATGAAGCCTATTATTAATAAAAACTTTGGCGCTCTGCCATAGCCGTATTAGATGTAGAAGAAAAAGGCAAGTGAATAAATCATATTTTAAGGTATTTAAAATAAAATATAAGATCCTTCAACTGATTTTTCTAATGGAGTTTTTATAGAATTTCGCAAAACTAAAATGGTAGTTTTTGGTATTTATTGTTGGACCCGAGAATATATTTTATCGTTATCGGTTCGGTTTTAGCCGTATAGGGAACTGAGCGCCTCAAATTTCTTATTGAAAATGTAATTTTCGACCACCATTCCAAAATAAAGTTTGAAAAATACCAAGCATGGGACTTTATGGAAAATTAGCCCATTTTATTTCATATTTTATTATTACATCAGTTCACTTCAAATTCATTTCGGAAAAGTGGGGATATTTCATTGATCATATCACTTGCAACCGTGCTACGACCTAACTTTTGAAATGCAGCATAGTTTAATTGTTTAACGAAATAACTTGAAGCGCACGCAGCAAGGTACGCTGGGTTAGGCTGATTCGACCGTAACGACCAATAGAAAAAAGTAGCTAACGATCCACTCAGCAAGTCTCCTTGACCGCCACACCTGCGTCCGGAACCACCAGTAGGCATTGTGTAAATTTCGTTGTTTTGAGGAACATAAATTTGATCATTAAAACCTTTTTTTAGAATTACTATCCCATCTCCGAGGAGTGATATTTTCTGTTGTATTACATTAATATCTTCTCCAAAAAGTCTTCGAAATTCAATGGCGTTTGGCGTTAGTATGACATTACTGTGTCCACAAATTAGATCGATATTATTGTTAAGAAGGAACAATCCGTCGGCGTCGATAACCATTGGTTTTTGCGCATTCAGACATAATTTTAGTAAACTAGTAGCTGTTTCTAAAATGTGCGGTTCCCGACCTAATCCAGGACCAAAAACCTACAGAAAACACAATCATGAATTTACAAGTACAAATAATATTGTTATTCAATGTGTTCTCACTATTATATGAAGTCGATCTAGCCATGGCATGATTTTATCGACAGCATCAACGCAATCCAGTACTGGATGAACAATAAGATCCGGGCTGTATGATTTAATGACTGGTGACGCATTTGAATGACAGAACACATGCGCCAAGTCAGCACCAACTTTCACTGAAGTTATCGCTGCGAAATACGGAGCTCCAGTATATTCCAAAGAGCCTCCGATTACTCCAATGCGCCCATCCTTTCCTTTATATTTGTTACTTGTAACTTGGGGAACAACGGTTTTGAACAATGACAATAGCTTTGGCACGTTTACTGGTATATCTTTTATTGCTGACATGTCCAGCGTAACAAAGTTCCCAAGATTATTTGTCGCCTCAATTTAGTAATTTACCTAGTGGTGAGCAGACTGGCTTGTACTAATATCGATCACATTAAAAGTCTGTTTCCATTGGGACTGTTTCAATGCAGAATGAAGCAAAATGCATTTTCCAAATTTAAATGGTAATGTAACCTTTCGGTGGCTCATCCGCTTTTATTATTCGATTTTCGCGCAGAGAGATCGTACAGAAACGTTAAACTGCCTCTTTTACAGATTTGCCAGTATTTTTGTTACTGTTGGGATAGCGCCCAATAGTCAATTCACACTTTAGTAATTATTGTGGGAACTATGAAAAGATGGTGAAAAGTGGAATTCCTTACCACATTACCACCATACATCTACCGTTAGGCTCCGTCAAACAAACATCAAGCTATGGTTGCGTTCACCGGAACAACATGATCACTGATAAGTGATATATCAGCAATCAGTGATCAATTTTGCTATGATGAACGCACATAAGACATTACGCTGTCGTATGAGTAATCCGTCTGAAATATATCGCTGTAGCTGGGCTTCGGGCCAACAATCAGCTGATTGTTCGTAAAATATTTTGCAAAACAACAATTGCAAAAGAGGAAATAATAAAATTGACCCTCTACTAAAGAGATCAATAGTACTTGCGCAAACACCCCTGTAATGTATATGAAAAACCCTTAATTGATATTTTAACCCGCTCTTTTATATAATTTTAGTTAATTAATAAAAATTACACTTACATTACGAAAAACAAACTCTTCATTTTTCATGCTTTGGTCCAGTAAAGCCGCTGCAAATTATGGAATGACTTCAACAAAAAGCCATATATTACGTGCGATGAGTTTTTCTAATGAGACACAAATATACTTTTTAGATACAATTAAATGCATTAGAGACGGTACTTTTTATCGAACAAGTCATTATTTTTTTTCTGAACTATTTATTTTAAGACCTATTAATTTTGTCAATTTGTGCATTAATTGTTCATGGAAAGTGACGTATAGTCGTCTTTCTCGCCCTTAGGTATATCTCTACGGTTGCTGTCAAGCTTCCAATGACAACTCAAATATTTGAAACCTTAAATGTTCCGACATATATACTGCGTGCTAAAGAAATAAGACTATGCTGAAAGTTTCAGCCCGATAGCTCAAAAACTGAGAGACTAGTTTGCGTAGAAACCGACAGACGGACAGACGGACAGACGGACGGACATGGCTAGATCGACTCGGCTGGTGATGCTGATCAAGAATATATATACTTTATGGGGTCGGAGATGCCTCCTTAACTGCGTTGCAAATATCATGACAAAATTATAATACCCTCTGCAAGGGTATAAAAAAACTGGATGTCTGTAAAGTCGGTTTACTGATGATAGTTGAACGTGACAACGTCTTAAGAAAATACTGATGGAATGGTAGCATTTCTTTTTCCATGGTGGGATTGTAAGCGGTTCTGTAAAATAATCGTCGTTTGATACAAAATAAAAAAATTTTTCATAAAATTCTTCATTCAATTCTTCATTTTAAATTGAAAAAATAAAAGTACAACAAAATACTTGAATATTAATTTAGCTTTAGATTTTACTATTTTAATAATATAATTAAATTTTTTCAATTAGTTATTTAATTATTTTGCAAATTTAATTGTAATTTGTTATAAAAAAAAAAAAAAACTACTGGAGAACGGCTGGGCCGATTTGGTTCAAATTTTTTTCAGTTGTAGGTAACTAACAGGAGAAGGTCAGAACGTAATAAAATTTTTAGAAAATCCTCCAGGGTAATGGTGAAAAACAGATAATTAAAATATCAAATTATATAAAACAGTAGTGTATCGAAATATATGTCAAAGTAAAAACAAATCGTTTCAATATTATTCGGTTTCTTATTTGTTTTTCTCAGACGTCCGAATTTGTTTAATTTCTTCCTGTGATTTGTAGGAATAATGCCTGCTATAAGACGGCCAAACATTGGACGACGTACACGTCGAGCAACATATAGTCGGAATGTCCATGAAAGTCAAACGCAAGACGAACGTGCAGAAAGAAATGAATCGAGACGAACCCGTTTAGCACAGATTCGCTCTATTCAAAGAGTACCAAGAACAGACTTGAATCGCGCTGCATTTGTTGCTGCGTTGTTATCGGTTCATTGTCTGTGGTATGTCAGCACTGCAATGCACTGAAGTTTCGATTGGAAGCTCCCGGCTTATGCTGCGCAGGTGGTAAGGTAAAATTGCCGGTTTTGACTCATCCACCAGAGCCATTGTATTCGCTTCTATATGGAAATACAAGCAAATTAAACCATTTCCTGTTGCACGCACAAAAATATAACGGATGTTTTCGAATGACGTCATTTGGAGCAGAGTTTGTTCAACAACCAGGCTACAATCCGAGTTATAAGGTAATAGCGTCACTCTTTTATCAACATGAACAACTATAATTTTTCACGAAATTGCATCACAAAATTCAGATTCAAGGGCAAATTCACCATCGAGCGGGCGCTTTGTTACCACCACCAAACAAAGATCATAAATTCCTTCAGATCTATTTCGTTGGTGATTCGGCAGCTGAACTTAATCAGCGTTGTGCAATTTTCACTGCAACTAAACGTGAAATAATACAACAATTGCAAAATCTTCTTCATGAGTGTAATGAGTTGGTCAGATTGTTCAAAACAGCTTTGGATACAATGCATTCTGACGACCACAAAATCATTATCAGAGCAGATAAAAGACCAGCAGGAAGCCATTCAAGACAATTCAAAGCGCCCACTATCAATGAAGTCGCAGTGGTGATTGTTGGCGAGAATGTGGAATCACGCGATATTGTTCTCAAGCGTCGGGATGATGGACAATTGGAACGCATTTATGAGACTCATCGGTCATATGATGCACTTCAATATCCGTTGATGTTCTGTCGTGGAGAAGATGGCTATCACTTCAACATAAAGATGGTCAATCCAACGACAGGTTTGTTTAATCACTTCTTTTTCATTCTGCACGTAAATTCGAATTCATATTACAGGAGAAGAAACGAATAAAAAAATCAGCTCAATGAATTTGTATGCATATCGATTATTAATTCGACTAGATGTTGACAATCATCTGTTGAGATACCGCCGTTTGTTTCAGCAGTACTGTGTCGACATGTATGTAAAAGTAGAAACGGAGCGTCTCAATTTCATTCGTTTCAATCAGTCAAAGTTATGATCTGACGAGTACATCCACTTGCGTGACGCCATCGCAACTGATGGACACGCGGCAAACATTGGTTGTTTGACCATTCTGCCAGCTACTTATGTTGGGAGCCCGCGCCATATGCATGAGTACGCTCAACATGCGATGACGTACGCGCTTAATTACGAACGACCTGATTTATTTATCACGTTTACATGCAATCCGAAATGGCCCGAAATTACGAATTTGTTGCACCAAGGACAAACATCCAGCGATCGACATGACATCACTGCACGAGTATTCAAGCTAAAGGTAAAAATTCTTATGGATTACATCGTTAAGCAGAAGGTTTTTGACGTAGTTCGTTGTTGGATGTACTCGGTTGAGTGGCAGAAGCGTGGCTTACCACATGCGCACATTTTGCTTTGGATGTTCGACAAGATCCGACCAGAACATATTGATTCGATTATTTCTGCCGAAATACCAGATCCAGAAACTGATCCGGAGCTGCATTCCGTTGTGAAAACGAGTATGATCCATGGCCCTTGTGGAGTCCACAACCCAGAATCACCATGCATGGAAAACGGAAATTGCACAAAACGATTTCCCCGTCCGTTGGTGGCTGAAACAATCAGTGGAAACGATGGATATCCATTGTATAGGCGTCGTTCTCCAGATGACAACGGCAGATGGATCGAAATGATGGTAAAAAATAACAAAGTCATCGTCGATAACCGCTGGATCGTTCCATATTGTCCGCTTTTGTGGAAAACGTTTTCGACGCACTGCAATGTTGAGTACTGCAACTCTATAAAATCAATCAAATACATTTGCAAATATGTGAACAAAGGGAGCGACATGGCGGTGTTTGGCATTGCTGATCCGAATGCAAACGACGAGGTGACGAAATTTCAACTTGGACGTTACGTAGGTTGTAACGAGGCCATTTGGCGTCTGTTTTCATTTCCGATTAATGAACGTCATCCGACCGTCGTACACTTATCTGTTCACTTGGAAAACGGCCAGCGTGTCTACTTTACGGACGCTAATGCAGCGCAAAGAGCAGAACGGCCACCAGCGACAACGTTGACAAATTTCTTTTCTACATGCGAAAGCGATCCGTTCGCAAAGACTTTACTCTATTCGGAAATGCCACGCTATTATACATGGAACGCTGCATCGAAAAAGTTTCAACGCCGAAAAAGAGGCGATGCTGTTGATGGTTTCGCTGATATCTATTCGACTGATGCTCTCGGACGAATATACACAGTTCATCCACGCCAAGACGAATGCTTTTATATTCGCTTGCTTTTGGTGAACATAAGAGGCCCTACATCCTTCGAGTCCCTGCGTACTGTGGATGGTGTGCTGTGCGCCACTTTTCGGGAGGCTTGCCAACGTTTAAATTTGCTTGAAAACGACGCACATTGGGACTCAACGCTCGCTGATGCCACTGTTTCTCTTTCTCAAATCAAATTCGTGCATTATTTGCAATAATCATAGCCACATGTCATCCGTCGAACCCGACCGCACTGTGGGAAAAGTACAAGGACGATATGGCTGACGACATTTTAATAGACGTTCGCAGGACAACTATGAATTTCACTCTTGCCATTAACGGAGAAATGCACAACGAAGCTTTAATACGGATCGAAGACATGTGTATGCTCATGTGCGGCAGTCTACTGTCGACATGGGAATGCCAACGCCACATCGTTCAGTGCACGATGCTTTCAATCGCGAATTTCAACTGGAGCAACACTATAACCAAGATAACTTGGCCGAAAGAGTCCGAACCAATGTGCCGTTTTGAATGCCGAGCAGAAGAACGTGTACGATTCGATAATGAACGTTGTTGACGATGGATCGGGAGGCTTATACTTTCTCGATGCTCCTGGTGGGACAGGCAAGACATTTGTCATTTCGTTGATTCTGGCATCGATTCGATCAAGATCTCAAATTGCGTTGGCTGTTGCATCATCTGGCATTGCTGCCACGTTGTTGGAAGGCGGTCGAACTGCACATTCCGCTTTGAAGCTGCCCATGAATCTTCTCACGGTTGACAAGCCAACATGCACAATAAGCAAGAATTCGGCGACAGCGAAATTGATGCGAGAATGCAAAATCATCATTTGGGATGAATGCACGATGGCGCATAAGCGAGCTTTGGAGGTAGTTGACCGAACGATGAAAGATTTACGCGGTGATTCGAAACTATTTGGTGGGTCTTTGATATTGCTGTCCGGAGATTTTCTTCAAACGCTTCCCGTCATCCCGAAATCTACGGCTGACGATGAAGTTAATGCATGCCTTAAATCGTCTTCATTGTGGAGATATGTCAAAAGCTGAAATTAACCACGAACATGAGAGTCACATTGCAGAATGACCCGTCCGCTGCTGAATTCTCGAGACAACTGCTGGCACTTGGCAATGGCGAAATTCCTGTTGATGTTTCGACTGGATCAATATCGTTTCCGGCAAATTTTTGCGTGTTCACATCGTCAAAGGAGAAACTCATTAACAAAGTGTTCCCCGACATTGCGCAAAATTATAAAAATATCGACTGGATTAGTGAACGGGCAATACTAGCAGCGAAGAACAAGGACGTAGATAATTTGAATTACATTATTCAAAATCAAATCGATGGAGAACTGCATTCATACAGATCCGTTGACAGCGTGACCGACGAGGATGAAGCGACGAACTATCCGACAGAGTTTTGAACTCGCTAGATGTGCCAGGAACTCCACCGCATAATTTGCAACTGAAGGTGGGATCAATTATTATAATGCTGCGGAATCTAAATCATCCGAAATTGTGCAACGGTACGCGGTTGTCCGTCAAGCAACTGATGAATAACGTGATTCAGGCGACGATCATCAAGGAACATTTAAAGGAGAGGTAGTCCTTATACCACGAATTCCGATTATTCCAACTGATCTACCATTCCAATTCAAGAGGATTCAGTTCCCCGTCCGATTGGCATTTGCGATGACAATCAATAAATCGCAAGGTCAATCGTTAGAAGTCTGCGGGATAAATCTAGAATTTCCCTGTTTTCGCACGGCCAGCTGTACGTTGCGTGTTCGCGTGTTGGTAAGCCGTCTTCATTGTTTTTTGCGCCGGAAAGTAAAACAAAAAACATAGTATATCATATCGCTCTATACTAAATAAAGAAATGCAGTGTTTGACTATTACCCTGGGGTTATATAATGGCGTCGAATTAGGGCGAGACAAAGTTCGCCGGGTCCGCTAGTTCATTATAAGAATATGAATGTCTGTCTGTCTGTCCGCATGTCTGTCCGTCTGTCTGTCCGTCTGTCGGTTTCTACGTCAACTAGTCTCTCAGTTTTTGAGCTATCGGGCTGAAATTTTCAGCATAGTCTTATTTCTTTAGCACGCAGTATATATGTCGGAACGAAATAGGACAACTATATCCTACAGCTGCCATAGGAATGATGGCGTAATTAATGTAAAAAAAATGTAACTTCTCTGCTTTTCAATGAATTTTTATAAATATCGAGATATAGCTGTATTTTATAGTTCTAAAATTACGGTTTCAATTTCATTAAGATCGGACAACTATATCATATAGCTGCCATAGAAGGGATCGGTCGATTTATATGAAAATGTAAAGTTCTACATGTAAAATGTAATATTTACAAAATTGACAAAATTTGCTATTTTTTTTAACATTACCAAAATGGAACAATTTTATATGATTCAATTTCAGGCTGCAAAAGTAGATAAGCTTCGGCTTATCGAAGTTAGCTTGCTTTTTTTTTTTTTTTGTACTTTAAAAATCTGATGAATGGTTGCTTTGTTGGTCGCATTTGAAATGTTGCATTGACGAGGTACTGGTAATACAACAGCAAGTTTAAACAACGTGCTCAAGGATGATTTTCTTTTTCTCCTTCCGACAACAGGTTTTAAATAAAACAAGTATCCTTCCTGTTTGAGATCCACTACTGCTTGCGGCTTCTAGAGCAGGACCTTTCGTCCAATTTAGAAAAAAAAATCCTCCGAATCTATCATCCGGTCACTTTGATTTAAATAAAAATCCAGATTACATTGGTATTCTTATTTCAAAATGTTTTTATTATTATTTTATTTTTTCGCCCTTCTGTTTGCTGTTTTTCCCTTTTTATACCCGGTACCCATAGGGTACAAGGCACTATTGGGTATTTGACCGATTTTTTGGAATAAATCTATTTTTAAAAGTATGTCAATTTTCAATTTTATAATTTTAATGTGTTAAGAATTGATCAAGCTGTTATGAAACAAACTGCAAATGTTAACTTAACAGTCTAGTATTTAAATACCAACTGTTAAAGTCAGCTGTTGCAAACGCACATCGGTTGCTTACATTTTGCTTAAATTTGAAGGGCACATTAAAATCAATAACTCTGCAACAGTAGAACGTAAAACACTAAAATTTTAAATGAATATTATTTGTCAGGGTAGGTACTTTGTGTAATTACTTATATGTTGCTTGATATTTGCGTCCACTTCTAACAATTTGTTAATGTAGCAGATGATGTTTTCGTTTTCAATAGAGTTATACAAAAATTTTCCACTTTGTTTAGTGAGTGTCTATATCCATGTTGTAGATTCACTAATTGTGAATTCATAACATATTGTCACATCGTGAACTTCGCGCGACTTTTCGTGTAATTTTATTTTTGGATCATTACCTTTTGTTTGGCAACGCTGTATTGCTTACCAGATGGGAAGCATTTTTTGGTTAGATTGTTTGTATGAAAGTTATAGAAAATCGTGATCCGATCTCGACAAAATGTTTTCTGTTTTGTTAAAAGAGTATAAATTTGAAGTTTATCTATATCTTATCTTTTATCCGATCTCTTCTATGAAAGATATAGGATATAGTTGTCTGATCCGGGTTATTTTTATTCAGAATTTTTTGATATATATATAATTACGATTGGTAAAGTTTCATGTTAATATCTAATAAACTAAGCGAGTCACTAATTTTTTTCAAAAAGTTGGTCAAATTTCCCATAGTGCAAGGGTATTATAAGTGAGTGCCAACCGAGAATATATGTAACAGGCAGTAGGAGGCATCTCCGACCCCTTACAGTATATATATTTGTAAAGCGGTCCCAAAATATAAGACATTTACATGTGAGTTTTTGTAAGAAACTGAATTAATTCGGAGCGGTCTCCGCTTTATATAGGTCCCAGCTTAGGTAGATAACATAAAATCTTATGTTAGATAAACTTTCTTAAGTGCGATAGGGGTGAACACAGGATTCGTGGATCCCACACAGCGATTCAAATTACATGTACGTATTTTCAAGTGTTTTGTGTTAGGCCCGTTTGGCCGCTGTATTTAAGGGTATGCTGAGGTCCCACGCAGAGGATCGGTTTACATATTTGTGTTACGCTCAACCTGCCGCTATGTTTTAGAGTCATGCGCACAGGCGCTAAGCGGCGTACAGCTGCATTGATTTGTTAAAGATAAATATATATTTATATATAAACGTGTTCATGTGTGAACAATATTCTTGATCAGCATCACCAGCCGAGTCGTGTCATGTCCGTCTGTCCGTGTTAGTAAACAGATCTCAGAGACTATAAGAGCTAGAGCCACCAAATTTGGTGAGCGCATTGCAATCTGTTGCACGCAGATCAAGTTCGTTTCGTTTCCAAACGTTTTTTGAAAAAGTGAGTAAAGTCTGATAATAAAAATGAAACTTATTAAGCGATAAAGTTTCTGTGTATGCTTCTTCTTGTTTTATGTTGAGAGCGCAGGTACGTGTTGCTCAACATGTCCCTAGCAACATTTGTCTTTTTCGGTGATGCTCAACATGTTTCTAGCAACATTTGACATTTTAGGTCAACATTTTTCATGGTCATATGGTCAAAAACAAAGTTGCAAACGTTACGTTTGTACGCACATTTTTATACCCGGTAGGTACAAGGGTATTATAAGTTTGTGCCAACCTAGAATGTAACAGGCAGACGGATTAATCTCCGACCTTATAAAGTATATATATTCTTGATCAGCGTCACTAGCCGAGTCGATCTAGCCATGTCCATCTGTCCGTCTGTCTGTCCGTGTGAAACAACAGATCTCAGAGACTATAAGAGCTAGAGTTACCAAATTTGGTGACAATATTGGAATCTGTTGCACGCAGATCAAGTTTGTTTTAAAATTTGCCCACGCCCACTTCCGCCCCCGAAAACCATAAAAAACGGTAAATAAGCCATATGCGTAATTTTCGGCTTAAAGTATGTAAATAGTCTTGATAAGTAGGCAATCGCGGAAGTGTTCTGAGTAAAATCGGATGATAAACACAGAAGTTATTAAACAATAAAGTTTCTGAGAGAGAGAGAGCTTTTGAGAGTTGCCCAACATGTTCCTAGCAACATTTGCCTCTTTTGAGTTCTGCTTAACATGTTTCTAGCAATATTTGGCTCTATTTGTCACCATTTCCTTTTTTCCATGCTCATTAATTAAGATTTATTTAATTTCATATTAATTTCACCCACAATGCTTTGGGTACCGGGTATCTTACAGTCGGTCACACTCGAGCACTGTAGCTTTCCGACTTGTTGTTCATATTTCCATGAATGAAAAGCAAAAATTTACCTTATAAGTATCTGATGGTATACTCCAAGACGTATATTTTGTTTTAACTAAATTTTTTCTGTCCTCCTACCTAGTTCTAGTACTTATCTTAGCTAGCTAAAAGGTAGAGTGTGGTGAGTCTGTCCACACGATTGGCATCGGCCCACCCATTGGTGGGCCAAGCAATTGAAGCAGTACTTCTTATCAATGGACGCCTGGAGCCGTTTCTCAGCGCTTAGCTGCAGAAAACGGTGGTATTTCCGAAGACGATGGTTCCCTTGGCATATTCGGTATTGGTAGGATGGCGTCGTACGGAACCCAATAATTGGATGAATTTGAAGGCTTGGAAACTTGCGTACAGAACGCGGAAATACGTTGGATGGAGGCGGATTCAAGGCCAGTAACCAGACACCGTCGGAACACCGGAGGAAGAGTTGCTTGGATGAAACAACGTGTGATGCCGACCTCGGCAAGTGAAACTGCTGTGGCCGCTTGTGCGATTCCGAAGTGGATGGTCCCTTGCAAAGCAATTCAATCACAACTGTTTCTTTCGGATATAGGACGACCGATCGTCTACCGTCATCTGTAGGAAGTGTGGACAGATACGTACTGAATGGTTCTCTCTTGAACACAAATCGCAGCGTGCCGTTTTCGGATCCACTTTCGCACTCTTGGGGACACTTCGGAGGTCGTCGGCTTTGGAACCACTTGAGAACAAAAGGATTTCAGTACTCGTGGGGACACCTTGGAGGTTGTCGGTTGGAACTGACGGAGACATAACTTGGAAGGTTGAATGGAATCTACCGCCTCTAGAGTTCTATGGCGCTCAGTCAGGAATGCATCGAGCTCTTGCCACTTGGGAATCTGGTTTTTATTCTTTATGGATTGCTCCCACAACGAAAGCGTAAGCTTTGGTACCTTCGTAGAGCACAAACAACCCAAAAGACCCAATTTTCAGTATTCATGCCGGACATTTCTAAGGACGTATGACAACTCTGAATGGTTTTCTGCAGCACCTTTAAGGCTGCCACAGATTCATTTGCGATGGATTGCACATTGAATATCCGTTTTAATGAGTTGCTTACCATCGACCGTTTGTTTTCGAAACACTCAGTTAAGTTGTTCCAGGCTGAGCGGAAACCATCGTTGGTGAGTAGCGAATTTCAAACTATGGCATTAGCTTCACCACTCGACAGCGGTAAGTCTTGGATTGTCTATATAGACCGCTGTGAAAAGGTCGCGGAACGTGGGCCAGCGAAGATAATCGACCAGAAAACTTCTGTGTCGCATGGAGGTAACTGGCAATCTGCTGGAGTATAATTTGGAGAGTTGCAGGAGTTGGATTGTGCTGATTGCGACGTCGCTCGCGCAATTTGCTCGTTGAGTTGAGCTGCACATGACTCGTAAACTGAGTAGCAGTAGTCATATTTGGCCTGGAGGATTGGCAAGGTGTCGATCGACCCCTCTACTAATATTAGATTCGAACAATCTTCATATGCTTGTTCAACTTTGTCCCATAAGGCTCGGAAGTGGTCTCGGCGGACTTGGAATGTGTAGAGCGACGGCGTGGAGAGGCCAATAGTGTAGACCATCGCCTCGGATTGGCTTACACGGTCACTAACGGCAATAAATTTATGTAAGGCCGCCGTTGTCGCAGTGGAATGTATATCTAAATATATACTATTTAAGGAGCGGGTTCTTTTTAAGTTTGGAATTAAGTTAAAAGAATTGAGTAAGTAAAAGGAACGGAACAAACTGTAGGAAATGCAGAACGGTCACAGTGTCGTCGTTGGAGAGACGCGGCGCTGTGGAATATTTTCCCTCTTCCAAGTTACAGCACACCAAATTTGTTTGGAGACTTTTTGTATTTTTGACGAATTTAGTTTAACCAAAAAACGCTAAAACAATGAGAAAACAAATAACAAAAAACTAGCTGAATTGGATATATCTATTGAATTTTGTCTTGTAATTATTTGTTATCTTCTGAACTGTTTTGTTTTTATTTAGGAATTAATAGTTTTGAATTATTTGTAGTGGAGGACTTTTATTTATCGGCACTGTTTTCGCCGCTCTTGTTTTTAATGCGTGCGGATGTTTGTGCATCGGCCTTGGGTCAATGCAAATAGCGGAGATAACAAAACAAGAGAAGAGAACGAGAGGCGGAAAGAATTTCCAAACAATCGGTGCATCGACTTTGACGACGCTGATGTACATATGTATGTGAATGGAAATATAAATATATATACGTATGTTTGTGGCCTCGCAGAATAGTAGAAAGGTAAAAAAATTAATATAATTATTAAGCCGGCGTTTCTCTGCCGACTCTAGGAATAAAACTGTGGTTTATATTTAATAATATGTGGGTATATAAGGACTGTAATTTCTCTGAGTATTTGTTATATATTTGTATATGTATAATCTTGTCGTTGTTTTATTGGATGTATGTATTAGTGTAGTTATATATTTATAGATTTAATTTTGTGTACGTTCGGTTGTATATTTTTGAATATATTTGATTTTGTAGTGTAGTGTAGTGGACTGTATGAAAATATTTATGTATGTCGACGTGTAAATATTTATGTGCATATGTATGTACTCTTCGACACCAGCAGGAACTCAGTGAACGAGCAAAAAAATGTATGAGCCGTTTTTGGCGGAACGTTTTTTGAAATTTCGGAAATCTTAATTTTCACTGCGGTTGAGCGCGTATGTATATTTTCACAGTCACTTTTCTTTTTGTTTGGAAATTTTAACTTTGTCCAAAAAACAAACGGAATTTGCAAGTTGGCAGAGAAAATTTGACTTCGGACTTTGGACTCTAGCGATCTACACAGATATAAGACACTTGGATTTAGTCTTCGGAAATATCTGTGTGACTTCTTTTCGTAAAGTAAGAAAACTAGTACTTATCTTTTTATTTAGGAACCAATCCGCTGCTGAACGCTGGAGTTCGGAGGCAATCAGGAAGAATATCCTGCTCGATGGACCATGAAAGGAGTGGGCGGACTATTAGCCAAGATAAGACTGGTCGATGTGGTCGTCCCAAAATCCCACGTAGAAAAAAATAAGATCAGTTGGTCAGAATTAATTTTTGGTTGAACTTTATTCGCCCTCATCGGCTGGTCGAGAATTAGAACTAACTACATGTCATAAAATAGAAGTTGGGGAGAGCGGCTTGGAAAGCTCTTGCGGACTGGAAGCCCGGAGGAGAGAGAGGGAGAGAGAGTGTGTGAGAGCGCTGGGCTCCGTGAAGCGGGACATTTCGAAGCCGAAATGGCCGCTGCTTGCCCAGTCCATTTCCGTTGCCACTTCCATTTCCATTCCCGTTGCCACTTCTCCTTCTTGTAGTCCTTGTATGCTTCAAAGCACCAGCATTTTGGAGTGGCAGCCAACTAAGAAAAGAATCCCAGTAGGCGACCACTGGTCAGGGACGAGCAGAGGAGAAGTAATAAGCAATTCCATAATTTTTTAATTTGGAATTTTGGCCCTTTTCTATTTTATTTTCTTATTTCCCCGTTAAATTACATTTTTTAAGACTTAATTTAATTTAAATTATTTTTTATTTGTAATTATTATATGGTCAAGATCCCACATTCAAACTTTTTTAATTGTATTGTAAATAAAATCATTTTTCCCCGCTGCAAAAACGTGCAATACGGCTTTGTTTCCTATTGCCTATCTCTATTTCGCAAGGGTATTATCAAATATTTTCATCCTCCCGGCCACCCTGGCTAATGGTCATCCGATTTAAAAGATCTAACGCGATGTTCATTCTAGTATATACTAAATATATTCTAGTATATCTTTTAGCTCATCTGCGTATCGACCTTACTAAGAGGCGCCGAAAAAGTGTATTCACCTCTCGCTCGCACTCATTTGGTTGCTAAATTTTAGCGCTAGTGAGTACGTAGCTTTACTTGCTAAATTTTAGCGCTGGTGAGTACGTAGCTTTAACACAAAAAGACTACATCAAATTAATTATGAAAAAGCATAAGTGTTGCAATATGCTGATGATTTCACAATTATATTATATTATCACAATTACATATGGGGATG
Source organism: Drosophila triauraria (assembly GCA_014170255.2). Lineage (NCBI taxonomy): Eukaryota > Metazoa > Arthropoda > Insecta > Diptera > Drosophilidae > Drosophila > Drosophila triauraria. Next base: position 9,226,865 of record JABJVT010000008.1, read on the forward strand.
TGATGTAAACAGAGCTATTTACAACCTGCAAAGGAAAATAACTGAATTTAAACTTTTATGTAAGGAGCTTGGTCACACTTTTAACCCTAGCAAATCAGCAATTATGAATATGGGGAGGGAAAAAAGGCAATCTATATGTTTAAATATAAGTATACCCTGAAGGAAATATACATATCACCTTTCTGGGTAGAGATATACATTCAAACATGTCAAGCGTAACTTATGTAAAAGAGTTAAAAAATTATCAAAACAAAGTGGGAAACTTGTTTAACTAGCCACAACAAAGGATTAAAACCTAGAACAAGTACAAACAACTTTAAGTCTTTTGTGAGGTCAAAACAAGAATACGCCATGACCACCTTTGCTGATATGGGAAAAGGGGCGACAAAAGACATGTACATGGCGCAAGCTGCAGTTTTAAGAAAATGCGTGGGAGTATAACCAGACACGAGTGAACACGAAATATTTGCTCCGATATTGAGGCACTCAGGTGATAGTCCAAGGAAGATTTAATGATGATTGCTGCACCTCCACGATCATCGGGGTGGTTGGCACAGTGTGCTGCATATGCACGGATGGTAAAATGGGTTTCAGAGATCAGTAGGATGTTAATGTTGCGGTCCTAGAGGAGAAGCTCAACCTTCAGGGATTTGCCAACTAAGTTGTTGGCGTTCCACATAATGTACAGAGACGCACCAAGAATTTCACAAGTCAGCGTAACACTAAACCATAGACACAATCACAATAATTATAGGCTGATGCAACATTACCATAGTGACGAAATTACTACTCTGATGAAAAACCCAAAACGATACCCATACTGTCTCACACACGCATCCAACACCATGGTACAATACTACACACACCAAATGCTCTCCGACACACACATATACGGTCATCGCACACAGTAGTTTGAGATGAAAAATTTTTGATTTCTTTATTATTTATGTTGGTTCCTTTTTATGAGTTGCTCTGTATGGATGATCCCGGTGCCTTATCAGCGGTTGATGTACACATATACGGTCGCTTGCGTGGCAATTAGAATTTGATTTTGTTTGTTTCGCTCATTTTATTTGCATACTTTTGTGTGCGGATATGTATGCACATTTTTGTAGTCACCCCCTTTTGTGAACTGTTGGTTGCGTTGCTTGTTGTGCCTTCCCTTTTGAACTCCCTTTTGCACTTGCACGTCATTATGTTTAATTTTTGTCACCTGTTCACTCACCTCACCCTAAAAGGAAGTTAGAACGATGGTTAATCCATGGCATGGTTAATCCCTTGTTCGTAGTCCGGCTGCGCCAGTTACAGTCTTGGGTCCGAGGGAGCAGAGGAGGCATCCTGCGAGTATGATTTTAGAATATGCTGGAAAGGAGCTTGCAAATAATTCGACTGTATTGCTTGGAGTACCAAAGGAGAATAAGGATGACATTTATTACAAATGTATGTGTGTCTATCAAATTACAAGGATGTGTGTGTTCGTCAGAGTTTTTGCATGTTGGCGATTTTTGTTGTTGCAGTTGCCAAGTCTGCATTGTATGCTGGAGGTACGTTCATGCCGGGGAGATGAATCATGTTAACTAACGCGTTGACTCCAAGGAACTGGCGTGCTTAGACATCACGCTCTGTAACATTTGTACTGTCGCCGTCATCACCGACATCATTTGATCGAAGTGCAGCAGAAGCTTGTCGAGCGCAGCCGCTTGTGATATTGCAGCAGCTTCCTGCTGCTTCTGTAAATCATTAATGAATTTCAGTAGTCTGTCTTGAGCAGGTTGTTCAAGTGAGGAAGTCTTCCTGTCAGTTCCAATATGGGGCTGGCTTATTAAATGCAGCACATTTTTGCCGGAGTTAGACTAGATGTAAACCAAGCATTCTGAGCCGGCGGCGGAGCAGGTTTACAATCTGTACGCTTTAGAGTTCGTTGGTTCGTTGAGCCAATGGACTTACGCGTCTGGGATTGCTCCAGGTAGGCGGGTCAACTGCGTGAGGACGCACTATGATGGGAGCCACAGTTAATACATTTGAGCTGTTCCTCTTGCACAGCGGGAACTTTTCCTTTTCGTTTGTGTTATGGTCACCAGCACATCTGGCACACTTCGGTGAAAATTAACAAAAGTTTTTCGAATGTCCAAATAATTGGCATTTTAAACATCTTAAGGGGCCCTTTCTGGGTTGTTGAGGTTCTACTTTTACCACCTGGTAGTCAATGACTCGAATGTCATACACATCCTTGTTGTTCCTGGCAGGTTCTAGTTCTACAAACATGTGACGCTTAGCCTTACCATTCTCACCAGGGGCTGTAAACATTTCGGGGGTTGCGCCCCTCAGTCTCAGTTGATCCTTTGAATTCGATTCCTGAAAGATACTGAAGGGAATCCCCTTGTCCTTAAAAAGTTTTTGAACTTTTCTGTATATTTTTCCTTGCCATTCTTAGAAGCCTGAACTACAGCTTCTTTGATAACATCTTTAGTTTTAATTGGAGGTCGTGAGATCTTGCTTTTAACGGAAGCTGGTAGTTTCAGCACTTGTGATTCATTAGGTATTATCACAGAGGTGCCTTGAAAGTAATATACATTCTCCACGGCAAGGTATTTGTATCCGCCATTGTACACGGAACTGAGAAAAACAAGAGAAATTATGTTTGCGCGACAGCCTGCTAAGGACGTGGGCAAGGCCGACAAAACACAACACAAAGTAGTATCCAAAATTATCCGAAAAGTTTCGAGAAAAATTGTATATACAAATTTTAAGAAATTCGGGAGCTCCAAATGAACACAACCGGTTAGCTTGACACTAGAGTCGAAGCTCATGGTTTTATTCAGAAAAAGTAGAATGTTCACTGAAAAAGAGTGGGCGGACTATTAGCCAAGATAAGAATGGTCGAGGTTGAATTCCCAAAATCCCACGTAGAAAAATGAATATGGAGTTTTTGGGGGTCGCAGTAGGAATTGTTTAGCTTTATTATGCCTTCATCGGCTGGTCGAGAATTAGAACTAAGTACATTTCATAAAATAGAAGTTGGGGAGAGCGGACTGGAAGTCCGGAGGAAGAGAGAGGGTGAGACAGTATGCGAGAGCGCTGGGCTCCGTGAAGCGGGACATTTTGAAGCTGCTAGTGCTTCACACTGACTCTCGAAAATAGCGCCCTCTTGGCGCGAACATTTAATTCTTTTGGCTTCAGAGAGCATCATCAATCAGTCTTAAGCTAGGTACTCACCGGCGCTAAATTTTAGCAACCAAATGAGTGCGAACGAAAAGTAAATACACTTCTCCAGCGCCTCTTAGCAAGGTCGGTACGCAGATAGGCTTAGAGATATACTAGAACATACTAAAATAAACATCGCGTTAGGTCTTTGAAAACGGATGAGCATTAGCAAGGTTAGGCGCGAGAGGAAGGAAATATTTAATTAATTTATTTGATGAATTTATTTACAGTACAATTACAGAGAGTCGAATTATATGGGATCTTGACCACAAAATAAATACAAAACAAGAATGCGAAATCTTTAAAAACAACAAAAAGCCGCTAATTTGGACCGATCCTTCATATGTCAGCTATAAGATATAGTGGTCCGACTTCAATGAAATTTTAAATGTATGGCTATATTTAAATGAACACGCCATTTACTAAGTTTTAGTCCGATATCACTTACTTCACTTATTGGACGTTGATGCACTACGGTCAGTACACTTCAGTGGCCCTTCGAAACCAAGCACGAGCTTGTTCGGGTTAGGTGGTAATAGGCGCGAAGTAAAAGTATAGGTAAAAGATTTCGAGGAAACTACCCTTCACCATATAGACTAATAGCGCGCGGCTCGATTGCTATCTTGCATGTGTACTAAGTGGGTTAAGATTAATGTTTTTAGTTTAGGAAGGCTATCTACAGATGAGGTTATTTTGTACAAATCATTATATTTTGCACATGGTACTCTAAAGGGTTCATCCATTTCATACGAGGCTCTACAGTGGTGCAAAACTAAAGGCAGGTAGAATCTAGTGGTTCTACATGGTACGTGGAAATTCAACTGCGCCAAAAGATCGGTGCTTTCACGTCTCCACGGATAAGATTATACATAAAGACAATGCCTAACATCGTTCTACGGTTTGCTAAGGAAGGTAGGTTAATCAGGAGAAGTCTACTAGAATACGAGGGCAACCTAAGGTTTGCATCCCAGTTTAAGCCACGAAGAGCGAAAAGTAAAAAGTTCTTTTGAACAGACTCAATGCGTTTGGTGTGGACATCCCACTGGGGACTCCAAACGCAAGATCCATATTCTAAAATAGGACGAACTAACGAAGTGTATAAATTCTTCGTGACGTAGGGGTCATCGAATTCCTTCGACCACCGTTTTATAAATCCAACACTCCCCTGGCTTTATTCACAAAGCACGAAAAATGATCAATAAACTCCAGCTTAGGATCAAGGCGGTTACCCAAATCGTCAACTAGAGTGATCCTCTCCAAAGAGCAGCAGTTCAGCGTATAAGTCGCAAACATGGGACTGACACGTGAGAATGTCATCAGCTTGCATTTGAAGCCATTTAAGTTTAATAAGTATGCATTGCACCATGCTTGAAAGTTATTAAGATCTGTTTGTAAATCCGACTGGCAAGCGCTGTCCTTGTATTGCACACAAAGTTTAACGTCGTCAGCGTACATGAGTACTCTGGAGTTAGTCAAGACTTTGGGCAGGTCGTTAATAAATAATGTAAAAAGTAAGGGACCCAGGTGGCTCCCTCCCGGGACACCAGAGGTCACCCGGAGAACATTCGACACGTTGTTTTTAAAGAGGACCTTTTGCGTCCTGCCAAATAGATAACTTGGGACCCACCAAAGAAGATCGACAGGGAAACCCATTAAGTCGAGTTTCCTAACAAGAAGTTAATGATTAACGGAGTCAAATGCTTTACTGAAATCAGTATAGATCACATCTGTCTGCAAATTTTGTGGAAAGCCCCTTATAATGAAAGAAGTGAGCTCCAGAAGATTAGTAGTCGTTGATCTTCGTTTAATAAATCCATGTTGGCATGGAGAATTACTGATCTACACAGGTGCTGCAAATGGGAACTAATTACGTTTTCCAAAAGTTTTGGGATGGCTGACAACTTAGAGATTCCTCTTTAGTTGTTAGCATCCACTTTGCTACCTTTTTTGTGGAGAGAATTGACGATAATTCCTTCCAGATAAGGGGAAATTGGGAAGTTTCTAAGGATAAGGTAAACAATTTTAGGAGGGGACAGCACAGGGGCTCGGCACAATACCTAAGCACAAAGCCTGGTATTCCATCGGGACCTGGCGAATAAACCGGCTTGACACGTTCAAGATCCAAAAGAAGGGAGCTTTCGTATAAGCTAGGACTGAAGATTAGGTTTGACTTGGGCATGCTATAAGAATAGGTTTGGTTTGAATCGGATGACGGAGAATAAGTAGTTTGAAAAAACTGAGCAAAAATATCGGCGATTGCCTGATCATTGTTTTCTGTCGTATTTTCAAATGAAAGCGAGGAAGGATTTGTAATAGGCTTACGTTTAGTGTTGACAAAATTATAAAACTGTTTTGGGTCCTGCGCAAACTGAACCCTACAACGAGTCAAATAGTTTTTATACCACTGCGCGTTAAGCACGGTAAACTTTGACCGAGCCGCTAAATAGCGGGAGTGAACATCTTGAGAACCGTTACGTTTAAATTTAGAATAAAGATTGGACTTAACATTTTTGAGGCGAGTCAACTCTTTACTAAACCAGGGAGGCTTAGTTGAGATTGACGGATAGTATAACGGAACATATTAGGTAAAAACGGAGTTCATGACATTGTAAAAAATATACATGGCACCCAACATGTCAGTGCGCATGTAGAGATCGGACCAATTAAAGTCATATATGAAATTATTCAGCCGTCGAAAAGCTTAGCTGGCCGATCAGACTGATTCTCCATAGGAGTCCCAATATCGATAGTCACATCGAAAGTAGGATGGTATGGATCTTCAGGTTGCGTAACTAAACTACTCTTGCCAGATCGGAGCAGAGATCGAGCAAGCGATCTAAGGAATTTCGTACATGGTTGACTTGCGACTGCGAAGTGTCAAACAAGCCATCAATAAAGTCAAAACCAAACCAAAAGGGTATTTGAGGATTCATTTGTGGACCAAATAGCCCCAGGAATCACCTAGAACTACTAAATGGTCTCTATCCGAAATTTCGGAGCTTAGAAAACTTCGGAGCTTAGAATCTCCGGCTTTAACCAGGTCTGTGAACACAATCACCTGGGATGCAAATGAGAGACTATCAGAATACAATTTGGGAAGCTTACTACGTAAGCCTCTTGCATTCTGATAGAAAGAAGGAGAGAGAAGAAGGAGGAGGAATTGGTTAGTTTTCTGAAGCGGACGACGTAGATGACACAATGGTTATGTCCGGCCTGAGTAAACTAACCCCTACAGGCCGTCTTTTCTTTTTCTCAGCTTCGTACTCCTTAACAACAACATACTTAGGCCAGAAGGCAGCAGAGCATATTGTGTTAAAAAGTTCGTCAGGGACATTTTTTTTGAAAGATGAAATATCCCTATTCCGTATTCCGTATTCCGTATTCCTATTCCGCCCGTATTCTAGGCCTGATACCCTGGGGAGTTTTCTGGGTGGGGTTCTGTGAGGTCATTGATTGTGACCCCTCAGCGGACACGATGGATATAACTGGAGGCGCTGCCCCTCTCGCGGCACATTTGGAGGCCGAATCTTTTCTCGCCCCCGATCTTAATATCATCGGAGTTATATATATTGGAGTCGGGGGCTGTGTCGAGGGAGTCAGCTGTTGAGAACTCGTAGCGAGTTGTTGGGATCCGCCCCAATGCGGTGTGCCAACCGTGTTATTTTTGCGCTTAGGGGACTCATTAAATAGCTTAAGGCCATTAAACTGGGAGTCCAGCGCCATGAGCACCTCATTAGTTTTACGAAAACTAACAAGAAGCTCCTTAAAACCATTTTTGGTTTGCCGCATAAATGACCTCATTTCCTTTTCAACATCGCGACAAGCATCACAGCAGTAGCGCAATCCAATAATTTTAGTTATATTATAATAATTATTAGCCATCCGGCCTGTGCAATCAATGCACTTGGCGTGCACGATATTGTCACACAGCCATAGCCAAAAATAGGGTCCTCTGCAGAAATTACTTTCTTGCAAGTTTTAATTACACAGACAATACTAGAAGACATTATAGTGACTTACCACTGTACCAGTCAGAAGTTAAGAGAATATAAGAGTAGTTACGTGCACTGAGAGAGAGCAAGAGAGCGAGAGTTAGGGAGCTTAAGCCGTCAAGCGTAACGGATAAAGCAGAAAAAGGAATGCAAAAATGCAGATAAGCGATCGCTGCACAAAACTAATTTGCAATTAATATAGTTATTAATACACAAAAACAGCTGCATGCACACGCGAAGTGAAACTGTGAATTATTATTGCCACAAGATAGAAGTTTGAAGTTGAAAAAAAGACGTACTTACTTCCGTAGAGAGCAGACGTGTTTCGCGTGAGCTCAGGGAAAATTATAGAAAGTGGATGATTTAAAGACAAAAAATAAAGCTTAAAACACTGGAGTATTCCAAGATAAGCGAAAAGACGCTAAAACAGAAAAAAATAAATAGTTTTCGACTCACAAAATTAGTGATATGATTAAAACAAGTGCAAATTATTTTATAACGAGAAAGAAAGCTAACTTCGGTAAACCGAAGTTTGTATACCCTTGCAGTCTGCAATTGGATCATTGACAATCGATCCATTTTGGTAACGTTAAAAAAAAATGTCAAATTATGTAAATTATGTAAAATTTTAAATTTTACATGTAGAATTTTACATTTTCATATAAATCGACCGATCCCTTCTATGGCAGCTATATGATATAGTTGTCCGATCTTAATGAAATTAAAACCGTAATTCTAAAACTATAAAAAACGACTATATCTCGAAATTTATAGAAATTTGTTGAAAAACAGAGAAGTTAAAATTTTTTTTACATTAATTTCGCCATCATTTCTATGGCAGCTATAAGATATAGTGGTCCGATTTTGGCCGTTCCGACATATATACTGCGTGCTAAAGAAATAAGACTATGCTGAAAATTTCAGCCCGATAGCTCAAAAACTGAGAGACTAGTTTACGTAGAAACCGACAGACGGACAGACGGACAGACGGGCAGACGGACAGACAGACGGACATGGCTAGATCGACTCGGCTGGTGATGCTGATCAAGAATATATATACTTTATGGGGTCGGAGATGCCTCCTTCACTGCGTTGCAAACATCATGACAAAATTATTATACCCTCTGCAAGGGTATAAAAATAAGTGCCACGCGAAATAGATCAATGAGCGACGAACAAAAGAAAGAGCGTAGAAGCTCCGTAAGCCCAAGTAACGGTTATTTCTCGAACTTCTCAATGCGCGACAACAACGAAACGGCGACAAAGAGCAACCGTTTGGCGGTCGATAGCCAAAGAGCACGGTCTGGAACTGGGTCAAGAGACTCAAAAGAAACCGAAGCCCCCACCAATTTACAGTAGGGAGAAAAGCTCGAACCCCCTGGTCAACAAAATTGTTGCGCTGGTCGGGGATGGAAATTTTCATGTTGTTCCGCTTACTAAAGGGAATATACAAAAAATGAAACTGCAAACAAAATCTGAAGAACATTTCCGAGCAGTGTCAAAATACCTGGATGAAGCTAAGAAAAATTATTACACGTACCAATTAAAAAGCAGCAAGGGCTTGCAAGTAGTATTAAAAGGAATCGAGCCCGACGTAACTCCCAACGAAATTATAGATGCCCTTAAAAAAAAGAGGTTTTCAGCAAAGAACGTTAGCAGCATTATAAACAAAAATAAAAAGGCGCAACCACTCTTTAAGGTCGAGCTGGAGCCTGACAGCAGAGCCTTCAAGAAAAAAGAAGTGCACCCCATTTAAAACCTGCAATTCCTATTGCACCGAAGAATTACGATGGAAGAGCCACATAAAAGAAACGGCCCAGTCCAGTGCACAAATTGCCAGGAGTATGGACATACCAGGAAATACTGCACACTACGATCAGTCTGTGTGTTTGCGGAGACTTTCACAATTCCGCAAACTGCCCTGCCAACAGGAAAGACCTCCAGAAGAAGAAATGTGGAAACTGCGGTGGAAACCATACGGCAAACTTCAGGGGCTGTATGGTCTACAAGGAGCTGAAGAATCGCATGCGACGAGTGACAGCAGAATACACGAAACGTGTTCACTAATTCACAAACGACGCCGGACGTATTTTTCGCCAAGGCCGCAAGATCCTCATTTGGTCCGCTAAACGCCCAGAAGAGCTTCTCCTACGCCGATGCCCTGTGAAAAGGTATGGAAAACCCACTTCAGTCTAATCTAGAAAAGTACAACAAACCCCAGGACAGCCACAAAGCACAATGGAAGCTATGATGCTTACCATGCAACAAAGTCTGACGGAATTAATGTCCTTCATGAAAACGACCATGCAAACACTTGTTCAAAACCAGAACATGGTGATACAGTTGCTTGTAGCTCAGCAGTCAAATAACTGATGTCTAGTCTACGAATAACCATGTGGAACGCCAATGGCGTCTCACGGCATAAACTTGAAATAACACAGTTCCTGCATGAACATCATATCGACGTTATGCTGCTTGGAGAGACGCACCTCACAAGCAAATACAACTTTCAAATAAAAGGTTACGCCTTCTACCGCACAGATCATCCAGATGGTTAAGCCCACGGCGGAACCGGCGTCCTTATTAGAGAACGCATCAAGCACCACTTTCACCAAAGGTATTCAACTAATTACTTGCAGGCGACGTCTATTAAAGTGCAGCCAGGTAGCGGCAACCTTTCCATAGCCGCTGTCTACTGCCCGCCTCGCTTTAAAATTTCTGAAGCTCAATTCATGGATTTTTACAACTCACTTGGAGATCGCTTTATAGCTGCAGGAGACTATAATGCCAAGCACACGCACTGGGGATCGCGTCTCGTGACTCCCAAAGGAAGGCAATTATGTAATGCAATCATTAACTTGAGCAACAAATTGGACTATGTTTCCCCTGGTAGCCCCACTACTTTGCAGTGACAAAAAATATTTCACGCAACATAATAAGTGCCAAAGCGCTTTCAGATCTTTCATCAGACCATTCGCCAGTGCTTATAACTCTTCTTCAAAGCGCAGAAATTATCAATCATCCCCACAGGCTGACGTCGCACAGAACTAACTGGCTTAAATATAAGAAATATGTATGTTCCCACATTGAACTAACCCCACAGCTCAACATCGAAGCGGATATCGACTGCTCTACTGATGCTCTTGAAGCCGTACTCACTGCAGCAGCCACTATTTCAACACCACAAGGGAAGGACGTACAGCCCAACAAATTCAAAACTAATCAACAAATTGTTACGTACGCCGGTTGGGGCGACGTGATTCATACGGGTAACGCGGAAGAGAATCAAGAGTAGCCAATACGCTAGTTCCATAGAGAATCACTGGCAAGATTGCACAAGAATTTGGCTCTGGCATATGACACCGCCAAGCGCGCCAAATTAGGCCAAGCAATCACTAGCAACCCAACACTGTTGATTTTGCTGAACTGTCAAACGTTAGAACAAAGACGACCCAAATCGAACACTAGCCAATAGGTGAAAAGAGGGGAATTGATGACACTAGCTGGGAACACTTTTGTGTTCCATTCCGGTGATCCATAGCACAGTCTTTTGTATAAAAGACCCCGGTTTAGCAGTACCAGAGAAGAGAAAAAGTCAGAGTTAGGAACTGGATGTCTATTCAGAGAGTCTGAAAATCCAACAATACCAACTTGAATGCGTGCAAATCGAATCAGTGTAAAAGTCGGATAGACTTTCGCGATTTTGAGCGCGCTTAATTTACGGTGCCGATGCAGTCCTTTTAAGGAAGCAAATATCCTTAAAACTGTTGCAACGTCCCGTCGAACAATGCCGAGTGCAATGTAAATCCTAAAGGACATGTGTTAATAATACCACGAGTCAAAACAATCCTGGCGATCCTTGCCGTTTTTAAAAGTCAATACTGAATACCAATTTGGAGTTCCACGATGTACCGAATAAACCGTGCAACTAACGATAAAAAGGCTATATTCCCGTGTCACTAAGCGTAGCCTAAATCCTGCAACGACAATCCCGAGATACATATCAGCTCCAAGCGCTTCAAGGATTCTGGACATCACCAAAGTGAACTCTACATGAATAATGAAAAGCCGAACCAATACCCTCAATGTCACATTAATCTGACAACAAACATATATAAAAGCAAATCCGCAACAACATAAACAAGTTCCTGCACTTGTCAACACATTTTGCAATACCAACACATATAATATTTTTTTTTGTGAATTTAGTTAATGAATTTATTACCCCAAGCCCATAGCACGATATTATATATATATATGCTAAATTCTACTTAACTTGGCAACAAATAAAACCTAAACTCCGGAAGGAGAGCTCTCAACGATGGAATAACCGAGGGTGAGTCAACGGGACATTTGCCCAATATTGTCTGATATATATATATATATATATGATCGTGTTCCATAATATTACACACGCCATATCTAATACAATATTAGCTTTCAAAGATACACTTACATACATAAGTACACATTTAAATATTATTTACACTCGTTCATGTCCAATACATTTTTGCCCAACATATATAATAAACTTGTAATGCGAACTTGAACCAACAAAAATGCATTGGTAGAAACCCATTAAAAGGGGGGCATTGGTACGAATGGAAGACTGGGTCAAGAAAATAACAAACGTTTTGACGTACGACATGAACAACAGGGGATCGTATTGCACGGCCCGCGACGATCCAACGGCGCACGAAGTTTGCGAATGGGGAGGGAAAACGGCCAAGACATAGCCCGATTGTTTTTCTCGATCAAGCTTAAATCTGCTTGCGGGTCAATGTGGACAGAAAGGCAGACTGACGAACGATTTCTTCTATTTTTCAGGCACGTAAATAATTGTTCTGATTACGTTTGGAGAGGATAGTGGCGTCCAAAGAACCCACCCCAAATCCGGCGAGCTCAGCTGCACAAATCGTGTCTGCTATCCGGGAGCCACTTCCTCAGCCCTATGTCTTCCAAGGACTGAGGCACAACGACACCAACGACGTCACAGAAATGGCGCCCAACTTAGGCAATATCCTTGCATCCTTTATTGCCAAAAACTTGTTTCCTTTGACGAGCAAAACTTTAGCATTCAGATAAACAATTCTTTAGGACTGTTTCAAGAATTTAGAGATATCAGAGCTGATCACTTTGGTGTCGAAATTAGCTAACAATTTTTATAACATTTTTCGGTGAATTTATAATATACACATCAAATATAACTTTTCTGTATCTTCGGTTCGGACAAAGCCTTCCTGTGGGAAAACAGCAGTCCAATGCACTGCCGTTTCCACGGGAAGAGGTCAAGTGGGCACAGGAGGAACTGATCACTCCGGTGGAGGGCAGTTGAATCCATTCAGCGAATTCACTTGAATAGGACTTATTTGAAATTTTTTTTGGGGCTTAATTTCGGACGATTCTTGACCTATACCAATACCCAGGAGTACCAGCGCACCCCGTTTTGAATTACTCAATTTTTATTCGTCATAAAAACTTTTGCAAAAATATTGAAGTACACGAGAACGAAAAATAACCTAACAAACTCAACAACGCGCAAGCACGTATAAATATATCTTATTACAAAAAGTTAAATAACAAACGCAAACAAATAAGTACCGCGATTAAACGGCAGGGTGCTCGGCAGTATATATGTAAGATAATTTAATATTATCTGAATTTTTTTTTGAATAGTTTATAGTTTTAGGTTTACAAAGATATTGATATTGTTGATTAGAATAGAATATAAAGAACGATTAACAACTGATTTTGCGCGACTTTACAACTTTTGGTACGACTTTTCGGCTGATTCCTAAACGCTCTCGCTTCTGCAACTTGTTAGATACGGCTTCTCTTTTTTGCTCTGGACTATCGGTGCTGACTCTTGAATATACAGCTCATATCGATAGTAGTATGTGCTGCCAACTTATACCCACGTTACCACCTTACATTCGGCCATCCTGCAATACATCTGTCCCAGATGCATTATCCTCCTCTGCGCTCAGGTCTTCGTCGTCTTCTTCGTAATAGGCATAGCGCCACAGCTTCATAAAATCAGCGCTAGTAGAAGTTTGTAGTTGGCATCAAATTCTGCTGCTTTCTTTACGTCGTATCTGCTGTTTTGTTTTACTTCAACATCTTCATATGGGCCGGTGTACTTATTGGCCAACTTTCTTCCGGTTATGAACTGCTTCACTTTGATGGCTACTAGATCGCCCAACTGGTAACCATTATGTCCCTTCCTTTTCTTGTCGTAGTTTTTCTTGTAATTGTATTCTAGTTTCCTGAAAAATTCGACTGCGTTCGTTTTGTAGGTTAAACAGCATCTCATCTTGTAGGATCTTCAAGAGCTCAGGACTGGAGTTATTTCTCATTCGTTTGCCAAACATAACTTCAAACGGTGTGAAACTAGTTGATGCGTGTACATGTGCGTTTATAGCTTGCTGCACTTGGGATGTGTACTTATACCACTTTGCTGGTTCCGCTGCTGACATCTTTGAGAGTACTGAAATAATAACTCTGTTGACCCTTTCGATCTGCCCATTGCCTCTTGGTACACCTGCTGTTGTCTCAATATGATCAATCTTGTTGTTACTGCAGAATTCTTTAAAAGCATGTGATTGAAACGCAGCTCCCTTATCGCTGATGATTCTCTGTGGACTGCCGAATATTGAAATCCAATATTTTAAATGTCTGATAACTTCTTCTGCATTTGTGGACTTGGTAGGACATATCCAAGTATATTTAGAAAAGCCGTATACTGCAGCGTAGATATACTTGTAACTTTTCGACGTCATGTCCAGTGATCCTAAATGATCAATATGCAACGTTGAAAGGGGTGTGTCGCCTTTATCTATAGCGTGTAGACAATCCTACTGCTTTCCAAGTTTTTGATTATGTGTGATGCATTAAATACAGTTGGAAATTACCTGCTTTACTTTCTTCTCCAAGTGTGGTATGTCTTGCTGAACTGCATGTATGGTCTTCTGCGTTCCCATGTGGCCAAAGTTATGTAAGTTTATTATTATCTCCTTCTCCATGCATTTTGGTACTGCCAACAGATCTTGCCCACCTACTTGCTTAAATATGATGTTGTTTTTGACCACATAATATCTTTAAGATATCCCTAACAGCCGTTAGGTGCTCGTCATTCTGCTGTGCTCTTTTGATTTGTGTGTGCACCTCTGTTGTTACAATCATTATCGGAAAACGACTCAGGGTGTCGACGTGTTGCATTCTGAATCCTGCGCGGTGCTCTGCATTAAATGTAAAATCCTGTAAATACATTAACCATGGCGAAACTTCTCGAGGCACATCTTTTTTTGAAATCGTTTGCTTAAAAGCTGAACAGTCTGTTACCAAGTCGAACTGGATACCCAACAGGTAATGTCGAAGTCTCTTCGTTGCCAGGTACGCTGCTTTTACCTCAAGTACGTAACTGGTGAGCTTTTCCTCTTGCGGCGTTGTTTTCTTACTCCAGTAAAAGACGGGGTGCCATTTACCATCATGTTGCTGCAGCAGTGTGCCACCGAATCCATGCTTAGATGCATCTACGTGCAACTGTGTTTTGGCGCTTTGACTCCAAATCTTTAGAACAGGTTCTTCTATAAGGGCTGCTTTTAGTTGCTCTACTGATTGCTTCTGTGATCCTTCTATCTTAAAAACGGCATCTTTTTGCAGCAGCTGCGTTAAGGGTTAAGCAATAAAGGCGTAATCTTTAATAAATTTACGGAAGTAGCCGGTTAGCCCCAGAAATGCTTGAATACCCCTGATATTTACCGGCATTGGAAAATTTTTGACGGCTTTAACTTTTTCTTTCCCAGGCCATATTTGCCCATTCTCCACCTCGTAGCCAAGGAAATTGATACGCTCCCTTAAAATGTGACATTTTGACCATTTTATGTCGAGACCGTACTGCTGTGCCCGCTTTAGGACCCGCTGCATGTTGCTTAAACATTCTTCGGCTGTTCGCCCAAAAACAACAATTTCGTCTATGTACATCTCCATAACACCTTCATTGATCAGCTGTTGGAAAATATAAGTGACATACCTTACGAATACTGCCGGCGGATTACAATACCCAAATGGTGCTCTGTTAAATTTGAAAAGTCCCTCCTTTGTCACGAGCGCTGTATATTTGCGGCTGGGTTCCTCGATTTCGACGTGGAAAAATCCATTCTTTAGATCAAAGACAGAAAAATATTTCGCACCTTGCATCTTATCGAGTACTTCGTCAATGAGTGGAACTGGGAACCGATCTTTCAGTACCATTGTATTCAAAACACGGTAGTCTATACATAGCCTATATGTTTTATCCTTCTTTTTAGCTAGAACAACTTTACATGCGACATCAGAGCAGGATTCACGTACAATGCCCTGTTGTAACCACTCATCTACCTGTTTGCGAATTATTTCTCGTTCTGCTGCTGATGATCGGCTTGGCTGCTCCCTGAATGCGATATTGTTACAATTTGGTATTATTGTCATCTTAACAGGACGGCTTAGCTCCTTTAATGGCTTGTAGTTATCAATTAACTGCTTGACAACTGCTTTGTATTTGTGTGGGACATCTAGCTCTGCTTCCTGATTTACCACATTGTATCGTTATGATTTATCTCGGATTTAACGACGTCGTCTCCTCCTGTAAAAGCATATTTTCCGTTCTCCAGCACAACTGTAAATTTATTCAGAAGGTCAAAACCAATAATTATGTTGACATTGACTTTGGCATCGGGATCGATGAGAAACTTATGTTGCGTAGACATTCCATCCACCTCAACTTTCGCATCTAACGCACCCAGCACAGACGTCGCGATCAAACCGATGCTTGGATTTTCTCCCGGACAATTCCGTGATGTGTGCCCACTGCCGTTGCACTTAAAACATTTGGTCTCCTCTTTGCATTCGGCTCTCATATGCTCAGGTGAGCCGCAGTTGAAACAATGCCTTTTATTCTGAATTTGCTGCTGATCGAATCGCCTTCCTGGTTTTACTGCTTTGCTGAATTCAGTCTGCTGCACTGCTTGCTTTCGACGCATTGTTGATTTTGTCATCATTTCGATCGTCTCGTATCTGCTTCGTAGCTCTTTGAAAGTTGGCGCACTGTAAAGGGGATATTTAAGATCATTAACCCATCTGCTATATAACGGATAACCGATTCATCTTCAACTGCACCCTGAGCTGCTATCTTACATATATGCAATACGTATTTGTGAAAATTCTCGTTCTCATTTTTCTTACGATCGCCCAGCTGTTTATGCACCTCAGCACTGCTAAGTGTTTTGTTGAATTCCTCCAATAACACAGCAGTTAAGGATTCATACGTTGATACGGTGGTGGACTCCAGAAATAACTTGGCTGTTCCCTTCATTTTCACACGAGCCTTGACATATTTCTGCTTGGTGGTCAGCTCGTAGGCATCGGCGTTCTCGTCAAAACATTTCAGCCACTGTCTAATTGAGATCAAAACTCTGGCACCACCTTAGAGAAACTCTCAATTGGAACAACATTCCTGGCGGAATCGCTTTGTCCAATTTTCGTTGCAAGTAGTTTGACCACCTCGCTCAATTCGTTGTTGCTATGCACTTCTTCGTGGCCGGCCGCAAATTTCAGAGTGTGATGAAATTCAGATTCTTCAGCTGCGTCGCTTCTAATGTTTTTGTGGTCCTCTTCCTCGTTTCTTTCTTCCTTTTGGAGGTGGTCTTCCATCTCGCTTGACGGCAAGAAAAATGTCGTATTCAAATCCATCTCTTTGATTTCAGCTTTTTGTGGAGTGCCTGATCCATTCTGCTGGCCACTTCGGTTTTTATTTTGGTTATTTTGGTTATTATTCTTGTTCTTTTTCGCGGACCGCACCATCATTTTTACGGCTTTTATAATTATACTGCAACTTGCTCTTTTTCTTTTTTTCTTTTCTCGTCTGTATTCGATCGACGCTCACCCACACAACTACACTTTTTGTATGTTCGACTTTTGGGACGGCTGCGTCGGTTGAGCCCCCATGTAAGATAATTTAATATTATCTGTATTTTATTTGAATAGTTTATAGTTTTAGGTTTACAAAGATATTGATATTGTTGATTAGAATAGAATATAAAGAACGATTAACAACTGATTTTGCGCGACTTTACAACTATTGGTACGACTTTTTGGCTGATTCCTAAACGCTCTCGCTTCTGCAACTTGTTAGATACGTCTTCTCTTTTTTGCTCTGGACTATCGGTGCTGACTCTTGAATATACAGCTCATATCGATAGAAGTATGGGCTGCCAACTTATACCCACGTTACCACCTTACATATATATATACAATATTATAACATATGGCAGGAGACAAGAAAAGAAGAAGGTTACACTTAATCTACCTCCGTTGAGGACTTTCCGAGCATCAACACTGGCGGCGAGAGAAGCCAGACAAACCAGAACAGAAACACCGGCAAGAGCTAGCTTATCGCCAGTTGACGAAAACAACCAGTCGATAAGCTTTAATAGCAAACTAAATAACTTAGGGAGTTTAGCATATTGCAGCAGCGTAATCATGGACGATTCCGAAGGAGCTGTAGGAGGGGAACAACTCGATTTAAGGGCCACCACTAGGGTGGCCGACTAACCAAGGAGCAAGACCCAGATATAATGATGACAATGATCGGCTAGAGCGAATGCTCGCAGCATTGATTGTGTCAAATAATCAGATGAAGACAACAATGACAACTAGGATGGCCAAAATGCAGAAGGAAGTCGTTAGCCTGCGGCGCCAAGTAGCCGAACTGTCCGCAGTACAGCCAAGAGAGAGCCCAATACCCAGGGAAGACCCCGAGGTCAGTTCGACGCCTCAGAGACACGGAGCCGCGCGGCAGGGCCAACCAAGACAGACATCAGCAGCAGCAAACCAGCCAATACCGAGTCCTAGAGAGGTAGCCGTTGAAGACCAGCCCAATCCCAGCTTCAGAGACAACGAAACACAGCTTAGCAGCTATACAGGAACTCGACCAACACGCTTGGACAAATGGAACCTTAAGTTTGATGGGTCTAGTAGGAGCATGTCGGTGGAGAGTTATCTGTTCCGAGTGAGTCGCTTAACGGAAATGAACGGGTACACTTTTGATCAGATATTTAAGAAATTTCACTGCTTATTGAGTGGTACTGCAGCCAAATGGTACTGGCAGTTGATGGAAGACCGGGCTGACGATTTTGAATTTGGATATTATGACATGACTAACGAAATGACTAAAGCTTTCTCTACGTCAGACAATGACTACGTTACTATTAAGAACTTATGGAACGACGCCAAGGGTACAACGAGAGCTTTGATGATTTTATTGCAGCCATGCATAATCTTCAATTCAAATTGAAAAACAAAATTCCGGATGATAACTTCGTAGGAATTTTGAAGGAAAATCTGAACACACAAATGGGAGCTTTCTTACTTGCTTCGCCAATAAACACCTTGGCGGCCTTTAAGAAAGAGGGAATCCGAGTCGAGATATGGATCCGAGAGAAACGGGCTCGACCTAGGCATGTAAACGAGATCATCGAAGACCCAGTGGGTGACATCGAAACCGATGAGTATCAAGTCGAGGCATTTCAAAAAAGCCGTACTCCTCAGAACAACGGAGGAGCATCGTTTGGGCGAGGAAACGCATTTGACAGGAAGCCAGGGGGGAACGCATCTTCAAGTAGGAGGGAACAAGACTCCGGGAAAGAATGTACATCTCCATTTCATACCTACCTATGTTACACTTGTAACAAGCCACCGGACTTCTATCGGAAACGCGGAGGGACAGAAGGAGCCAGGTGCCAAGCGCGATTTCATGACACCGCCTGCAACTATTGCGGCAAAAACGACTCGTATCATTCCACCGAGTCAGCGTTTACAGCAGAGTCTGACAGGAGGGTCGGGGAAGCCTGCTCAGACCAGACCTACCCCAACACAATAAGTCGTAGCAACGCGCGCCCGGCATAAATTTCGCCATACAAATCGTATCACCAGCGAAAACAAGAATACGAGGCGGCGCGCGAACGAATATTCCATGACGTAGACACAACAGAAACCAGGACAGACCAAAAACTTAAATATCTACACCAATATAAGGAAGCTGAAAGAAAATCCAAGAAAAAGATTATAGCTTCAGTGATCAGCTTAAAAGATTATAATCGCCTGTTCGCCAAGACTAAAGTAGACGGGGAAGAAATAATAGCACTACTTGACACTGGCGCTAGCGCCAATTGCATTGGAAGAGAGGCGGAGAGTTTCTTGCAAGGGCGACAACATAAGGTGCGCAGGTTGAAGAGACAAGACGTACAAACCGCTAACGGGGGAAAGACTCAAGTTACCGGCATGATTCATCTGCCTGTAGAATGGGAAGGCGAAAAAAAAGAGCTAGAGTTTTTAATAGTGCAGCCTTGCCTTGGAATTGAGTTCTGGGATGAATTTCAGTTGCCGTTGCCTGGGCAACGTTTAGCGCAGGTTGCAGAACTGGAGATAGGGGCAACGTTAGACGAAGAAGCTTCGACCCGAACAGAGACAGCGTATACTCCGCATGAACTGACAGTGGAGCAAAAGGCAATATTACAAAATTGAGTTAGTACATTTCCATCTTGTACAGACATGGGCCTGGGGAAAACCGATTTAAAGGAACATGTCATCGAAGTAACACAAGAAAATCTACCCATTAAACAGCGACACTATCCAATTTCGCCAGCTAAACAACAACTGGTGTTTGCAGAACTAGACAGAATGATTGGATTAGGAGTGATAGAAGAGAGTAACAGTAGCTGGAGTTCTCCAGTGACCTTAGTGCAGAAGGGCACCAAGAACCGCCTTTGTTTGGATGCGCGCAAGGTAAACTCACGGACGATTAAAGATGCATTTCCCTTGCCACATATTGAGGGACTGTTAAGTCGACTGCAAGAAACATATTATATTTCGGCAATTGATTTAAAAGACGATTTTTGTCAGATCCCACTTGAAGCCAAAAGTAGAGAAAAAACCCCATTTACTGTACCCGGTAGACCTTTATATCGATTTCATGGGCCATACCCCAGGTCAAAGTCCGGTAACACAGTAATATTTGTGTGCATCGATCATTTCACCAAATTCGTTTGGTTGCAACCTATGCGAAAGGCTACCGCCGCAGGGGTCGTTGACTTCCTTGAAAAGAATATTTTTCATCAGTTCGGAGTACCGGAGTACATTCACTCTGACAATGGAAAACAGTTCGTGTCACATATCTTCACCGAATTACTCACCCGATATGGCGTTCAACCCGTACGGACGGCGTTCTACTCACCTCAGGCCAACTCAGCCGAAAGGGTAAACCGATCCGTTTTACAAATGCTTAGGGCAGCAACTGACCAAAACCAGCAGAACTGGGATTCGCAGCTAAGCCGAATAGCGTGTGCTCTAAGAAGTGGGCACCATGAAGCATTGGGGCTAGAACCATATTATGCTATGTTTGGGGCACGCATGGTTACGCATGCTAGTGAGTAATCAGTACGCAGGCTCCTCGGAGACCTAGAAACGGAAGAGCAGCTCATAGATTTACCAGATAAAATGGAGCTAATTCGAGAGAAAGTGAAACAAGGACTGACCCGATCTCACGAGAAGGCGGAAAGGACGTACAACACACGCTGCCGACCGGTCGAATTTTCTGTAGGTCAGGTTGTATACCGGAAAAACTATAAGCAAAGTAACCGTGCAGAAGGATATAATGCAAAATTAGTACCTAACAGGATTCGGTGTGTCGTACTCAAAAGGAAAGGAAATTCCTTATATGAGTTGGGAAATGTAGTTGGGAAGAGTATCGGAATTTACCATGCTAAAGACTTGTTTGCGGCATGAAAAACTCACCGAGCGCAGTCAACCAAGGCAGTTCACCTGCAATTTAAAGACCTGTCATACAGCCAACGTTAAACATGTCTTACGAAAGCATTCCCCCACGGGATTATCACAAATACGAGGAGGAGGTACTCGGTAAAGGAGCCGTCTTCTACGAGGAGGCTTGGGAGCAATACCACCGTGAGCGCTTCTACGCCGTCTTCGACCCGCCACCCCAGAAGACGGAGCCGGATAGCCTACACAAGCTCATCTTCCAAGCCTACGAACGTTGGAAGCAAGGCGAGCAGAACCGGCGGCACTTCCATGTCCATCGTCCGGCGCGCCGAGGGAGCACGTCCCCTAACGACCGACCCCTACCCAGCCGGATTTTTGTCTGGAAGGGGATCGGGTATCGGGAACATGAGGAGCCGGACTACGAAGGCGACCCGAGATACCTGGCTCGGAGGGATTCCGTATAAAACTTAAAGAAAGTAAAATATAAATCTTTTCTTTTAAATAAACCATTGATAACTGAAAGAAAAAAGAAAATTGTTGTGCTTCTGAATATGCGGGAGGGATTGGGGTATTTCTACTTTCCAGGTTTTTTTTTTTGTCCATATAGTTATTGCGGAGGCGCCACCGTCAAGTTAAGACCCAGAGGCCCTTATCAGCCCGGCTAGCTCAGTCGGTAGAGCTGAAGACTCTTAAACTCAGGGTATGGGTCGAGGCCCACGTTGGGCGCGTAAAAACAGCAAACCTGCCTGTACGATACGTTTTTTTACGGGATCATTCCATGCTGATCAGCATCGACTACCCCGAGCCTGTTACGTATACCGGTTAGGGCGACGTGATTCATACGGGTAACACGGAAGAGAATCAAGAGTAGCCAAGACGCTAGTTCCATAGAGAATCACTGGCAAGATTGCACAAGAATTTGGCTCTGGCATATGACACCGCCAAGCGCGCCAAATTAGGCCAAGCAATCACTAGCAACCCAACACTGTTGATTTTGCTGAACTGTCAAACGTTAGAACAAAGACGACCCAAATCGAACACTAGCCAATAGGTGAAAAGAGGGGAATTGATGACACTAGCTGGGAACACTTTTGTGTTCCATTCCGGTGATCCATAGCACAGTCTTTTGTATAAAAGACCCCGGTTTAGCAGTACCAGAGAAGAGAAAAAAGTCAGAGTTAGGAACTGGATGTCTATTCAGAGAGTCTGAAAATCCAACAATACCAACTTGAATGCGTGCAAATCGAATCAGTGTAAAAGTCGGATAGACTTTCGCGATTTTGAGCGCGCTTAATTTACGGTGCCGATGCAGTCCTTTTAAGGAAGCAAATATCCTTAAAACTGTTGCAACGTCCCGTCGAACAATGCCGAGTGCAATGTAAATCCTAAAGGACATGTGTTAATAATACCACGCGTAAAACAATCCTGGCGATCCTTGCCGTTTTTAAAAGTCAATACTGAATACCAATTTGGAGTTCCACGATGTACCGAATAAACCGTGCAACTAACGATAAAAGGCTATATTCCCGTGTCACTAAGCGTAGCCTAAATCCTGCAACGACAATCCCGAGATACATATCAGCTCCAAGCGCTTCAAGGATTCTGGACATCACCAAAGTGAACTCTACATGAATAATGAAAAGCCGAACCAATATCCTCAATGTCACATTAATCTGACAACAAACATATATAAAAGCAAATCCGCAACAACATAAACAAGTTCCTGCACTTGTCAACACATTTTCAATACCAACACATATAATATTTTTTTGTGAATTTAGTTAATGAATTTATTACCCCAAGCCCATAGCACGATATTATATATATATATGCTAAATTCTACTTAACTTGGCAACAAATAAAACCTAAACTCCGGAAGGAGAGCTCTCAACGATGGAATAACCGAGGGTGAGTCAACGGGACATTTGCCCAATATTGTCTGATATATATATATATATATATGATCGTGTTCCATAACATTACACACGCCATATCTAATACAATATTAGCTTTCAAAGATACACTTACATACATAAGTACACATTTAAATATTATTTACACTCGTTCATGTCCAATACATTTTTGCCCAACATATATAATAAACTTGTAATGCGAACTTGAACCAACAAAAATGCATTGGTAGAAACCCATTAAAAGGGGGGCATTGGTACGAATGGAAGACTTTGTCAAGAAAATGACATAACTTTTGACGTACGACATGAACAACAGGGAATCGTATTGCACGGCCCGCGACGGCCAAAACACGGCCAAAACATTGCCGGATTGTTTTTCACGATCAAGCATAAATCTGCTTGCGGGGCAATGTGGACAGAAAGACAGACTGACGAACGATTTCTTCTATTTTTCAGGCACGTAAATAATTGTTCTGATTACGTTTGGAGAGGATAGTGGCGTCCAAAGAACCAACCCCAAATCCGGCGAGCTCAGCTGCACAAATCGTGTCTGCTATCCGGGCGGCCACTTCCTCAGCCCTATGTCCTCCAAGGACTGAGGCACAAAAGAGGCGTCTGCGACGTGCTTAGCAAACCAACAGATCGCCATCTTCAAAACAACGTTTTAAGGAAGCCACTCGCTTACTAAATCGAGCTCTGAAACAAGACGCTGAAAACGCACAACTACGGTACATCGAAAAACTTTCGCCAACCAGTACAAGGCATCCTTTGTGGAGGGCTCACCCAAACCTAAGCTCTCCAATCGAAACAGCCCGCAGCGACGAAGTGTGACGAAGTCACAACCCACCGCCGTGAAAGTTAATGTATATAGTAGGATAATTTAGGAATAATGTAAATATTAGGCTAAGTTTAGTTTATAGTCACACACCCGCACACACACGGCAGGAAGCCTAGCACACCCACACACCTACACACACACGGCTCTCAAATGCTGAGGAGCTTACCATGGCGCTGTTTGCGGGGGAAGAAAGCGACATCCCGGGCGACGCAACACCTAGGCTGAGCAAAGGCTACGGTGGCTCGCAAACTGCCACGGTCAACCTAAGACCCGATTACGCGCAGAGGCTCCTAGAGAAGGGCAAAATCCGTATTGGATGGTCTATCTGCAGCATCAGGCAGAAGTCGGAGCCGAGGCGTTGCTTCAAATGTATGGAGTTTGGACACACCTCGGTGAGATGCCGAGCGACCGAAGCA
Source organism: Drosophila triauraria (assembly GCA_014170255.2). NCBI lineage: Eukaryota > Metazoa > Arthropoda > Insecta > Diptera > Drosophilidae > Drosophila > Drosophila triauraria. The sequence continues at coordinate 9,251,040 of JABJVT010000008.1, forward strand.
ACCGCCACCCTAACACAGGAGTCATGCTTCAAATGCGGAGGCACAGGACACAAGCACGCCAAGTGCACTGAAGCCAAACCCAGCTGCATCCTATGCACGAGGAAAGGGAAAAAAAGGCAGAGAGGCAGAACACACCACCCTGAGCAGGTCATGCCCAGAGTACCAGAAGGCCCTTAAAAGCCTAAATGGTTAAGCTCCTGCAACTTAACCTGAACCACTGTCGAGCAGCACAGGATCTACTCTCACAGACTGTGACCGAGCAGAGAGTAGACATCGCCATCCTAAGCGAGCCCTACAAGGCAAAAGCAGAAGGCGTGTGGCAGCAGAGCAAGGACGGGGCGCAGCCATCTGGAGCTGTGGGCAACCTCCAGGGCACCTTTCGCAAAGGGCATCGGGAACTGCCTACTCCAGGGCCAAATTCCAAAAGTTTACCCTATATAGTTGCTACATAGCCCCGAGCATACACATAGACGGATTCAGGGACATAATTCAGGAGATCGTCCAGGACGCCAGGGGACGAGCCCCTGTCTTAATTGCTGGGGACTTCAACGCGTGGGCTACTAACTGGGGTAGCGAAAAACGACCCAGCGGGGAACAATTCTCCTGGACGCCCTGGCCACTCTGAATGTCTGTCTCCTCAATGAGGGAAACAGGTGCACTTTCAGCAAGGCCGGCCGGGAGTCGATTATCGACCTGACATTTGCAAGCCCGGAGCTCGCAAGGGACTGCGACTGGAAGGTTACGGACTTGCTAACCTACAGCGATCACGCAGCAATCATCACCCAGACGAGGCGCAATCTGACTGTCCCAACCTGCGGCGAAAGAGCCTACAAGGTACAAACCCTCAACAAGGAACTGCTCCTAAACAGCATGAATAGCACCACGTTAAACGGCGATGCAAACACCTGTGCGGAGGTGGTAGCGGCTAGGATTAGGGAAGCCTGTGACGCAGCTATGGTGAGCGCTTCCCTGGTGGAACGAGGAGATTGCTAAGGCCAGGAGCGACTGCCTGTCTGCGAGAAAGAGGTGCCAGAGGCTCACTACAGAGCCAGTAAGAAGGCCCTCAAGATCGCTATAAAATCCAGCAAGAGCAAGCACTTTCTTGCCTTATGCGACGCGGCGGACCGAGAACCTTTCGGTTCTGCGTACAGGATGGTCATGGGTAAACTCAACAGACAGCCGACCCCATCTTGCCAGGAACAGCTTGGAGCGATAGTCTCCGCACTCTTCCCAGCACAGCCGCCGTTAACACCCCCAAGTATGGAAGTCGGAGAACCGGCTCACATTGACGAGGCGGAAGTCCTAAGAGCGCTAGCATGCAGCAAGGAGTCCAAGGCCCCTGGACCGGATGGCATCCCCAATGCGGCACTGCTAGCTATAATAAAAGCCTCCCCGAGACTGTTTGTGCAGTTGTACAACAGGTGCCTCAGCGAAGGAACCTTCCCTAGAATATGGAAGATTTGCATCTCGTACTCATCCCGAAGCCCGGCAAGCTCAACGGCGACCCCTCCTCATATCGACCCCTCTGCATGCTCAATACGCATAATCTGCAACCTGCTGGAGAAAGAGATAGAAGAACGCGGAGCACTTTCGGACCATCAGCATGGATTCCGGAAGAAGCGATGCACGGTTGACGCTATCCGGGAGGTAACACACTGGACGTCAAAAATGCGTTCAACTCAGCGAACTGGAGCCTTGTCCTCCAAGCACTCATGTCAATGTCATGTATGACGGGAACCTTAGGCTGCGTTTACCTGATGGATGCTCCGTAGTGGGCTTTGCGGATGACATCGCGCTGGTTACGGTGGAGAAGCACTTGAGCGACGTCTCCGGTAAATGCAGCCAGGCGATCGACACCCTGATGAAGTGGCTCGCAGAAAACGGACTAGCGCTGGCAGAGCACAAAACAGAGGCAGTGCTCATAAGCAGCAGAAAGGCGGTAGAGAGGTTGCACTTTAGGGTCGGCTCCACCAGCATCGAATCCAGCCTGGTGATCAAATACTTAGGCGTCTTGATCGACCACAGGTTGACGTACAAGTGCCATCTGGAGTATGCAGCTGCCAAGGCATCCAAGGCAACCGCAGCTATCTCAAGGATGATGGCCAACACGCGTGGCCCCAAACAACACAGCAGACGCCTCATTGCCACAGTGGTGACCTCGACCATCCTGTATGCAGCGCCCGTATGGGCAGAGGCCATGACGTCCCCAACCTACAGCCGGCAATGTAAGTCTGTGTACAGACGCTGCGCATTGCGTATATCAAGCTGCTTCTGCACTGTCTCGGAAGAAGCAGCGCTAGTTGTTTCGGGAGCAATCCCGATCGACTTACTTGCTGCAGAGCGCAGGACAGGAACCTCGGGCAGCAGAGTCCAGCGAAGCAGCACTGTCGCTCGGTGGCAGGAAAGATGGGACAACGCGAGCACAGGACGGTGGACTCACAGGCTCATCCCCAGGCTGACTCCCTGGATACAGAGACGCCACGGGCAGGTGGACTTCTACACCGCGCAGCTCATCACAGGCCACGGATGTTTCAAGGCATACCTGTGGAAGTCTAAGCACGAGAATGATCCGCACTGCAACTTCTGCGGTAGTGCCTACACTGAGGACGCGGAACACGCCTTCTGTGCCTGCCCCCTATTCAGTAGGGAACGAGCCTCGGTGGAAGCAGCCTCGAACTGCCCACTACCGCCTGATACAGTCATCGCTTACATGCTGGAGAGCCAAGCCAATTACAAAGCGGTTGCCGATATGGCAGCCTCAATTATGAGAGAGCTGAGACGCAGGGAGCAGTCCCGGCGCGCTGACTGCAAAATTCTTGGCAGAGGATGGCATGGACGGCAACAGAGGCGAGAGCGGGGAACGTCCCAAGAAGAGGAATGAGGAGCGAAGCGATCGCGGCAGCGCTGCCAACGAAAACGTCGGCAGAACTAGGCCACGGTCATGCAAGCAGCGGGAAGGGCAGATCACTTGCGTATGACCCAGAAATCGAAGTGGACGCGTTCTCGCCGCGAGTAACCAAGTGCGAATCGGAGTGGAAAATACCCAAGTGGTGAAAGACAAGTGCACGTGGACACCGACAGGATCCAGGACACAGGACTCGGCGTACCAGCCAGGACACGGGCGACGAGGCCCCAGGTAGCGGTTTCTTGAACCCTTCCCGCCTCGATTCGCGGGCCGGTGCCTTCAGCTGTGTCCACTAGTCCCCTCCAGGCTTTCCCCGTTGCCGCTGGGAGATTCAGGGCACGAGAAAAGCCAGGACGGGAATAGGAGTCCGTGGCCGCTGGAGCATTCCGGGCCCGAACTTGCAGCACGAGGTCGCCGGTCCCCCGCCTCCCCTTGGCCCCAACTGTTCCCCTCCCGCTTGAGCCCGCCGCCGCTGGATCTTTCCGGGCGAGGGTTCAGGCGGAACGGGAATAGGAGCCCGCCGCCGCTGGGTAATTCCGGGCGCGGACTCGGGCAGTGGCTGCTGGGATATTCCGAGCCATTCGCCTTGTCTTTGGGGCCATCCCGCCGCTGGAAGATTCCGGGCTTGGTCGCGGGCGCCGCCGCTGGAGCATTCCGGGCGCGCCTCGCTTGTCCCTAGGGCCGTCCCGCTGATGGACAACTTCCGGGCGTGGGCGTGGGCACTGGCCGCTGGAGAATTCCGGGCTAGTAGGACCGGGATTAACCCTTATCTGCCCTTGATTCCCATCTAAAAAGCCCCTGAAAACCTTTGGCACTTTATGTCCGGCCGTCTCATATATATAAATTCTGTGAGGGGAACTCTGGGCCGCTGAGGATCACCCCGGCCAGAGACACTTCCTTACAGAAGATAGAGCCGAAACATTTGCTTTACATCTCCGAAGCGTCTTCCAGCCAAACCCGGCCACTAGTCCACTTGTCCTACCGCAAATTCAAACTAATTCTTTGTCTTTAGCAACATTGTTTCAGCCAGATGAGATCGCAAAAGTCATTGGGAACCTGAAACCAAAAAAGGTTCCGGGGGATGAATAATTGAACTTCCAAACTCTGCTATTGAGGTTATTTGTAAACTCTTCAATGGGATTATATGTCTCGGAAATGGAAAAAAACCATGGAACCATCGAACAAGTCAACCGAATAACATCAGAGATACGCACAGTCTTCGAGCATCGCGAATACTGCCTCATGCATAAAATCAAAACACACTTGCCTACATACACGTATAAGCTACTTGAGTCGTATCTTTACAACAGAGTCTTCGCAGTAAGGTGCAACGCAACAACATCTGGCGACTACACTATCGAAACTGGAGTTCCACAAGGAAGTGCACTTGAGCCTACTCTGTTTGTTCTTTACACAGCGGATATCCCTACAAACGAGCGGCTAACAACATCCACGTTCGCTGACGACACTGCGATCCTAAGGTGCTCGAGGTGCCCAACCCGAGCAACAACACAGCCAGCAAATCACCTCATGGTAGTTGAGAAGAGGCTTTCTGACTGGCGTATTAAAATTAACGAACAAAAATGTAAACACAAAACTTTTACTCTCAACAGGCAAATATGCTCTCCAATATTCTTGAATAGTACGCAGATTCTCCAAGTCAACGAAGTAACGTATCTCGGCGTCCACCTTGACAGACGACTAACCTGGCGAAGACACATCCAATGCAAGAAACTCCATATAAAACTAAAAGCCAGCAGCCTCCACTGAATTTTAAACGCCCGATCGCCACTGCTTCTGGACTACAAGGTCCTGCTCTACAGCTCCACTCTCAAGCCTATCTGGACATATGGCTCCCAGTTGTGGAGGAACGCGGGCAGCAGCAACATAAACATCATTCAGCGCGCACAATCGAAAATCCTGAGAACTATCACTGGGGCGCCATGGTATATTCGCAACCTAAACATCCACAGGGATCTCATGGTGGTTAGTCGTAAGGATCCTCGGTCGGCGACTTAAGCGCCAAGTTCGTGGCAGCAGCCGTCGTGGACGTGGTTGATCTACGACTACAATGCGGAGAGATCCACCAGCAGCCAACTGGACTAGGAGGAAAACCAGCAGACTAGGAGGAAAAGCAGATGCCGGACACACAAAGATGTCCTTCGGTCCACACTCATCAGCGGGATCTGGATCAATTCTCCAGAAGTGGCATTAGCAGCAGCTGCAGGGCCAGGAGCAGCTCGGCGGCATCGGGAGCTGGCCCGCTGCATTGGAAATCATAATTTAAGTACATAAATAAATCATTTGTTTATTTGTGGCGTACGCGGCTTGGCAGCGTTTAATTTGAATTGTAAACAAACACCATAAAACCCGGTAACACTAGAAAAATAAAACCTTTTTAGCTGGCTAAGGGCGCTAGTGAGTACTAGGCTTAACATTGAAAAGTAACGGAGACAAACATGAACCCTGTAAAATGCCCCATTTACTACTCTAGTAGCATCTCCTAGCTTCTGCAACCTCTTTGACATTGAACTTAACACCCAGTCAACAAAAACCTTTGGGAAACATTACCACAACAGATTTGTTTTCCTTCTTGCTTATAGCCTCTGTGTTAAGCATGTGTTTTATGCACATTGCCGCAGAATGAAGTGCACCCCATTTACAATTCCTATTGCACCGAAGAATTACGGTGGAAGAGCCACATAAAAGAAACGGCCCAGTGCAGTGCACAAATTGCCAGAAGTATGGACATACCGGGACATACTGCACACTACGATCAGTCTGTGTAGTTTGCGGAGACTTCCACAATTCCGCAAACTGCCCTGCCAACTGGGAAGACCTCCAGAAGAAGAAATGTGGAAACTGCGGTGGAAACCATACGGCAAACTTCAGGGGCTGTATGGTCTACAAGGAGCTGAAGAATCGCATGCGACGAGTGACAGCAACTCGCCATCAGGATACACGAAACGTGTTCACTAATTCAAAAACGACGCCGGACGTATTTTTCGCCAAGGCCGCAAGATCCTCACTTGGTCCGTTGATCGCCCAGAAGGGCTTCACCTACGCCGATGCCCTTCGAACAGGTATGGAAAACTCACTCCAGTCTAATCTGGAAAACGTTCAACAAGCCCCAGGACAGCCACAAGGCACAATGGAAGCTATGATGCTTACCATGCAACAAAGTCTGACGAAATTAATATCCTTCATGAAAACGACCATGCAAACACTTGTTCAAAACCAGAACATGGTGATACAGTTGCTTGTAGCTCAGCAGTCCAAATAACTGATGTCTAGTCTACGAATAACCAAGTGGAACGCCAATGGCGTCTCACGGCATAAACTGGAAATAACAGTTCCTGAATGAACATCATATCGACGTTATGCTGCTTGGAGAGACGCACCTCACAAGCAAATACAACTTTAAAATAAAAGGGTACGCCTTCTACCGCACAGATCATCCAGATGGTAAAGCCCACGGCGGAACCGGCGTCCTAATCAGAGAACGCATCAAGTACCATTTTCACCAGACCAGATCTGTTGGTTTGACAAGCAAGTCGCAGAGGCCTCTTTTCCAGAACAAGGTGTTCAATTTGTTGATTAGTTTTTAATTTGTTGGGCTGTACGTCCTTCCCTTGTGGTGTTGAAATAGTGGCTGCTGCAGTGAGTACGTCTTCAAAAACATCTGTAGAGCAGTCGATATCCGCTTCGATGTTGAGCTGTGGGGTTAGTTCAATGTGGGAACTTACATATTTCTTATATTAAAGCCAGTTAGTTCTGTGCGACGTCAGCCTGTGGGGATGATTGATAATTTCTGGGCTTTGAAAAAGAGTTATAAGCACTGGCGAATGGTCTTCAAAACAACGTTTTAAGGAAGCCACTCGCTTACTAAATCGAGCTCTGAAACAAGATGCTGAAAACGCACAATTACGGTACATCGAAAACTTTCGCCAACCAGTACAAAGCATTCATTGTGGAGGGCTCACCCAAACCTAAGCTCTCCAATCGAAACAGTCACCCCGATAAGGAAATTATCAGGTTGCTGGGCCCGCAGCGACGAAGATAGAGCCGAAACATTTGCTTTACATCTTAGAAGCGTCTTCCAGCCGAACCCGGCCACTAGTCCACTGTAACGAGCTGATTCTTTGGGCTAGCTCGCAACGATTGTGTGCGGCTAGCTCAGTCGAGATCGTGTGCTCGTCCCACCAAATTTAAATTATGCGTGATTGCCCGCCCAGAGAGAACGCTTTCGGGTTAATTTAATATTACGGCCTTTATTGCACTTCAATTGGATGCTGTTAATACAAATTCTTCTGCGTCCTGCTCCTCCCGGGTGCGGCTGCACGCCTTCCTCGCCGATCGCTTGGTTGCCTTGCTGCCGAAGCTAGCAAGGTGTATCGCCCAGCCGAAGCCTAGCCACCCCGAACGCCCACTTCGCGACCTCACTACAAAGCTAGCAGAGTGTATCGCCCAGCCGAAGCCTAGCCACTCCGAACGCCCGCTTTGCAGCTTCAAGCACCGAGCTAGCAGGATGTATCGCCCGGCAAAGCCTAGCCACCCTTATCGCCCGCTCTGCGCCTTGGTCTGGGATATCGTTGACACGGTGTATCGCCCGGCAAAGCCTAGCCACTCGCGCAACTCCCACAACTTGTCTCCACTCGACCGTTGATCTCTCCCGTTGGGCCTCGCTGCAGGACCTCGCTGTTCCTTCAGCTGTTGACTCCTTGTCTTCGTAATCTCTGCACGCGACTGATCTCAGCTTTGTAGCCTCAGTCTGGAAAGCTTGCCACTTCAAGCTCCAAACGTCTTGACTTTGCAATCTCGATCTTCTTCGCGAACTTGGTTTAACTTTCTCCGTTGACGCACTCGCTCTAATTCTCGCACACGTACTGGTTCCCGTGCGCATGCGTCCTCTGCCTTTATAGGCTCCGCCAGTACGTTATCCTTGCCGGCGTCGGTCACGCCACCCGGTCCAAGGTCCGGTGCATAACGCGTGACCGGGTCCAAAGTTCGCCCGAGTCCCGCTATATTAGCGGCGTCTCCTCCTTGCCGGCCAAAGTCCACGGCCGCCGATCACGCCACCGAGTCCAAGGTCCGCCAGAGTCCCGCTATATTAGCAGCGTCTCCTTTTGGCGGCCTCGCAACTCCCTGCCCCTCTCTTCTGCTGCTGCTGCCGCTGTTATTTACAGCGCTGCTGCTGCCCTTAGCAGTGCGCATCTCCTGCGCACTGCTTTGTGGGGAGTTTAAATTACAACTCCTTACACTTTGCCCTTCCTTCGGAAACGCAAACGACTGCTGCTTCCTTCGGGGATCGACTTTTCTACTCGCCTTCTCAAAATTTAAACCTCCCGCCTTCCTTCGCGGTATTTCCTCCATATGCTGGTATTTAAATACCATTTCTCTCCTGGTCACACTGCTATCGATCATTTCTGGTATTTTCCAGTGCACGAAGTTGTCCAACACTGAAATATACCAGATTTGAGTGTGCCCATATCGCGGAAGATCGCTATCGATAGCTCGCTATCGATATCCCTTTTCCGATCTTAGCCTTTATCCAACACTGCCGGCCAGTAAATTTGCATTTTCGGTGAATATGGAGTTGTTTTACCCTCCGCTAGGCCTCATAGGCAAAGGAATGCTGGGAGATCACCTGCCCGGCAACGGCCGGGCAGCGGCTGGACAGCGCTGTGCCTGCGGTGGCAGCGGTGACGACCGCGGAATTGCAGTGGAATACCCCCTGTCCGGCAGCGGCCGAGCAGCGCTGCGACGACGACGGCAGCGGAACCGACCGCGGGATTTAGGTGGCGCCTGCTGCAGCCCCTCGTCAGAACTCCTCTGGATCTTCGCTTGTGCCGGCCTTCGCAGATCAAGGTCGCCGATGCCGATTCCTGGGGCCTGGATCGCGAATTGCCCGCTGGTACGTATCTACGTTGTTGACTCGAGTGTCGGAGTCTTCTGCCCTGGCCATAACATCCTCGATCCCTTCTTCTACACTCTGTGGCTTCAACTGACTCATATGTACCAGCTTTTCCTTCTTTGTGATTTCGTGCTGTACGACGCAGATGACTGGCGACTGAAAATTCGTCACCTTGAATAATCCGTCGTACTTGGGTGCCAATTTCGCAGCGAATCCTTCCACGGCCTTCGATAAGAGGTGCTCTTTTACCCACACCGTGTCTCCGACTCTTGGATTCCAAGGCCTTCTTCTCAGGTTGTAGTACCTGGCCTGGTCCTGCGCCGCCTTTTCCAAGTTCCTTCGGAAAATTTCGAAGATTTCCTTCAACTTTCGGGCATTTTCATCGGGCGTCTGTTTGTCGTCCCGTGCCCAGTGTCTCCTTATCGTACAAGGCGCTTGGCAGTCTGGGTTCGCGACCTTGCGTTAGGAACGCCGGTGAGTACCCGGTGGAGTCCGATATGCTCGTATTAACGGCTAGCATAATCTCTGGCCACTTTTCGTCCCAGCACCTCTGGTCATCTCCGGCGAATTGGGCAATCATTGTTTTGACCGTTCGGTTCGCTCTTTCGGTTGGATTTTCTTGTGGAGTGTATGGGGCCGTATACTGATGGCGGATTCCCATTTCATCCAGAAATCTATTGAACGCTTTGCTCGCAAATTGTACCCCGTTGTCCGTTATCACTAGCTTTGGTGCTCCGAATCTAGATATAATTCGTTCTCTGAATGCCTTTCGCAGCGATTCTGCCGTGGCTGCCCTCATGGGGACCAGCTCTGTCCATTTGGAGAATCTGTCGATCAGTACTAGCAGCATCTGGTTCCCGTGCTTTGATCTCGGCAGCGTTCCCACAAAATCGGCCCAGGGTTCTACCGGCACTTGCGTGAGCATTTTTCCTGCTGCCTGCAGCTGGTTTGGCTTGAACTTCAGGCAACTTTCGCATTTCCTGACGTACGATCTCGTGTCCCGCTGCATCCCTGGCCAGTAATACCTTGCTGCTATTCTGGCTATCGTTTTCCTTGTTCCCACATGTCCAGCCGCTGGCGAGTCGTGGTTTTCTCGTAGCACACTCTCCCTTAGTCCTTGGGGCACGCATCATTTCCACGCGACGACGTCTTCACTTCCAGCTCGAATGGGAATGTGCCTGTACACGGTAGATAGTCGGGAAACTTCTGTGGGTTTCTCTTGATTTTCTCTACCATTTCATTGATCCATGGGAACGGCTCATTCGACGATATGGTCGTATCCTTCACTTTGCGAATAGTCTCAGGTAGTGCCTGGATAGAGCGTCTGCCACCACGTTTAGCTGGCCTTTTCTGTATGCTATCTCAAAATTATACTGCTGTAGTTCTAAGGACCATCTCGCTATTCGGCCTGAAGGGCTTTCTATGCTGTTTAACCATTTTAAAGCCATGTGGTTTTTGATAACTTTAAAATGGTACCCCTCCAAGTATGGTCGCAGCTTGCGTACGGCCCACACTATCGCAAAACACTCCTTTTCCGTGGTCGAGTAGTTCTTCTCGGCCCCGTTTAGTGTTCTACTGGAGTAAGATATAACCTTTTCTCCTTCCTTTGTGTTCTGTGTGAGGATTGCTCCTATCCCGTAGTCGCTAGCATCCGTCTGCAGCACGAACATCTCTCCAAAATCTGGACATGCCAGGATTGGGTCTGCAACCAGCTTCGCTTTGACTTCTTCGAACGCGTCTTGGTGTTTTTGGGACCATTCCCATTTCGTGCCCTTGCGCAGCAGTTCGTTTAAGGGCATTACGATTTTTGCGAAGTCTGGGACGAATCTCCTGTACCACGACGCCACCCCCAGGTATTGCCTGAGTTCTCTCACAGTTGATGGCGGTTTTAGCTCTGCGATTGCTGCTACCTTGTCCGGGTCCTTGCCGATTCCTTGTTTCGTTATTCGGTGTCCCAGATAGAGCAGTTCCTTTTGGAAAAACTGGCACTTTTCCGCGTTAATCCGCAAGTTCGCTTCCTTCAGTCGGCGAAAGACTTCCTTCAGGTTTCTTATGTGTTCCTTCTTTGTCCTTCCGATCTTTACGATATCATCTTGATACGCAAATGCATGTGGCGACATTTCGGGCCCTATTACTTTGTCCAGTGCTCGTTGGAATGTGGCTGACGCCGAGTGCAGTCCAAATGGCATCACTTTCCATTGGAACAGACCTTTGCCCGGCACTGTGAACGCTGTAAATTGCCTGCTCCGTTCCTCTTGAGATCAAGACTGCTGATGTATCGTGCTTCCCTTAGTTGGTCCAAGATGAAGTTTATCCTGGGCATGGGGTATGCGTCCTTTATTGATTTTGCATTAATCTGCCTAAAATCGACGCATAATCTCCACTTGCCGGTCTTCTTTCTCACCATAACTATGGGGGAGCTATACGGACTCTTGGAATGCTCGATGCATCCCATTTGCAGCTACTCATCCACCTTGGCATTGATTTCTCCTTGTACTTTCGGATTCTTCGGGTAGTACCTCTGCTTGATCGGTTTGTCGTCCTTCATTGTGATGCTGTGTACGGCTACGTTTGACGGTCCTTTCATCTGCCTGAATTCGGCCAACTCTGCCTCCAGGAATTTCTCCTCTTCACTTTCACTGGCTTGCTGAGGCCTTTCGACGAAGGGCGACGGACAATCTCTCTTCTAGCCATCCATTGTTCCGTCTCCTCGCTGGTATCGCCACCTTGTGTCCTGCGCACTTCACTTCTGCGCCGATGTTCTTGAGAAAATTCCAACCCAAAACCAGCGCGTCGATTATTCCTGGGAGTATTAGCAGTTGTATTGTCACCGTTTCTGTTCCGAGTCCGATCTGTACTACCATCTGCTCGTTGATCTGAACTCGGCTTCCGTCTGCCATGTGAACTTGAAGTTTAATGGGCTCCCTTGTTCCGTCTCTTTGTATTGTGACCGCCAACGTTTCGCTTATGAAGCTGGCCGTGGCTCCCGTGTCCACCGTTGCTCTGACCTGGACTCCTCCTATCAGCACCGTTGCGGTCAGCTGTGTCTCCTCGGCTGTTAAGTTGCCCACTAATTTTGCGAGGCGGAGCCGTGCGATCCCTGCTGGCCTCTCACAGGCTGGGATCGCTGGGCGTTTCCCGACGGTTGGCAGCAGTCTACCGGCAAAGCCTAGCCACCCTTATCGCCCGCTCTGCGCCTTGGTCTGGGATATCGTTGACACGGTGTATCGCCCGGCAAAGCCTAGCCACGCGCGCAACTCCCACAACTTGTCTCCACTCGACCGTTGATCTCTCCCGTTGGGCCTCGCTGCAGGACCTCGCTGTTCCTTCAGCTGTTGACTCCTTGTCTTCGTAATCTCTGCACGCGACTGATCTCAGCTTTGTAGCCTCAGTCTGGAAAGCTTGCCACTTCAAGCTCCAAACGTCTTGACTTTGCAATCTCGATCTTCTTCGCGAACTTGGTTTAACTTTCTCCGTTGACGCACTCGCTCTAATTCTCGCACACGTACTGGTTCCCGTGCGCATGCGTCCTCTGCCTTTTATAGGCTCCGCCAGTACCGTTATCCTTGCCGGCGTCGGTCACGCCACCCGGTCAAAGGTCCGGTGCATAACGCGTGACCGGGTCCAAAGTTCGCCCGAGTCCCGCTATATTAGCGGCGTCTCCTCCTTGCCGGCCAAAGTCCACGGCCGCCGATCACGCCACCGAGTCCAAGGTCCGCCAGAGTCCCGCTATATTAGCAGCGTCTCCTTTTGGCGGCCTCGCAACTCCCTGCCCCTCTCTTCTGCTGCTGCTGCCGCTGTTATTTACAGCGCTGCTGCTGCCCTTAGCAGTGCGCATCTCCTGCGCACTGCTTTGTGGGGAGTTTAAATTACAACTCCTCACACCACTTGACCTACCGCAAATTCAAACTAATTCTTTGTCTTTACCAACATTGTTTCAGCCAACTGAGATCGCAAAAGTCATTGGGAACCTGAAAAAAAAAAAGGCTCCGGGCGATGACTTAATAGCTCCAAAAATTATAATTGAACTTCCAAACTGTATAGAGGTTATTTGTAAACTCTTCAATGGGATTATATGTCTCGGCTACTACCCAAGGAAATGGAAAAAATCTGTCATCACAATAATACCGAAGCCCGGAAAAGACCACACAGTCCCATCATCCTACGGACCAATAAGTCTATTATCGTGTCTGTCCAAACTGTTCGAGAAATGCCTGCTAACACGCATAATACCATATCTGGAAGCACACAATGTTATCCCGGCTCATAAATTTGGCTTCCGACAAAACCATGGAACCATCGAACAAGTCAACCGAATAACATCAGAGATACGCACAGCCTTTGAGCATCGCGATTACTGTCTCATGCATAAAATCAAAACACCCTTGCCTAAATACCCTCATAAGCTACTTGAGTCGTATCTTTACAACAGAGACTTCGCAGTAAGGTGCAACGCAACAACATCTGGCGACTACACTATCGAAACTGGAGTTCCACAAGGAAGTGCACTTGAGCCTACTCTGTTTGTTCTTTACACAGCGGATATCCCTACAAACGAGCGGCTAACAACATCCACGTTCGCTGACGACACTGCGATCCTAAGGTGCTCGAGGTGCCCAACCCGAGCAACAACACAGCCAGCAAATCACCTCATGGTAGTTGAGAAGAGGCTTTCTGACTGGCGTATTAGAATTAACGAACAAAAATGTAAACACAAAACTTTTACTCTCAACAGGCAAATATGCTCTCCAATATTCTTGAATAGTACGCAGATTCTCCAAGTCAACGAAGTAACGTATCTCGGCGTCCACCTTGACAGACGACTAACCTGGCGAAGACACATCCAATGCAAGAAACTCCTATATAAAACTAAAAGCCAGCAGCCTCCACTGAATTTTAAACGCCCGATCGCCACTGCTTCTGGACTACAAGGTCCTGCTCTACAACTCCACTCTCAAGCCTATCTGGACATATGGCTCCCAGTTGTGGAGGAACGCGGGCAGCAGCAACATAGACATCATTCAGCGCGCACAATCGAAAATCCTGAGAACTATCACTGGGCACCATGGTATATTCGCAACCTAAACATCCACAGGGATCTCGGCATTCTTGCAGTAAAAGATGAAATAGACAACCAAACTTCGACCTACAATAAAAAACTTCCTGAGCACCCAAATCACCTGGCAAGAGGCTTGACTCGGGTTTCCAGCAGATCCCGCCTGCAACGGAACGACCATCCAACCCAGCAATAATTATCAGGGACATTTAACTCTGTGCCAGTCATATGACTGTTATTTAGTTTATATATTTATGTAAGATTAGATGCACATATTGTTAGTATCGTAAAGGAGAAGATTCAATAAACAACAGCAAAGTATGTACAAAAAAAAATTCGTTGTCTGTAAAGTCGATTTACTGACGATAGTTAAACGTGACAGCGTCTTAAGAAAATACTGATGGAATGGTAGCATCCCATGGTGGGATTGTAAGCGGTTCTGTAAAATAAATCGTCGTTCGATACAATATAAAACAATTTTTCATATAATTCTTCATTCAATTCTTCATTTTGAATTTAAAAAATTAAAATACAACAAAATACTTGAAACAAAAATTATTGTTTAAATTTTTACTCAATTGTTGAAATTTAAATTTTGATTTTATTATTTTAATAATATAATTAAATCTTTTCAGTTAGTTACTTAATTTTTTTTGAAAATTGAATTGTAATTTGTTATAAAAAAGTAATCATTTTAAAAAATTTATGATAAGAATAAACAATGAATAAATTATTGTTTATAAATCTTACATTTAAAATTTAAAATTTGGAAACATTAAAATTTTCGTAAATCTAGTTTTGAAAAAGCCCACCTCAATGTGTTTGATATAGGAGAATATGTTCCCTTTGACATATGGCTGGTCCAACCTGTCATTTCAGATACGGTGTTGTGATATGTGGAAGATTTAATATTTATGTTTTAATTTTTATACCCTTGCAGAGGGTATTATAATTTTGCCATGATATTTGCAACGCAGTGAAGGAGGCATCTCCGACCCCATAAAGTATATATATTCTTGATCAGCATCACCAACCGAGTCGATCTAGCCATGTCCGTCTGTCTGTCTGTCTGTCCGTCTGTCTGTCTGTCCGTCTGTCTGTCGGTTTCTACGCGAACTAGTCTCTCAGTTTTTGAGCTATTGGACATAGTCTTTCAGCATAGTCTTATTTCTTTAGCACGCAGTATATATGTCGGAACTAGTCGGAGACTAGACATGGCTAGATCGACTCGGCTGGTCAGCATCACCAGCCGAGAATAATACATACTTTATGGGGTCGGAGATGCTTCCTTCACTGCGTTGCAAACTTCTGGACAAAATTATAACACCCTGCAAGGGTATAAACATATGGGAAAAAGGGCCAAGATCCCCAAATAAAAAATAATGTTCTCCTTTGCTCGTCCCTGCCACCCAGAACTGCTGGTGCTGGAGATTGAAAGCAGCTCGTCCTCGGAAAGTGGCAACGGGAATGGTAATGACTTGGAACGACTGGGCAAGCAGCCGCCATTGGGTTCCGGGGAGAGCTCATGAAGAGAGATCATAGTTGTTAGTCCTAAGGATCCTCGCGCGGCAACTTAAGCGCCAAGTTCGTGGCAGCAGCCGTCGTGGACGTGGTTGATCTACGACTACAATGCGGAGAGATCCACCAGCAGCCAACTGGACTAGGAGGAAAACCAGCAGACTAGGAGGAAAAGCAGATGCCGGACACACAAAGATGTCCTTCGGTCAACACTCATCAGCGGGACCTGGAGCAATTCTCCAGTAGTGGCATTAGCAGCAGCTGCAGGGCCAGCTCGGCGGCATCAGGAGCTGGCCCGCTGCATTGGAAATCATAATTTAAGTACATAAATAAACCATTTGTTTATTTGTGGCGTACGCGGCTTGGCGGCGTTTAATTTGAATTGTAAACAAACACTTGTGACAGTATAGCCACCATAAACACCATAAAACCCGGTAACACTAAAAAAATAAAACCTTTTTAGCTTGCTAAGGGCGCTAGTGAGTACTAGGCTTAACATTGAAAAGTAACGGAGACAAACATGAACCCTGTAAAATTCCCCATTTACTACTCTAGTAGCATCTCCTAGCTTCTGCAACCTCTTTGACATGAAACTTAACACCCAGTCAACAAAAACCTTTGAGAAACATCACCACAACAGATTTGTTTTCCTTCTTGCTCATTGCCTCTGTGTTAAGCATGTCGCTTATGCACATTGCCGCAGATTTGGTTTTTTGGTAGTCATATGACCTGGAGGGTAGTGTTTTATTGTCAATAGAATGTTGTTCTAGCCTTACCCTAATAATACTATTTTGCTATTATAGATATCAAAGAAATTGGTCTGAAGTTTTTAATGTCCGTCAAGTTTTTGTTTTTCTTTGGTTTTGGGGTCACTTTTATTTCACGCCGTTCAGTAGGAATATCACAGTTCTTAATTTTGTCATTATAGAGATTAACTACTTTAACACTAGGATCTAAAGCATTTATCATATCGTCTGTGTTTCGGTCTATCCCACCAGCAGTCTTTTTCCCCTCATTTAGTACTAATTCAGATCCTCAAGAGCAAAATTTTGATCTATATTGTCTTTATTATTCCATAATTGTCCCTCGATTTCTTTGGCTTCTTAAGGTACCGGCTAACATAGGCTTGCTTTTTTAATGACCTGCTTCTCTTGCTCACAGTTTTCAGATTGTGCTAGACTTAAAATTTAACTCAGTTATCCTTCTAGCATAAATTGTTTTTTTTTTTTTTTTTACTTTTAACTGCTTTTTTCCATCTTGTCTTTAAATTTACCGCTGCGTAATAGCGTTCAAGAGATGGGTCTCTGTTGGCTTTTTCTTGAGCTTTAGTAAAAGCCCTATAAAGCTCTGTTAAATTTTCATCCCACCACCGGCTTCTGGTAATATTTTCCTTAATTTTATATGTGGTAGATTTAATTTCATTTTTTTTTGTATATTTCGTTAGTGTATCAATGTAACTACAATTTCTCATTTGTTTTATATTTGTCATGAGCCTGCCCTTTGAAAGAAAACTCTTTGATCTGCTTAAGGTATTTGAAATTTCATAACTTATTGTGTGGAAGAAATGATTGCACTTCCGATTCTTTATCTTGCAGCCTTTTTGCAAAAGTCAAATCCAGCACAGATCCGTTTGCAGAGTCAATGTTTCTTTTGAAGGTTGCACTGTGCGACGCCTCGCGTCGCAACAACAACAACATACAACAACAACAACACATATTTTTTGATCTGAAGTCATTATGAAGTTCCTTTTGTTATAAATGAAGTTATTTTTCTGTTATCTCTTAGTTTTAAGATTAGTTCATAATTAGTATAGTCACGTAGCCTAAGAATTAAAATAAAATAGAGTAAGAATTAGTTTACGCAAATTTC
Organism: Drosophila triauraria; assembly: GCA_014170255.2. Taxonomy (NCBI): domain Eukaryota; kingdom Metazoa; phylum Arthropoda; class Insecta; order Diptera; family Drosophilidae; genus Drosophila; species Drosophila triauraria. The sequence continues at coordinate 9,268,302 of JABJVT010000008.1, forward strand.
ATTAATAAAAAAAGGGCGCGCAATTTGAATACATGCGCCAGCCCTGAAAGAAGGGCACTCAAGCCATCTGGCAACGCCGACAGACGGCGCCAGTTTTGAACAGGCACACCAACCCTGGGAAGAGGCGATCAGCTGACTCCGATTACGATCGACCCACGATCTGGCAACCCCGGGGATACATCGACATTCGATAATCTATCGAGTATCGATGGGTCAGCGCACAGCTGATCGCGGCCTATATAAGGCCGCACTCAGCCAGATGTCAGTCACTTCTCTGCGAGCAGCGCAACCGACGACATCTTGGTAAGTCTAAAAGTAGCTAGAAAAATACTAATCCGACCGTAGTAGCAGAGGCGGTTCTCGTAACCACTCCGCAAGCCTAGGTAGCGCAGGGTAGCCAGCACGGGGCCCAAAGTCTGACTCACGCTAGTCGGCTTTGATGAGTACAGGGTAGCAGAGGCGGTTCTCGTAACCACTCCGCTTAACGAGAGGTAGTACAGGGTATTAGGCCGGGGTCCAAGGTCTGACTCACGCTAGTCGGCTTTGATGAGTCCAGGGTAGCAGAGAGGTTCCCGTAACCGACTCCGCCAAATAGCTAGCGCAGGGTGATCGAGGATGATTCGAGCAATCCCTCCACATCACATAGCACAGGGAAGCATAGGGCGGTTCACGTAACCGTCACCACCGAGCACAGGGTATCACAGGCAACCAACGCGTGGCTCGCGTAGCCTCCATTCACCGAACATAAGGTCCAGAGTCGAGCATGCTGGACAGACACAGGGTAGCAACGAGACACAGGGTAGCAACGGCATAAGACACAGAGCAGACGACACGGTGCGAGCCGAGCTGACGATCAGTTCCTCAAACTAAATCCCACCAGCCAGGACTCCTACGCGTCGCCAGATCGTATCGGCGAATCACAGGGTAGCAACAGGGCGACCCAGGTCAAACACAGCGGCGTCTCCCAAAGCGAGTCTTCACGTCCCATCTTCACAGGTTCCCACCCACACAAACACAGCCACGAAATAAATAAAGAATACACTGAACCCGAAATTATTGACTTTTCTCCTTGGGGCTTGGAGGTTGAGAGGGCCAGGACTTATAAATTTCTGTGACGAACCCCGACCCGGCGAGCTAGCCGCGCCTCCCAAAAGAGGGTCGTTACAGTGGCGCCCAACGTCCAAGAAACCTCAAAACTCCAAGAAACAAGACCGGAAGATGTCAGCAACAGAGAAAATAACCAGGGATGGGTGAGCTGCATACCCAAGGCACAACTGGAGACATATGTGAGAGAATTCGGAATGGAACCAGAAGCACTAACAGAAGACCTTAGACGACAGCTCTCAGAATTTATTAAAAATGGAGATCACGACGAGGAAATAACAAAACGGCTAAAAAGAACTCAGCCAAAAACATGCAAGGGGTGTATCACCCAATCCCGGAGCAGGAGTGAGCATTGAGCTCCCGAGAGACGAAGCAAGAAAAAGCACACTTGCCGGACATAAGCCCATTCACACCAAAGGAAAACAAACAGGAAACGAAGAAGTCCGGAATGACAGAAAGAGCGACGGCCATCACGATCATCCGGGATGGGGCGAGGAGTTCGATGGAACCGGGGACGCTCTAGGATTCATACAGAGGATAGAGGAAGTCGCCAGCGCATACGGCACGCAGCTCGACCACGTAGCAGCGGCCATGGTATTCATACTTAAGGGAACAGCACTGGACTGGTGGCACACAAATCCGCAACGTATGCAAGACTGGGACACATTTAAAACCCAGTTCAAACAATACTACGTGCCGGCGGACTACCAGGAAAGAGCAATGGAACGAGTTATGCTACGCCACCAGTATAGAAACGAACCGGCAAGAGACTACGTTCGGGAACTAAGGAAAATAATGCTCGTGACCACCCTAAACGAGGAACAAAAGCTAGAATGGACATATAGGAACAGCACTTCGAATTCAAGCGATACGCAAAGCGCAGAGAAATCGAATCCCTAAGAGATTATCTCAGGCTAACGGAAGAATTCGAAGCACTGGAGCCAATACGCCCACAACAACCACAAGAATGGCAACAAAGGGAGAACCCCGAGGAACTACGAAAGGGCCGGAGCGTTCAACACGAACAACCTCTGCTTACGCTGCAAAACCCCGGCCATCGACGACAGGAATGCAGGAACCCACAGAGACTATACTGCTGGATTTGCGGACAAGATAATATCCGAACAATAGACTGCTGCCGAAGAATGGAGGGAAACGAAAGAGGCACTGGGAATCAGGCGGGACCCTCAGCGCCACAGAATCAGAACCGTCAGAGACAATGATAAGATTTGATGGCCAGAGGATCGTCGCACAGGTACGGATCGGGGAGAAGCATTTAGAAGGCATAATCGACACAGGTGCTACTAGAAGCTTCATAAAGAAGCTAGCAGACCAGCTCGAAGAATATGGAAAGAAAAACCCGACAGATGAAGTGATAAGACTGGCAGACGGAACATCCACACTGACCTCTGAAACAATGGAGCTCTCAATAAGCTTAGGAGGACAAGAAGCAAAACAAAACTCCTAATATTAGACAATGTCCTCGGAGGATTGTTGCTGGGCATAGACTTCTTGAAACAATGCAATACCACACTACAATGCGCAGGCCTGATAACAAGCATCGACACTGAGAGGAAAAGAGGGAGAAGAAACAACAACAGAGAGTAGGGATAGCCACGACAGAGGAGCCCACAGACGGAGAAATTGCCGCATTCATCGACAGGGAACTAAAACTCATGAACCAAATAACTGGAACTAGCCACATCGCGACACACCGGATCTACATGAAAACTGATCGACCCTTAAAACAGAGGTACTTCCCGAAGAACCCAGCCATGCAGAAAATAATCCACGAGCAAGTAAACGAACTCTTGGAACAAAACCTCATAGAGAAATCTTACTCGGCATATAGTTCACCGGTAGTACTGGTCAGAAAAAGAACAACCAGTGGAGACTATGTGTAGACTACAGACAACTAAATGCACACTCAGAGAGAGACGCATATCCAGTACCTCGAATGGACCACATTCTGCAATCAATTAAGAGAAGCCAAGTATATAAGCACGCTAGACTTGAAAAGCGGATATTGGCAAATCCCAATGGATGAACAAAGCAAGCAATACACGGCATTCACCGTACCTGGGAAGGGTTGTTTCAATGGAAAGTAATGCCATTCGGACTACACACTGCCCCAGCAACTTTCCAAAGAGCACTGGACTCCGTAATAGGCCCAGAAATGGAACCATTCGCATTCGCCTACCTCGACGATATCGTAGTCATCGGGAGGACAAAAGCGAGAGCACCTGGAGAAACTACAAGAAGTACTCAAACGGTTAAGGCAAGCGAACCTACGGATAAACCCGGAAAATGTCATTTTTCAAAGACAAACTAAAATACCTGGGACACGTGGAGCGAACGAGGCATTCACACAGACCCAGACAAAAGTAGCGGCCATACGAGACCTTCCGAGTCCCACAACAACAAAACAAGTCCACAGCTTCCTAGGGTGGCATCTTGGTACCGCAGATTCGTCCCAGGCTTCACGGAAATAGCACAACCACTTTACGAACTAATCAAAAGATAACAAATTCAAGTGGAATGTCGAACAAGAGGAAGCGTTCAAAGAACTTAAAAGGGCACTAACAGAGGCACCAGTACTAGCATGCCCAGATTTCACTAAGACATTCGTGCTACAAACGGACGCAAGTGACTGTGGGTTAGGCGCAGTACTAACCCAGGAAGACGAAGACGGAGAACATGTAATCTCGTGCAAGCCGAAAGCTAAGAAAGGAGGAACGGAACTATTCAGCAACCGAGAAGGAATGCCTCGCGATCCATTGGGAATCCACAAAATGCGGATGTACCTGGAAGGGTATCACTTTGTAGTAATAACAGACCACCTAGCACTGAAATGGCTCAATTCCATTGAGAGCCCCTCCGGACGAGTAGCCAGATGGGCACTCGCACTACAGCCATACTCATTCGAAGTGAGGTATCGGAAGGGAAACTGAACATAGTAGCAGACACCCTATCTAGACAGCCAAACGCAGAAGCCCAAAGCACAGAGGTCGAAAAGACAAATGGATCCGAACAAAATGATAACGGTGAAAGAACCCGGAAGTACTGCCGGATTACTGCATCGAAGGAGGCAAGCTATATAGACACCTACCATCATGGGCGGCAGATGAAGACACACAGCCATGGAAACTGTGCGTAGGAAACGACCAGAGGTCAAGAGTGCTAGAGGAGAACCATAGTAGAGCCACAGCAGGACATCTCGGGATCCGGAAAACAGAAACACAGGATAGCTACCCGATACTACTGGCCGGAATGCACAGAGATATCAAAAGTTCATCGAAAGCTGCAAAGTGTGCCAACAATACAAAGTCACACAACAACAAGCAGCAGGGAAAATGTTGACAAGAATCGCGGAAGCACCATGGGAAACCATCTGCGTAGACTTCGTGGGACCACTACCGCGAAGCAGCCACGGCAATAACATGCTGTTGGTATTCATCGACAAATTCTCAAAATGGAAAGAGTTAACCGCGATCCGAAAAGCCACAACAGAAGCAGTCCTAAAAGCATTCAGAGAAAAAATCCTGTCCCGAGTCGGAGCTCCAAAGATACTAATCTCGGATAACGGCGTACAATTTACGAGTAGGAAAATAAAACCCAGATGAAGAAATGGGGGTAATTCAACAGTTCACTGCACCGCACGCCACAAGAGAACCCTACGGAACGCGCAAACCGCACAATCAAAACAATGATTGCGCAATTCACAGGACACCGACACACACGCTGGGACGATGCGCTACCGGAGCTAACACTGGCCTTCAACAGCAGCCGTTCAGAATCCACAGGTTACAGCCCAGCATACTTACTCTATGGAAGAGCTGAGGCTGGCGGGAAACCTATTCGACGAGGCAACAAAGGGATCGGCAATAAACAACGAAGCAACAGAACAGAGACTCCAACGCATCCAAGAGACCTGCGAACTGGCGCGACAAAACATGGAGAAAGCGGCACAAGATCAAGCACGATCATATAACCTCAGGAAGCGCGAATGGAAACCGAAAAAGGAGATTTAGTCTGGGTACGGCAGCACCCGCTATCAAAAGCATGCGACAAGTTCTCAGCCACTCGCACCGAAATTTGACGGACCGTTTAGAATAGCCGAGTTGATATCCCCAGTCATAGTAGTAGTGAAAAACATAGAGTCAGGTAGAAGCCAGAGGGCATACGTCAACGATTTAAAACCACATAACCGAAGACATACTCACAAACAACAGCGTCATAGACAACTAAAAGTAAACATTCACTCCACAGAACAAAACAACATGGATAAATTTGAGGAGTCAAACTGCGATTTAGGGAGAAGATGGAGGAGAGCAAACGGAAAGGAGAACAACCCTCCCACTGGACCCAAGGCCGTTGGCAACAAGAAGGCGAGGTATCGCAAGGCCAATGTCCAAACAGCTCCCAACCCGCGGGACTACCACCACTCCGGAGGAACAGACAACACAACGGGCAGACAAGGAGGCGGGACAGTTCCACCCGCCTTCCGAAAACGCGGCCCACGACAATAAACGACGCACAGAGGAACAAACCAAAAACAATACGCGGAGACAAACCAGAGGGAACAGGCGAAGGAGCAGGAGCAACCGAAACGAGCGGCACTGATAAACACGATCGACCCGAACACACATGAAGTCGCAGCGGGAGCGGTAAAGCCTACAGCACGCGATGAGCTCTGGGACGTGCAGACCGAGCAAACCCCATGGAGAACGCCCCAACGCATCAGCGACTGGGAAGACAGCATAGAGCTGCATCCAGAAGAAAACTGGGACGAAGACGACTGCTCGCGAGGGGTTTCCGACGAGCCCCAAACGGACCATTCGCCCAACGTACAGGACCCACCGTCCGAAGAAGCTGCAGACAAGGCAACAGCAATCCTGCCCAAGGAGATCCGAGAGGAACTACAGAAAAAGCTGCAGAAAAGGACTCAAGGCTTTAAAATCAACATGAAGCGGACGAGCGACGGAAGACATACATAATAAAGGTCAACCGCAGTGGAGCGATAGCGATAAGCGTAAGGGACAACACACTCTAGGAAGCGACGGGGAGTGCGACGCCTCGCGTCGCAACAACAACAACATACAACAACAACAACACATATTTTTGATCTGAAGTCATTATGAAGTTCCTTTTTGTTATAAATGAAGTTATTTTTCTGTTATCTCTTAGTTTTAAGATTAGTTCATAATTAGTATAGTCACGTAGCCTAAGAATTAAAATAAAATAGAGTAAGAATTAGTTTAAGCAAATTTCATTAATAAAAAGGGCGCGCAATTTGAATACATGCGCCAGCCCTGAAAGAAGGGCACTCAAGCCATCTGGCAACGCCGACAGACGGCGCCAGTTTTGAACAGGCACACCAACCCTGGGAAGAGGCGATCAGCTGACTCGATTACGATCGACCCACGATCTGGCAACCCTGGGGATACATCGACATTCGATAATCTATCGAGTATCGATGGGTCAGCGCAGCTGATCGCGGCCTATATAAGGCCGCACTCAGCCAGATGTCAGTCACTTCTCTGCGAGCAGCGCAACCGACGACATCTTGGTAAGTCTAAAGTAGCTAGAAAATACTAATCCGACCGTAGTAGCAGAGGCGGTTCTCGTAACCACTCCGCAAGCCTAGGTAGCGCAGGGTAGCCAGCACGGGGCCCAAAGTCTGACTCACGCTAGTCTGCTTTGATGAGTACAGGGTAGCAGAGGCGGTTCTCGTAACCACTCCGCTTAACGAGAGGTAGTACAGGGTATTAGGCCGGGGTCCAAGGTCTGACTCACGCTAGTCGGCTTTGATGAGTCCAGGGTAGCAGAGAGGTTCCCGTAACCGACTCCGCCAAATAGCTAGCGCAGGGTGATCGAGGATGATTCGAGCAATCCCTCCACATCACATAGCACAGGGTAGCATAGGGCGGTTCACGTAACCGTCACCACCGAGCACAGGGTATCACAGGCAACCAACGCGTGGCTCGCGTAGCCACCATTCACCGAACATAAGGTCCAGAGTCGAGCATGCTGGACAGACACAGGGTAGCAACGAGACACAGGGTAGCAACGGCATAAGACACAGAGTAGACGACACGGTGCGAGCCGAGCTGACGATCAGTTCCTCAAACTAAATCCCACCAGCCAGGACTCCTACGCGTCGCCAGATCGTATCGGCGAATCACAGGGTAGCAACAGGGCGACCCAGGTCAAACACAGCGGCGTCTCCCAAAGCGAGTCTTCACGTCCCATCTTCACAGGTTCCCACCCACACAAACACAGCCACGAAATAAATAAAGAATACACTGAACCCGAAATTATTGACTTTTCTCCTTGGGGCTTGGAGGTTGAGAGGGGCCAGGACTTATAAATTTCTGTGACGAACCCCGACCCGGCGAGCTAGCCGCGCCTCCCAAAAGAGGGTCGTTACAGTGTCATTTCCTTCCGTCATTTCCGTCATTTCCTAACATGAAACCTGCTCTTTCTTTTTTTCCTTTAAAAAAGGTTCTTTGCTGTTTGTTATTCGGTCGTCAAAAGCCTTACTTTTGACATTGAAATCACCAGCCATAATTACTTTTTTAGAGGAGTATAAAAATTCTATTAAAGCATCTATTTCCCTTTTGAAAGCATTTAGATACAAAAACCACATTTTTATCCTTTTTTGTAGATTTTGAAGAAATTATGTCAGATTGTGAGTGATATTATATTTTTTTAAGTCTTATGTTTTTTTCCTTACTTTCCCAAAAGTCAAGTCATGTGAAAAAAAAACTTCAGAGAAAATTGCAAAGTCAAAATCTTCAGAATTTAAGAAAAACTCTAGGTCTTGCTTATTTGCTTTTAAGGATTGTATGTTAAGTTGAAGTATTTTCATACCCATTGAGACATATTTATTTCTTTACTGTCACTTAAATTTGAGAGATCCTTCCTCCCTAGACTCTCCCTTTATTTTTGTCTTGAGTTTGTTTGGTTTCAAAGTTCTTATTTCTTTTCTTAAACTGAGTTCAAATTTTAATAGCCTATGTTATGTTCTATGTTCTAGTTCTATGGACTTATTTTACACCACATTTTTGTTGGAAAAAATGGGGAGTTTGTTTGGGTATACTCGGTTTTAAAATTAACATACTGGCATGACTATGTTTTCATGACTTCATTCACCTTGAAACACTTATTTGCGCTTCTGGAGAGCTCTTTTGTAGCTCAGGATAATTTTATTATAATTTGGGATATTGTTATAATTTTGCTGCACTGAATATGTGCTCAAAACTTCCCCACGTGCTATTTTCATAATCGTCATAATCATCAGGTTTTTTTTCCCACACAGGACACCTTTCCCAGTCTCTTGCTGTGTGAATGCATTTAAAAATTGTGCATGTTCTTTTACACCCTTGCGCACCGCTCTTGTTGCACTTGCCGGGTGAACCACAGCGTTCCAAAGTCTGCCTTCGACTTCCGCAATTAAAACACTGCCTAACCTGTGGAAAATAGTGTGTAACCCTCATCGACACAACACAAAAAAGAGGCACCTTTAATAGCCCTAAAAGTTTCTACGAAATTTCTTGACCTGAAAGCTGTAATTTGAATTTTTTTTAATTTTAATTTTTTACTTCATTATTTGCATCACTAGCTTTCTTGAAATATATGTTATATAACGTAGCCGCCAAAGCCACAATTTCTTTAAAACCTGAAATATTTATATGCCCAATTTTTTTAAACAAAAAAAGGTACATTTTTTTGCCCTTTTATTTTGGAAGGAGGCACATTCTTTGGTTGACACTTGCACCGCGGTTTTTAGGGGAGAGGTCCCGGTTGTGGGCAGTGCCCGGTTTTCAAAATAAATACACATTTTTTTTTTCGTATTTCGGAAAAATTGTCTGTTTGGCCCCTTTGTGTACACACTTTATTTTTTTCTTTTGTTTAACTTATTAACTGAATAATATTGTTGTTTATGTTAATTTAGTACAAAATAATAACCTTTAAGCCACTGTACCTTTCATTATATAAAACATCTGTGTTGTCTTCTCTGTCCATATGAGTTATTCCCTTCTCTCTTTCCTTAACCTCAATTATGTCAGTATGTGTAGCGTTATTTCCCAGTCGGACCTGGCCGCTTCCAGCAAGTACATTTCTATGCGTTCTCAGCGAGCGAAGAATGCATTCTCAATATTTTGCAGTCTTCCTTTCAGATTAATATGGATTGAAACCCGGAAACAGCAGATACTTTTTTGTATGCTGCAACAGTTCTTTCCCAACAAATAAATAACATATATACACTTCCGCAATCTTCGTGTTTCGCTTTCAACTTTAGTTTCTAAAACAAGCGTTATATATCCCATCTGTAACTGTTCTGTAAGAATGTATCTTTCATGCAAAATACCGATCCAAAATAACCCATTTATAACAGTTGTAGAACTGTTACTGGAAACAATAAAGAACACTTTTGTAGCATACATAAAGAACCGTTTGGTGAGAATGTATTAATAACCATTAAAACAACAATACAAATATTTTAAAAAACCTGTATTTATTTTGCTTTTAATATGTGTTTATAATATATGTACATATGTTAATAAAATCTGACAATAAATTTTTTATGTGATTAGTGAAAATAACAATAATGTTTTTTAATGCAATAATTAAATTAAAAATTAAAAATTAAATACACTCACCATAAAACGCAAATATTATCTGAAATAAAAATATTATAATCGGGTACACAGGGAGATCAACGGGCGACCGAGTCACCTGCCGTAACTGTGTGCATTATTGGTAGTGCGACTATACTCTCCTAGTGAGGGCGGCTGGAAGCAGTTCCAAGGTCAAGTCGACTGAGGATGCTGACGAATGGTAGTCGGGCGAGACCTGGGCAAGTCTTAAAAATACCTTCCCTCAAGTCAGGCGTGTTACGCGACCCGCGCCTGCTGACTTTCGGTTAGCAGGTGAGGGATCAATTAAGTTGTGTTTATACGGAGCCTTCCTGGGGCGGGGCAACCCTGGGTCGTAAGTTGCCTTGCCGTGGCTTTGGGGCGAAGGCACGGTCGACCAACCCACGCCCCACACCCAGTGTGGCCCACCGCGCTTGCCGTGTCGGGCAACGTGGGCGTTTATGTATTGCAAATGAACCCCCAAAGCCGAGTTTCGGACCTCATGGGAGAGTTTAAAACCCAAAAACTGTCGGATGTTGACGAGGAGGAGTTGCTGAGGCCCAGTCAGGGCTCAGTTTCTCAGGCGACGTCGAAGATCGACGAAGACGAGCTGCTCACGCCAAGTCCGGTTCTCCCAGCTCCGTCGAGATCCGATAGGAGAGCAAGCGGCACTTCCGAAGCCAGTTCCCTCATAGGTGTGGCCCGGCTGGGCCCCACTGAAGCCAGAAAGACCTGGGGCACTGTTACATAAATAAAGACGCTCGAGGGCCAATAGAGCCCGTTAATTTCTTAGCAAGATAGCTAAGAATGAGGCTGAGGGCCTAACTGACCCTCAAGACGCAGGTAAGGCCATATTCCTTGCGGAGATCGCGGAGTTCAAGCAGTATGAAAACGCACACCCCGAGGCGTTCAGCAGGACCTCGCAGGCGAAACGTGATTTCTCACAGGACGTGAGCGAGAGCGCGCCTAAATATCGATGCCGGAAGCCGTGCGTATTAATCTGAAGCGCAGGTCGCACGCTGCAGCGAATCTAGGACATATCGACATCGCCGTTATACAGGAGCCTTAGACTAGGGACGAGCAAGTCTCTGGCCTGAAGCTCCCAGGATATACAATACTATACTCGAGCTCAACGGGTAGAAGAAGATCAGGTATAGTAAAAAAGAACGATTTTAACGCTTTTCTTTGTTCCGATCTCAGCTGACGGGATTGGGATAGCTATCGCCGCATTATATATGGCCCACGATGAGCCGGCTCCGCCTGAACAAATCATCAAGCTGATGCAGGGCGGAAGACACCAAGACAACCCTAGTGATCGGACGCGACACGAACGCGAGGCACACACTCTGGGGAAGTACCGAAACCAGACGGCACAGCTACAATGTCAGTCAAAGAATCCCAAAAAGTTCTCGAGATCCAGGGGAATTACAATGGAAAGCATATATCGACAAACGCGAGACATTGTATGGAATCTTTAGGATCCCTTACAAGAAGCCAAAGGGAACGCAGGATAGACAGAAGAGAAAACAGTATAAGAGAAAGCAGTACAAGAGATGGAGTGAGAGCGGAGAAAGGGAGAGAAAGCTTTCAGCAGAGCGGATAGTCAGCGCATAGCGGGACACGGATGCGCTGAGCAAGGAGTTTGGCGGGAGAGCGGGCTGCTGAATTGGCAGCAGCAGCGCTGCAGAGAATCGGATGAGCAAGGAGTTTTGGCGGGAGAGCGGGCTGCGGAATAGCAGTGCTGCAGGGGGGTATAAAAAAGCGAGGCAGGAGTCAGTTGGACAGAAGTGTGGAGTTAAGTCGTCGGTGAACAGTGACCAGTGCTAGTGCTAGTGAAAGTGACTCCTTGGGAAACGAGCCAAGGATCAATTCAGGGGACAGCAGAGCAGAGCAGTTTTACCAGCAGCAGTAACGCAGTAAGTCTTGGGGAGGATTCCCTTTGACCAAGCGAGTCCAGTTCACTACTTGCTTCCATCTCGTACTTTGTAAGTGCCCAGGCGGACGGTGAGTTTTGCCAGCGCGTCAGCGGGAGCATCTGGGCGTGCAGCACCAGAGTATCTAGCGGAGCGAAGCAGCGAGTATCCGAGTGCGGGTAGCACCGGAGTATTAAGCGGAGCGTAAGCGTGATCACCCAGACGGCGTTGGCCGGCGAGTCGGGCGTGAACTAATTGTTCAAGATAGGGCGTCTTGTGCCCCGCTTAAGGCAGGTGTGGTGGAAAAGCGGTGAAAATCCCAGTTAAAATATATATTATATTACTTAAATCTAAACCCCGGAGTTCTTATTTTGGCACAGTGCCCAACAAATATAAATTTGTTGCAGCGAATACTGGACGAGACTGAGCTATCACGCCCCGATCGTTACAACATCATCACGATTGAAATATTTAAATGGCCGATTGACTCTTTTGATAAGTACAAAGGCCTGGGCACGGACGGCATATTACCGGCAATGTTACAAAGGACTAAAACCAGCATTACAGGGTGGCTGAAAGCCATCTACGAGGCTTCCCGTGGAGGGAAGCTATAGTAATATTTATACCAAAATCAGGCAGGATGGGGCATATTCTAGCAAAGGACTACAGGCCGATCAGCCTGACCTCCTTCCTCCTGAAGACAATGGAAAGACTGCTGGATGTTCACATCCGGTGTAAGTCAGAGTCACACTTGTCGGATGCACAACATGCATACCGAAGATGACGTTCAACCGAGACTACACTACACGAAGTGGTGAGTCACGCAGGAAAATGTTTGGAAACAACTGGGGACTACACCCAAAGACAATAATTTGGCTCTACACAGCGGTGGTACGACCAATACTAACTTACGGAGCCCTAGTATGGTGGCCAGCACTGACTAGGGAGTACAATATTACACAGCTAAGAAGGATACAAAGATCAGCACGGAGCCACGGAGGCGATGCGTTCGTGCCCGGCAGCTGCTCTAAATGTCATTCTTGATACAATGCCGATTGATCTGTTTATGAAGGACATTTCGCATCGAGCAAAAAGCAAAAAGCAAAAAGCACAAAAGCAAAAGGTGTTGTGTCATTCGTCGCTGAGTCGGTGTAAAATATGCCATAAATGCCATTTCATATTCAGCCTTGGCCGTTCGCGGTTCTAATCATAATGTCTGGCGCGGCTCCAGGCTCATAATAAATTCAATACTGGAGTTATTGCCATTGTTTGTTGTACTTTTAAAGAAATTGATTAATTGGTTCATGAGGAATTTGCCAGCTTAGACACACATCAATCATTGAAACATTTATTGAAATATATAAATAAAACAAATTAAATAAGAGTGCTTTATGGATATTCCTTGGTAAGCAATCACTGCCCCGTCAAGCTAGGAGCTCCTCCTCCTCCTCAGTCCACCGCAATCATGGTCGTTAACGGAACCTCTCTTGGTGATAGCGGCTTTCAAAGAGAAGGATGAGGGGTCTTAAGAGCTGGATTGCTCAATCCTCGCCAAACCTCGGGCCTAGGCCTGGGCCTCATCAGCATTTCTACACTCGCACAAAAGGCAACCGAAAATTATTACTAATTAATTACTGTTGCACAAATACTCGACGCTTTGCGGCACTGCACCTTCGGAGTCAGTGGCGGGGATGGTCAGGAGGGTCTGCTTTGAGGGGCTTTAAGGCCCTTAAATAGTAAAATATAACCTTGGTGGTTTTATAAGATATATAGCGTTTTGTAAGTACCAGTTAGTGGTTTTAGGAGATATAAACTGGTAGTTAACTATAGTTACTTAGCTGAAGGATGAATTTCAGAGTTAACTCTTAACTGGAAGTTATTGCCAGTAATTGGAAAGTTAACAGGCAGTTAATTGGAGATCCTGTGAGAGCTAACTTTTTATTAAAGGTCATCAAAGTGTTAAAACTAACTGGCAGTCAAGTCAGCCTCAACTCCAAACTGGTAGTCATCTTCCAGTTAAAAATGTTAAGAAAATTTATTACCTAAAGGTGAGCTTTACAAGCCCTAGTTATCATTTGGCCTTCGATTAAAACCAGACATTAAGAAAATTCCAGGTTAGCTTAACTATAACTGGAAGTTATCTTAACCGGACAAACAAAACCAAACGTTAGCAACTTTTAATATATTCCATTGGCAAATAACAAAATAAATTGATTTATGGTCAGGCACTTATCGCGCTCCCCTTGGAAATGGTTTCTGAGCCCGCCACTGTCCACAGCCCTTCTAAAATAAAAAAACCCCCTTTCTCCAGAGCCATAGCCAGAGCACTTGGCCACTTGTTTGTTTTGAGTTTTGAGTTTTGAGTTTTCTGTTTGATTTCTGTTTTATGTTTTATGTTGAACGTTTGCTATGCGGTGCGCGCCATTTCGTCAGCTCATTCAATTGAATTGAAGCTCATTGAGGCGCACTCAATCAAGGGGCAGGGTGATTGAAGCGGAGGGAGAGGGAGAGGCAGAGGCAGAGGCACTTAATTTCGTTTGGGGCGCATTTCACTTTCGTTTCACCGCAATCAAAATGCGTCCAGATCGGAGATCGGTGAGCGGACAACGGACAGCGGACAGCGGACATCGAGGGGCTTGGGGAAAACTGAGGCGCAAAATTTTAATTTCATTTATTTATGAGCGGCCAGGCGACACTTTTGAATGCAAATGACGCCAAATTGTTGGTCAGGTGAGAGTCAGGTGAAGACTCTGCCGCCTGCCGTCGTCAGTGTCCCACTGACGGGGGTTTTATTATAATATTTATTATTTTCTTGGGCGGAAGGGATTCCCTTAAAGACATTTTAGGAAGAATAAAGTACGTTTAGAAGGAAGGTAAAAGTGACTAGGTCCTTAGGGCATCTTATATTGTTGAAGGGATATTAATATGCTTTTAAACCCGTTTAAAATTAAATATCTGGTGATTTACGAGGTTTTCACTTGTATTTGTATTGTAATTTTGTTATGGGTTATAAAATGTAGGAAACAGTTCAAGTTTCAGATGCAAAAATAATAATGTAACAATAAACAAAGTAATTAATATGTATTGAGTAAGCAAAGACATTAAGACATTATTAAGACATTAATTCCATTAACTTAATGTCCTATTTAAGAAGTCATTCCATGCGTAATACACCTAAGTTGTAATTGTTATCCCAGAATAATAAGAATAATAAATTAGTTCCAAGAACTTTTAATAAAATATATATCTAAGAATATAATAAAACCCATAATAAAATCTATAAAAATACTTTAATAATTCAGATAATAAAACATATAAAAATTCACTAAAACTCATATTAATAACTTAAAAGAAAAAAACCTATACAAAATGTAATATTATCTGTAATAATACTTGTTATTAGACCTATAATAATACCTTTAATAAAACCTTTAATAAAACCCATAACAATCCCATTTCTTATCTCAAATAATAACAATTAAAGTCAAGATACTTTCCAAACTGATAATATTCCCAAGGGGCTTAAAATGTCAATATCTTAGAGAGATCTTCAAATTTCTAGCTTCCAAGATAGACTGAAATTAAACCCTTTTAGGTTTTAAACAAATCATTACCCCTTATGTATAATAATAATGATTTTAAAATATTTTAATAACTAATCTAATTATTTTGAATCACCATTTTCAATATACCTAAAATAAATAACCTTTGGCTTATAAAAGTCGAAATAACCATTTTCCCTCATTTCCTTCTCTCTACAATATATTTCTCGCTGTGCAGCTGCAATCCAACTTCGTTTTGCCGCATTAACCGAGGCTAATTCGTGTGAAAGATGCACTCGTTCGAGGTTCAAGTGGATCGCGACCCAGAGACCCAAAGAAATATATATAGTCCCTGCCAGGCAGCCCTGAAATCTGGCAGTTTGCAGAGTCTGCAGATCTTGAATCTCCATCAACTCACCGTGTTGATCTTCTCCATGAAGACACTCATTTGGTTCTTGGCCGACATGGCGACTGGATCGTAGCACTATAGCTTTGCAGATTCGCACACATCACGCACCGCACACACACACACTACTCTCTGCGACAACAAAAAATTAATCAAAAAATGTTTACTATTTTATTTCAATTCGTATTCGTATTTTTATAGTTCGCGGCGCCGCTCGAAGAAAAACACACGCGCGCGTTTTCCAATTTTCGATCTTGATTTGTTAGCTCAGTTTTGCCTTTAGCTTTAGTTTCAGTTTAGGTTTCAGCTTTAGTTCCAAGCTTTAGTCTCAGAGCTCAGAGTCAGCCTTTCGCGTGCGTTCTTATCGACGGCTGGCAGCGCATTGAACGCAGCGCTCCAAGTCGGCGGGCTCAAGACGTGCCCACAGCGGCGATGGCTTCAGCCTGGCCAGAAAGCGGCTAGCGGCGACGACGACGTCGGCAGCGGACGAACCCGTCGCGAGCCGAAGAAGTTGGCCAAGACAGAGTCGCGGCGACAGGTGCCGAAAGAGAGCCGACAGAGTGGAGAGCACACCGAGAGCGAGAGGGAGAGCCGCGAAACCGGCTGCTCCAGCTGGGGCTAATGCCACAGACGCCACTGTGTCCCAGTCCCGCTCGGCGCTCGGCGCTCCGCCGCTCACCGCTCGCCGCTTGCCTTGGCACGCGGATTGGGGCCGTCTTGTGGGTGGCGTTTTCGGTGGGTGGCTTGAATGCACCGCACAAAAACATAGCAAGGGTGGGTTCTGCACTTGGAAAAAGTATTTAATCAGAAAAGGTAACAGATGAGGCAAGCTGGCAGCAGTCGAAACACAAAAATAAGCTAAAAGCTATGAAAAGGTAATAAATCATTAAAGGTAAGGTTCCCTATCTTTATTCCTCAGTCAAGAAGCATGCTCTTTCTACCTAAAGCCTTAATTTAGCCCTCAAATGGTTCCCTACTATTTTCTCCAAAGGTTTTTATCATAAATTTAGGATCTGCAACCATAAAATAACTAAATTACTTGATCTCGTTACCTCGAAGCTCATTTAAAGAAATATATTTAAGTCCAAAAGCATGCTTTCCTTACTGTCAGCCTTCAAATGGTTCCCTTAAATGTTCTTCTAAGGTTCCTTATTATAATTACATGATTTGCAGGCATAAAACCCTAAACAATTTGATTTCGTTACCTTAAAGTTCATTTAAAGTAATATATTAAAGTCCAAAAGCATGCTTTTCTTGCTTTCAGTCTTCAAATGGGTGCCATACATGTTTTCTGAGGTTCCTTATCATAATTACATGATCTTTAAAGCATAACGAACTAAACTATTTGATAGAAATCCTTAAAAGTTTTAAAATTAATATTTTAAAGCAACATTCATATCCGCCCAGCCTCTGCCGGCACACACACTCTATCAGGGCTGAAAATTTTAATATTGAAAGCAAAATCAAGTCTTTTAAGCGCTAAATTGCTTTTCTTAGTCCTAGCCATTTGTTATAGAATATTAAAAAAGTTATCTATATTATCTGTCATATCTAACCCTTAGTGAAAAATGCAATTTATACTTATTAATTTAATACAGTAAAAACATGCTTTACTTCCGTTCAACCTTCTTTAAACCTTAAAATTATTCCCCAAAATATTTCTCTGACTTTTAATTGCCTTTTCCTAATTCTTACAGTGTAACTGCGTCTAGGGAAGGCATTCCATATGGAATTATGATGAAAACAAGGGCAGCACTCCAAGTACTCGTGCTGTGACACCTGATCTCTCTTGGGGTGGAATTGGGGATCGAAAAACCGTACAGTTAATTGCTATGACACTTTTGCGCTTAAAAGTCACGAAAACGGCGACAAACGGTGAAACTTGAGAAGACACACAGCTAATGGAAACCGATTTGTAAGCAGTCAAAGGTGTAGAAATGTTTAAAACCAAAGGGAAGTATTATCAGGCTTTTTTCTAGACACATAAAACAGAATGTATTATATAAAAATATATTTAGATAGCTATTCCCCAACCAAAATCAGGGAGAAAATGTATTTCCAGCGATTAGTAGCCTACCAAGTGAGTGCGCAACAAAGAGAAAGGAATTTTGATCGCATAGTTTAGTGTAATAATAGTGTAAAGTGTAATAATGCAACAAAGTAACAGTGCAGTGGCCAAAACAAACAAACAGACCAGGGAGCTGGCAAATATATAATCGAACAACTTAATTAGCTCTGGCGAATCAGCCGCAAATACAACCGACAATCGTCGTGCACAATGAGTTGTTCAGAAACACGAGCATATCTATATATATATGGCTTTTTGTAAGGCAATAACTTTGGCAATCGGTGGGCCCAAAGCCCAAGCCAAAGTCAGCCAACAATTTAAGGTCGTCACAAGTAAAGTTGGCTTTTTGTCTGTGATTTTTGCAAGTGTCATGCAAGGAAAAAAGAGGTAATAAAATTAAAAAAACGAATATCATGGCCCCTGTGTAAATTCTCGGCTCTTTTTTTATGTAACGGTCCTTGTTAAAAACAATATTGTTGTGGCTATTACTCGGATCGCCAAAAAACACCGAGAGTATTGGCGGTCATTCAATTGCCAAGCTGATGACAGATTTTTTGTGGTTGCCAACCGTTCTTCATCTGGTTTTGCGGCTCTGATGGCGAGTTACCCTGTAATAACCAGGTTTAAGCTGTGGTTTTATTTTTAAATAATTTTAAAGGAATTTCCGGCTTAAAACTCTAGAAAATACCATCAAACAAGCCCTGATTCCAACTTTTTCCTAAAGAAAAATAACCACTTTGAGTTTTGAGAACTTAGAAACGAATTCCAAGCTAGAACTAGGGTTATTTTTAGTCAAATACTTCTTTAAAATATTTGGATTATGGTAAAATAGCTAAAATAATGTTATATTAACAAGAAATAAATAGAGAATTTATCTAAAACGTGTTGCCTAATCTCATTAGTGATTATAATAGATAAAATCATTGTCAGAAGTCTTCAAATACCTTTTAATTATTTTGTTTAGTTACCAAGCCTATATAATATATATATATATATTCATAAACCTCTCAACCTTTTATTTTCTAAAGGTAAAGGGTATATTTATACTCCATCACATTTGACACATTTTATATTACTTTTTATATTATTTTTCCCTTTTTTTCCTATACTTTTCCTATATCTGTTTGCTTGGCATTTTGGTCCGACTTGATGACTGATTTTGGCCGTTACAAACCGAGTGAAGAAGTGGCTTAGCTATTGGCACTTGGGCAACGAACCCGCCAAAGGTGAGACAAGAGGCGTACGCTTTTACTCACCTGTTAATTGGCTTCGTTGTTGTTCCGATGGGGCTTAGTCTTTAGTCTTTGGCTGCAAAGAGAGAGAGGTACAAATTAGTTGAAATCCGTCATAGTCATAGGACCCAAAGCCCCATAGATTAATGCAATCTTCCCCAAACCGATCCAAACACACTTCCATTTCGATTTCCAGCCATGGGAATGCCCTCCATTGGGCGTAGTGCCAACTCATCCCGGCGAAAGCCAACACGCTTCGATCGCAATTACTTGGCCATTATGCGCGGCGGCCCAGACATAATTTCCCATTAGCGGCTTTTATGGATTGGCCAAGAAAACGTGAGCTGGAGATGAGCTCGCTCTTCGCTCTTCGCTCTCTGCCTGCAATCACTCAAAGAACCCATTTCATTTTCCAACCAAACCTAATCAGATTTGCCTAGCCCCAAACCCAAACCCATTCCCATTCCCAAACCCATTCCTCTAGCTCTCTGGATCTCTCCATCTAGTTGCTTGTGAAATGTGTGATTTATGCCCAGCCAAAATTATACAGAGTTGAAAGTGAAACTCTGTGCGGTTTGCTTCTGTTTATTATTAAATGCGTTTTCAATTTCACTAGAAAGCACCACTCACCACTTACCACTCACCACCGCCTTCTTGATATTCTTGCCGGGAAGAAATCGCCTCGAAATGGTGGAAATAAACAAACAATTTGTACGCGTTCGCACCTGCCTGGAATAAGTTAAAGACCGTCCTTGTCCCCGTCACCACCATCATCTCCCCAGGCACGCCCTTGGCATGTCAAGTGGCTGCCACCAGGTGAGAGAATTACAGCTAAAATCTGATATTCGGTTCATCTTTAGGTGGCAAGTTCAGGTGGCCAAACGAAAGACTTAGGCAACGAACTTCAGAGGTCCGGGATATTAATGTAGGGAGGTCTAACCCCAATTAGTAGGAGTTTTGAGCTCTTTATTCGATTTAATAGGATTTATTATAGTTAAGAATAAATATAGGTAAGAGTTTTAATTTCAAAAAGTTGTATTAAGAGCTTAGAAGTAGGTTAAGCACTACTTTTTGTACTGAAGAGTCCTTGGTCTTATTCAAAATTTAAATACAAGTTACAGGAACCCTATAATTATATTATATAAATCATTGAATGTTAACGCGTGAACACGTATATAT
Source organism: Drosophila triauraria (assembly GCA_014170255.2). Classification (NCBI taxonomy): domain Eukaryota; kingdom Metazoa; phylum Arthropoda; class Insecta; order Diptera; family Drosophilidae; genus Drosophila; species Drosophila triauraria. The sequence continues at coordinate 9,288,388 of JABJVT010000008.1, forward strand.
GCACAAATCAATGCAGATGCGCTCTGCAGGCGCAGGCGCGCCTATCTTTAAATATAGCGGAGACTTGGGCACTTGACAAATATTGTAAATGTAATCTGAAACCCCTGCGTGGGACCTCAGACGATTAGACGAGCAGATGTGCGGTCTGCGTAGGTCATAGAGAAAAATTAGAATCCAATCTCCTATATAAAGGGAGATCGTTTTAAATAAAATCAGTTTCTTACAAAAACTCACATGTAAACGTCCTATATTTTGGGACCGCTTTACATTGAATATATATTATATCAAATATCCCACAATTTCTGAAAACAAGAAATTAATTAAAATTTAATAAAATGCCAGAGAAATATGGAAAGTTAATTCTAAAAAATCAACCATCAAAAACGACGACAAGTCTGCCGCCAATAATTATGGCCGATCATCCGCACACACATCCGTCACTTGGCCTGGCTCTTTCCGGCTTGCGGCTTACGGATTTCTTGGCTTTCTTGGCTTTGGCCAAAAGCTTGGAACGGACTACTCGACTGACAAATTGATATGCACATTCGGGTGACATTAGCATATGGCGGCGCGGCTTAATTAACTATTCCGCTCAGCTAATATCGGTTGGTTTCACCCACCCAAAGGGGCGTGTAGAGCTCCGATCCGATCGGGGAGTTGCTGGTAAATTGTGGATTGCGGATTGGGGATTGCGGATGAGTATTTCAAATTTTTCGAAGAAAGTCGTTGCCATATGAAAGTTCGGCAGGGTTGAATGACTCAAACGCAGGAATAACACAAATAAAGTCAAAATAAAAGTTAAATTTGTGTTTATTTAACTTTTTAAGTGTTGCCATCGCCAGTTTGCCAATAAACATTTTAAGGGGCGCAACCCAGCCGGCAAGTAAAAGTTTATCTAGTTGACATCATCGGACGAAGGCTGAAATGTACACCTCTTGGTTTTGAGCTTTATTTTATTTTTAATTTGCCATTAAAGGGAGTGCGATTAAAAATTGAAAATAAATACAAAAACCTAGCCAAAGGGCCGTTAATGGATCGTAAATTGATGGGGAAAAATGCATTAGAACAGCGTTGGGTTATGATCCGAACTCGGGCAAGAGTCTTGCCCTTTTAAGCATAAAATAGCCATTATTTTAGCCTTAGCCATTTGTTATAAAATATTAAAAAGGTTTGCTATTCCTTGTCTCATATCTAGAGCCCTACGTTTAATTCCTTACTCATTCTTCTGCCTTAGAAGAAGCTCCATGTTGGGTCTAACCCTTTGACTCTGCCATTTCCCTTTCCATTTGCCCTTCCCTTTATTTTAAAGTTAGCGCTAAAACCTGAATTGTTTTATTTTCAGCTGTTTTATTGTCGGACAAGCCGTGATATTAATGCCACAGCAACAGCAGCAGCAGCGGCCACTGTGGCAGGGGAAAATCTTATAAAAAAGACGGCTGCTCTCTGCGGTCATAAAATAAATATATATTTATGTGCCGAGAAATATGGGAGGGCTGTGGCTGTGGCTCTTCGACTGCGGTTTTCCAGGGGATTGCATTAAAAACGTGAGTGCGTGAAATGTCTACTCAGAGTCGAGCAGCGAGCAGCGAGCATCGAACATTGCAGTGGCTTTTGTTGTCGATTTTTCGGGTAATCATTCCAGTTGTTGACCAGTTGTTATCGCTGTAATTGTTATTGTTACGGCCGATTGCTGTTTTTTCCATTTTTTATATATATATGATTTTTGGGGCCATCGAAATGTGTCAATGCGGGATGAGCGGGGCTTCTACAGGTGGGAAAATATCAATTTTGTCTGACTTTTATGGCCACTTCAATGCCATTGGCTCTAATCGAGGCGGTTATCGATAAATCTAGTGGTAATAAGGCAGAGTGAATCAGTGTATTAATCATCGGTAGTAATTATCGAGTATATATCAGAGATAATGTATTATTTACAAGACTGAGAGCTGTATTTTTCGATTATAAAATCTAAATGTTGTAATTGTTTTGAATAATTATGGGAATGTTTGTAAACATTTTCTATGAATACTCTTTATTTTACAGAAGTTATTCTTTCATTTCTTTAACATTTCCATTGTATAATCTATAGGAACATTTTAAACCTTTGCCATGAATGCTCTTTATTTGTTAGAATTTATTTTTAATTTCTTTTACTATTCCAAGCCGCGGATAATTTATTTTTAATTTTTTAATGTATTTCTTAAACCCTTTTAGTATTTTGTGTGACTTTTTACCCCTTTGTTAGCACTTGTTAATTAATTTATTTGCAGAAATCCCCAATAGTAAGCCAAACTCTCTCGATCAGCCGCTTCTCACGCTGTGTTTTTTTGTTTGGTGGACATTAAATCACTCATCCGCACCGTTAGGCACACGAACTACAGAGAAAAATGTATTACTTAATTTCGCTAAGGCTAAGAGCCAAAGAAATTGGACGCTGGTCAGCACACATTATACCTGCCCCACCAAAACAAAGCCACTCGCCGATGGGACTTCCATTTAATTTCTTTTCAATCTCCGATACTCCCCGAGAGTGTGTGTATCTTTACGTAATCGCAGCGGGACAAAGGCATTGTTTCTTCTGCCAGCAAATTAGAAGCGAGTCTAGGGCATGGGGCCGGGGAAATCAAAATCAAACGCTTTCGATTTCTATTTGAATATGTAAAACGACCAAAAGACCGGCAGCCGAGCGAGTGAGTGAGCCAGCGAGCCATCTTCGCCGACTAAAAAGGCCAAAAAGAAATTCCCATCAATTAATTTCCTACTCTTTCACCTCTATTTTTCCTATTTTTCCATCTTTCTTCGATTTTGTCTCGGTTGTCTTAGTCGCAGCTCGTCGGAGTTCGTACAAATTTCTATACAACGATTTTGCACACAGCTTTGGAGGGATATAAAATTTGAATTATAATAAAGTTAAGTTGCTCGTAAATAACGTTCAAAGGCGTTCCGAAAAATAACCAAAATAGTTAGCAGCAGCAACAAAATCGCTTCGAACACGAGTGTGGGTTGCTGTGCGTGTGTGTTGTGTGGTTAATAATTTTATGGTTGCCTGTGTTTTGATTAACATTTAAAAGCGTAACAATTAATTTGTTAAACGACCGCAGAGAAAAATTTAGGAGAGAAATAGAGAGAGATGAAAATGGAAAAAAGTCAGTCGAGAGTCAGAGGAAATTCTATTAAGAAAGCTTTCAAATATATTTAATTGTATTTAATTTGTAATTTATAATATAATAAATATAATTATAATATAATAAATATATATATTTTAGGACTAGAGTTCCCAAATAATTAAGAAAATAAAGCGAAAAATATATGAAAATGTAAAGAAGTCAGTCGAAAGTCAGCCAGTTTTGAGACTAGTTTGAAAGTTCTACCAAAATACAAAGAAAAATGTTTAGTACGCTAATTAAAGTTATTAATTTAGCATAAATAATTACAGTATAGCATTAAAGTTTCCTAAATACTATACTAAACATAGAAAGAAAGGGAATAAAATGTCTAGAGGTCAAACTAGTTAGAAAATTCTCGTAAAATCCATTAAAAAATTTTTGCTACATTTATTAAAGTTGTTAATTTACCATAAATATTTATAGTAAAGGAATTAAGTTTCCTATCAAATAGAAATAACTTAATATTATTTACAAGACTTTCTTCTTGCAATAAATACTTTCCAAAGGCACTCCAGATCAGGTACAATTATTCCCATGCCCAAAAATCTCTTTCTCAGAAAATCTTTGGCCACAAAATAAAAAGCGTAGAACCCTCTCTGCAGCTGCAACTGCAGCCAGCGAATCTTCAAATTTTCTACGTGCTGAGCCAGCATTTTCCCATCAGCCCAAGTGCAGCATAATGTGTGTCCCCATCCCGTGTCCAGAGCTACTTTCTAGGCAGAAGAAGATTTACTCATCGGAAAAAATGGCAGGGCGCGGACTGTGGCCACAAATCAAATTGCCTCAACGAGATCTTTAACTCGCACTGGCAATCGCGGTGGTGTCCAGTCCAAGTTTAATGGCTGCAGCGGGAGTATGTAGTTCTCCACCTCTCTCTCTCTCTCTGGGCTTTCACCTGCGAGTTACCTGTGTAACTGTAAGTGCCGCGGCAGACGTCACGTACGAGACATGTCCGCCTCAAAGTAACGCACTCGGAACGCCCGCCGCGCCCAGCCTTGACCTACAGCACTGGTTCGGTCTTGGGCTAGCATTTGGACTCTGATTCGGATTCGGATTCGGACTCGGATTGGGCTTGGTTGGAGGCCTCTGTTTGCTACCTGCATTCAGGCAAAGACACTTCAGCTCTCTGACAACGGAGCTTTCTAAAAGTGCGCAGGAAAAGCCCATCCCTCTCTCTCTAAATTTCCATGCAAATTAGCAAGTGGAAAAATAATATATTTAACTTGGGCAGATGATACCCTAACCCTAAACCAAATAAAGTTACATGTTAAGCAAGGAAAGGCTTCAAAAGGATGCTTTTAACTCATAATGGGTATAACAGCTACTGTTGTGGGTATAACAGCCCCTGCTGTGGCTATCATAGTGCCTATTATTATTTTAAGAGATTTATCACCTCTTCTTCGTTGCTAACTCCTGGTAGCAATTATATTAGCAAGTAAAGAAAGACAAGGCTTCAAAAGCATGCTTTTCTAACTCATAATGGGTAGAGAGAGAGAGAGTCACTGTTGTTGTTATAATAATCTCTTTATTACTTTAAAGGAATTTTTCACAACTACGTTGCTAGCATCCTTTGTAGCAATTATATTTGAAAATAAAGCAAGAAGAGGCTTTAAAAAGCATGCTTTTCTAAGTCATAATTGGTATACAGCCACTGTTGTGGGTATAACAGCCACTTTTGTGGCTATAACAGCACCGTATATTACTTCTAAGAAATTTATCATCACTACTAGTTAGCTAACTTCTTTTATTGCAACTTTATTTACGAATTGAGAAAGAAGAAGCTTCAAAAGCATGCTTTTCTAGCTCAAAAGAATATAACAGTCGCTGTTATGGGTATAACAGCCACAGATGTGGGTATAACAGCGTTTTTATTACTTTGAAGGGATTCATCACCTCTATTACTTTGCTAAGTTCTCCTGTAGCAATTATATATGCAAATAGAGCCAGAAAAGGCTTCAAAAGCATGCTTTTTAAATCAAAAGGGTATAACACCCATTGTTGTGGCTATAACAACCTATTAAATGACTTTTAATGGATTTTTCACCTAAACTACCTTGATAACTTCACAGTAAAGTAATAAAACCCTTTTCCAAGCGTAAAAGCAAAGAAGCGCTACCAACCCTATCGCTAATGATCCCCATATTTGGTCAGAAACAAAATTAAAACGCTGCTATTTAGCTATCGGATATGGCCAGAAAACAAAGGCAGAGGCCTAAGCCCGAGCCGTGGACACAAATCCCAGATGATTGCAATTAAGCCGTTGGCCAAACACACCCACGATCCGGCCGGGCTCGCTCTCGCACCTAATTAAAATCAATGAGAGCCACTGCCAACTGCCAGCCAGCCAGCCAGCCAGCGAACAATCAGCGTCAATGGTAAACACATGAATATTTGCTTTAAATATTTATGAAAATATTTATCCGCGTTGCGGTTGCCTCCCTCTTCCGTGCGTGCGGCGGGAAGAGCTGGAGGAGGAGAGTGTCATTGAAGCTCAGCTCGCATTCCGACAAATCTGAAGAATGGAACTTAAACTTCAGTTTCAGCTTCAGATGATATGGTTCCATGGGGTTAAGAAAGTTAACTAATTTTATAGGAAAAAGCTTATTCTATATCTATTTTAATATTTGGTAATCGAAATTTATATAAGAATCTTCTCAAGAAGTTTTGTAGCTCTAAGCCCTTGTAGTCTAGGTGCTTAGACGGACAAGCGGACAAAAACGAGACAGGAGGACAGACGGACAAACAGACAGAAGGACAAACGGATATACGAGACCATATGGACAAACGGACATACGAAACAAGACGGACAAACGGACAAACAAACTACAGACAAGACGGACATAACTAAATCGTGTTTTTAATGTACGGACAAACGGACATACGAAGTAACAAAGACGGACATGGCTAAATGACGCCAAAAAATTTTCCCTTTAGAACCGGCTATGAAAAACCTCCATAACTATATAATTGTTCTTCCCTTTGTAAAATTCCATTAAAACATTGATTGAAACTTCTTTCAGTCTGTTGAAAGCATTGAATACACATGGAGCCAACCGCGAGTGGCTTCTCCTTGTAACTTATAGTCAGTAGCAGTATCTCTGCAAAGACCTTTTACGATCTGCAGTTCCATCTTCCTGACATTTGTTCGACAAGCAAAGAGTATAGAGAGGGACTGGGATTATCCGCTAATCCGCAACGGACCGTGTCCAGCGACCACTGTTGACACATTTCCAACCTAAAGCCCCGGCAACTACCAAGACTGGGACTGGAACATGAATCCCCACCTGGTGTCTCTCTCTCCTGTATTCCTGTCCCGACCAGACTTCTTGTTAAGCTCCGCA
>JABJVT010000008.1:9295395-9476244 GCA_014170255.2 Drosophila triauraria
AATCTGTGTGGGTTTTCGGACAAAACGCTTAAGAGTCAGCAAATAATTTTCAAACGCATAAGACGAACCACTAATCGGATCTCCGACTATTTGGATCGTTTCGCTTATATGAAGCAGGCCGTGAACATTGTAGGAAACACGGTTTTCACCAAAAACGTAAGGGAAATTCTCAACGAAAACATTCAACATTTCTTGACAAATGAGAATGTTTCGTGGCCCTTGTTTTTCAGAGCAGAGCAATGTATATGCACAATGTAATAACAAAAAAGCATAATATTGCTCTTTCTTGGCTGTATCTCTAAGAGCTACAATCCCAGTATACAATAGAAACTGTCTGTACTCTGTGGCTTTCTAGTTTGGGAGCTCCAACAAGGTTCTCGACTTGCGTGCAAACTCTTTTGGGATATACCTACTCATTGATATCAATGTCTTAGAAATAGTCTCCTTTTCAACTTTGGTCAACTTTTCTACTACTTTATTATTGTACAGTCTTAACAAGAATTTTCGCATAACACCTAGTTGAACCAGATGCATGCAATCAAGGGGAACTTGTGTTACCATTAAAACTCCAAGTTTTTCAAAAGCGGACTGAACATTTAAATATTTTGAAGTGTGATGGCTGGGATATTTTCTAGCACGAAAATCTTCGTCTGAAATCATATCTTCACACTTAGTGCTGTACGTAAAAAACCAAATTTATATTTTTTGGCAACCTCCAAGCACTTTGTACATCCATGACTGGATGTATGTCCAGGAGTGCCTGTTGCGTAAGCTCTTGCAGGCGCATCGCAAACAAGAGCTCTAAACTCTACATTAATTTTTATACCCGGTACCCATAGGGTACAAGGGTATTATAAGTTAGTGCCAACCGAGAATGTATGTAACAGGCAGAAGGAGAAATCTCCGACCCTATAAAGTATATATATTCTTGATCAGCGTCACTAGCCGAGTCGATCTAGCCATGTCCGTCTGTCCGTCTGTCCGTCTGTCCGTCTGTCCGTCTGTCCGTCCGTCCGTCCGTCCGTCTGTCCGTCCGTGTGAAACAACAGATCTCAGAGACTATAAAAGCTGGAGTTACCAAATTTGGTGACAACATTGGAATCTGTTGCACGCAGATCAAGTTTGTTTTAAAATTTGGCCACGCCCACTTCCGCCCCCAAAAAACATAAAAAACGGTATATAACCATATGCGTTATTTTTGGCGTAAAGTAAATAGATAGGCGTAATAAGTAGGCAATCTTGGACGTGTTCTGAAAATTTAAGTAAAATCGGATGATAAACATAGAAGTTATTAAACAATAAAGTTTCTGAGAGAAAGAGAGAGAGAGAGCGCACTGCTTAGGAATAATTTTGCGTGTCTGAGCACTTAGCTTTTGGGTGGCAGTAGCGAAAAAAAGTGTTTCGTGCTTTTGAGCGCATTATTAATTCGTAATACAGGTGCGTACAGCTGCAGAATTAGTCTTTTTTGAACGTTGCTCAACATGTTTTTAGTAACATTTGACTTTATTTGTCAACTTTTTGTTTTTCCCATGTCCGTGTTTCATGGGCAATACTTTGGGTACCGGGTATCTCACAGTCGATCACTCGACTGTAGCCTTCTCACTTGTTTTATTTAAGATAATGACCCCATTTGTCAATATATCGGACAGCTCACTTGTAAATTTATCTAAAAATTCGTCGCTTTCAAGAGGTTTGTTATACCCCATGAAAACCCCTATTGGCCATACAAGTTTTTATATTATTAATTCTAATTAAAATGGCCCACAATTGAGCACGGAAACTATTAAATAACAGGAGTCCGTCAATATTAACATTAATGCTTAAGTATTCTGCAATTTTTTCTAAGACTGCTATTTTATTTAATTGTTTTGTTAAGCCGATATGCAAATAAGAGCCCCCATTTATTTGCATTATATCGGGCTTATTCGAACACTTGAACTTATAGAATGGCTTAATTTTCAAATTGTGCTGATTTAGAATTTTAATTAAATCAATGGCACAATCTCGTGTTGGCTTATGTTTTAAAAACCATTTCTTTAAATCATTCACTGATCCAACATCTGCCATTTCTGCATCTACTCTTTCATCTGCCTCCTCAACTACTATATCTGCCTCCTCAACTACTATATCTGCCTCCTCAACTACTATATCTGCCTCCTCAACTACTATATCGTCTAACCCTACCATATCACTTCCATTGCATTACCTACTTCTTCTACTCTTTCTGCACTATTAGAACTACCAGCAACTCCTGAAAAAAGTCTAATTTGTTCCTTTAACTTTTCTTGCTCTTTTTTAATTAACCTACGCATTTGCCTATCTCCAATCATTTTTATTTTAAAATATGTTTCCTGAAAAAAAGTGTATGTCTAAATTATAATAAAAATTGATAAATAGGTTTTATTTGTTTCCTAAAAAAAAATGTATGTTAAAACTGAAATAAAAATTGATAAATAGTTTTTTTAAGTTTAAATTATTATTTATAATAAAAATTAATCAATGGGAATTTTTTAAAATTTTTATAATAAAATGTAATAAATAGGCATTATTTAAAATTTTTATAATAAAATTTAATAAATAGGCATTTTTTAAAAATTTTATAATAAAAATTAATAAAAAGGCATTATTTAAAAATTCTATAATAAAAATTCATAAATGGGAATTTTTTTAATTTTTATAATAAAATTAAATAAATAGGCATTATTTAAAATTCTGCAATAAAAATAAGTAAAAGGCATTATTTAAAATTTTTATAATAAAATTGATAAATTAGCTTTATTAAAATTTATTTATTTATTTATGAAAATAACAACTTAACGAAATAAATGTTTTTGCCATTTAATCAAAGTTTAAATATATTAAGTTACCCAATGATTAACTATTTTATTATTTTCACATTTAAAATTAAAAAGTTAACCATTGGATAAAAATTAACGCATTAAAATATTAAAATTAAATATTCTTTATTTTAAATATTATATTTTGGAAACACTAGTTAATTGAATAATTTTAACTTTAATTTAATCACAAAAAATATTTATGTATTTAAATTGTTATTTTCATTAATAAATTCTCTCACTTAAAAAAAACAACAAAACAACACAAAACTTTATTTTTACAAATTAAAGTAAATGAAATCCACAACACACAAATATATAACAGCGAAGGAAATAAATATTATTTTAGCAGTGACCGAAAATAATAGATGGCTGCGATGGCTGCGAAATAAATATTATTTTAGCAGTGACCGAAAATAATAGATGGCTGCGACTTGGGATTTATTTTTCCTCTTAAATTTTTTTCACTGTGCGAAAATGTACCTTTTTTCATTTATTATATTCGGTCACTGATTTTGTTCACATTTCACATTTATACCGAAAATAAGATATGTATGTTTGATTTTAAATTGTAGTTTTGTTTTGTTGTTTTGTTTTGATTTGTTTTGTTGTTTTGTTTTATTTTACTTGTTAATATTATCCACCACCGTTTTTAGTTTAAAAACTCACCTGCTAGTTTTATAATATTTTTTTAAGCACTTAAACTTGCAACTTTTAACTTTTAACTTCAACTCAATCTCAAAGTCTCAACTATTCTCATCAATTCCTTAAACGCCAGTGAGAGTCGCGAAAAAAAGCGCGTGCCTTTGGGAAAAACACAAAGAATACCGACCAAGAACAACGGTTCCGCTAATCCATTTCCTTCTCCTATTGTTCTTTTCTTTTGACACGGTCCCGTTTCTGCATCTTCTGTCGCACATGTAAACAGGGTATACGACGGTATATTCGACTATGCAAAACTTTATTTAATAATACTTTATTAAAATTAGCATAGTAAAGTCAACCATTTTTTAAGACAATTTTTTTAAATCGATATTCGTTAAATAATATTAGTATTAATGTGGATGATAAAAGTTGTTCACGAAAAAACTATACATGTATGGAAATTTCGAGGGTGCACAGAAGTTGTTACAATTTTAATTGCTTGACTTCTTTGCCTTCTTAGCTCACTCCGCCTATTTTGCTGAGACAGAGAGAGAGAGAGAGAAGCGAAAGAGAGATACTTATGTGCAGTTTCTTGTTGATGACAAAACGAAAATTTTAGGCCTCATTTCATCGATGATTCATCGATATTGGTACTTAGAATCACATATTATAACACACCAAATTTCCATACTAATTTACAAACAAACAAATATTCCCTATACTTCAAGAATACATATACATATTATTAATACACGCATACATTTATTATTACTATTTTACATATTATTACTATTTTATATACACTATATACATACCATTACCATACCTCAATACACATACCATTACCATTGCCAATACACCTAAATGTCGAAAAAAGCCACCACTAGTAGGACAGTTAGAAGCAGATTAGGGCTAAGGAGCGGGTTCTGACCACCTGAGATAAGGGAAGCGATGGAAATAGAAGAGCAAAACCAGATAGTTCAACCCCAAAACAATAGTCTCACCGTTGGCAATTCATCAACCTCTTCAAACACCAGCCTGAATCAACAACAAATACTACCCCTTGTTCATCAACTACCCACCTGACAATCTCGATAGATTTATAGCTAGAGTAGAACAGCTACTCTTATTAGCCGGGTCAGTGGACCAAATACCATGCGGACAGTACTTACTCGGAACTATCCGTGACAAAATTAAAGGCAGAGCAGACGAAACGCTGAGCGTGTAATCCTGACCTGGGATGACATCAAAGCAAACCCCAAACGACTATACTCTAGAACGAAAACAAAGGAAATGCTTGTTAAAGAGCTACATAATCTTCCGGATGGACTCAGTATGGGAAAGCTGTATTACACAGCCACGAAAATAAGAAGCGAATTGATGTCACTGGCCAGAGAAGCAGACCCTAGTGGACATTCCCTTACGGCCAAACGTGACCAATATGATAGGTTCTGCCTAAATACATTCTTATTTGGATTAAAAGACCCACTTAGGTCAGCCGTTAGAAACCAAAAACCAGATACAATCGAGAAAGCGTACGAGTACGGACAGATCGAATTAAATTTCTCTAGAAACCTGAATAAATACCAGGAAAACCGACGACGCGACAGCTCGATATACAGGAATCAGCCATATGCCGAAAGACAACAAACCAACGGTGACTATAATAGCCGCTACATACCACGACAACAAAACTATAATAATGACAACAACGCTCGTCATGTACCACGACATTATAACAACAACAATGACAATAATAGTCGTTTTACACAGCGACAACAAAATTTCAACAACAATAATAGTGGTCGTTTCCCACTGCGCAAACAGAACTTTAACAACGATTATAATGGACGCTCCCCACATCAACATAATTCCAAACAAAATTCGAACCCCTTCCACAATGGCGACAGATCAGCTCAGACCCTAAAAAACCAAGACAGGAACAACCATAATTCAAGCGCTTCCCTATGTAACATCAACGATGATGCAAATTTTTTATTAGAAGCCTCGGGAAGCCAGTCGGCTACATAAGCAAGAAGACTCATGGATCTTCCTTACCATTTGTTCTCCTATCACCAAACCCCATGGTGTCAAACCCTCTCAAATTCCTAATAGACACTGGATCTACCTACTCATTCATAGATCCATCACTTATTAATGCAGACAAAATCAAAAAACTAACCTCCGATATCAATATCCACACTGTTTTCAGTACATTCAAAATTCGGGAATATACAGATGGAATAAATTTCAAACAATTCGGAAAAATGCCCAATTTCAAGTTCTTTATATTCAATTTCCACCCCCACTTTAATGGTCTCCTAGGCATGGACTTCCTATCCGGCCTCAATGCAAAAATAAACTTTGCCGACTCCATACTAGAAACATCAGAAACCGCCATTCCAATCCTCACAAGGACAAATCCTGTAGACACATTACATACCCATCCACAAAATACCCAAATGCGATTACCACTCCCAGTAAACATCATGCAGGGAGACTTTATATATGAAATTTGGATTATCAAATATCCATAACAGGCGGCTTATACACCGCAATCGCAGGATCCGCCTACTTCGAAGTCTGCAATAACTCAGACGAAATCCAAACACTATACCTCGAAGAACCGTTACAGGCAGAAGAATTCTCTCCACGAACCCACCAATACATAAACTGCATTTCCGCGGCAATAGATACAGAACGACCGGACGACCAACAATTCAACATTCAGACGGAACATCTCAACAACGAAGAAAAACAAAAAATTCTGAAACTTTGCAAGTCATTCAAAAGACTCTTCCGCGACGAAAACAATCAACTAACGTTCTCTAACGCCGTCAAACACTCTATCCCAACAACAGATAATATACCGATTCACACAAAATCTTACCGTTACCCATTTGTACATAAAGACGAAGTTCGAAAGCAAAATTTAAAAATGCTCGAATAAAACATCATAAAAAACAGCCATTCCCCCTGGAGTGCACCCGTCTGAGTCGTACTCAAGAAAAGTGACACCACAGGCGATAAAAAGTAACGCTTGGTAATCGATTTTCGGAAATTAAATGAGAAAACAGTCTCTGATAGATACACTATCCCGAACATTGCGGATATACTAGACAGTTTACGTATTTTACAACCATAGACTTAGCAAGTGGCTTTCACCAAATTCAAATGAACTCACACGACGCAAGCAAGACGGCATTCACAGTCGAAAATGGGCATTATGAGTTCACGAGAATGCCCTTCGGTGTCAAGAACGCCCCTGCCACTTTCCAACGCTTTTTGGACAACATCTTAGGTGACTTAGTCGGTAAGGTCTTTCTCGTCTATCTCGACGACATAATAATATTCTCACCCTCACTCCAAAAACATATAGCGGATGTTAAACCCGTATTCACAAAACTCCAAAACGCAAACCTAAAAATCCAGCCAAGCAAATGCAACTTTTTAAAGAAGGAAATCGACTTCTTTGAACACATCGTCACCCAAGAAGGAGTCAAACCAAACCCACTTAAGATTCAAGCCATCAAGAACTTCCCCTGCCCGAAGACAACTAGGGAAATTAAGTCATTTTTAGGACTACTAGGGTATTACAGAAAATTCATAAAGGACTTCGCGAAAATAACTAAGCCCATAACAAGACAGTTAAAAGGAAAGAAACCTATAATAAAAGACGATGAATTTAAATAAGCAGTCGAAACGTCAAAAGATCTTCTTTGTAATGATCCCAAACTCACATACCCTGATTTCAACGAACCGTTTACGTTGACCACAGACCCATATCCATCGCTAGCAGGACACTATCGGACAAGGAATTCCGTTATTCTACGGTAGAGAAAGAAATGCTAGCTATCATTTGGTCTGTAGGTCATTTCAGACCATACCTCTTCGGGCGTAGATTCAAAATAGTCACAGACCATAAGCCATTAGTCTGGCTAGAAAATCTAAAAGGCAAGAACCCAAAACTACTCCGATGGAAAACCATCCTGGCCGCTTACGATTACGAAGTCGTCGCAAAACGAAGTCGCTGACGCACTCAGCAGAATTGAACCAAACTTGAACATAAACGAGGACCCACAAATTATACCAGTCGCTTCACAACCACTAAATCATTTCAATAGCCAAATAATATTCCGCACCGGAACAACGACATCAAGCCAAATAGAAACACCATTTGTCCATAAAATAAGACACATAATTACAGAACCCGTGCATACTTTCGACTCCGTTACAAACACCCTTCAAACAAACCTGAAACCGAATAAAACATTCGCAATATTTGCACCAAACGATATTTTCAATTTAATAGAAGAGTCCTATTATACATATTTCTCCGAAAATGACCTCTACAAAATTGCGCGTTGCAAAATATGGCTAGCCAAAATCACTAATCCCCATGACCAGGAAAACAAAATTCGTGGATACCACATGAACACCAATCATAGGGGGATAGATGAAACATATAACCATTTGAAAAGGGACATTTATTTCCCGCATTTAAAAGACATTATCACAAAAATAATAAAAGATTGCGACACCTGCCTAACCCTCAAGTATGATAGACACCCCCATAGACCATTAATGCAAGCCCCAACCGCACCAGAGGGACCATTGGCAGTCGTGCATATAGACATATATTCCATTAATAATTCTTGTAACCTCACCATTATCGACAAATTCACCAAACAAGCGCAAGCATACCCCCTTACAAATAGGAATTCAATAAAAGTGGCCGATGCCCTATTACTATTCATAAGTCACTACGGCGGACCAAAGAAAATAATTTTCGACCAGGTCGCGGAATTTTCGGGACGTCTATTCAACGACCTCTTAACCCAATTCCAAATAACAGCTCATACAACTTCATTTCAACAATCAACGGGCAACGCTTTTGTCGAAAGGCTGCATTCCACCTTAACCGAACTATACAGGATAATCATGAACAAAAGAAAGGAAGCACGCCTAGAATGCGGACATAACCAAATACTCGCAGAAGCAGTAGCAACATATAACAATGCAATACACTTCAGCTCTTCCTATACCCCTTTTGAACTCTTTCACGGAAGAACTCACATATTCAACAAAACAATAACATTCGACAACCAACACGACTACCTTAACAAATTAAACGAATTTAGACAAGTCATATACCCAAAAGTACAGGAACATTTAAACGCGACCACAGAAAGAAGATTGGCTAAATTAAACGAGGACAGAGAGACACCAGTCCAAGTCTAGCCTAATGATACGGTATATAGAAAGAAACCGTAGAAACAAGATAACACCGAGATTTTCGTTACACAAAGTAGGTAAAGACAAAGACGTCACATTCCTAACAACAAGAGGTCAAAAGTTACACAAATAAAAAATTAGAAAAACAGTTAAGAAAAATACTAACACCGACACATAATTCTCAACAACAAACTAGTTCCAAAATCTTTCCAAAAACCCCCAACCTTTATCGTTAGAAGTCCTACGAAACAAAATCAAACAAGTAGAAGACAAAATATAGATACAGAAACACAAGATGGACAACACTATTCAACAAAGACACTAAAGACACAAAAACACTATCCCTAAATTTTTATTTAACAAGGAACAAATACAGCATATAGAGAGATAATATGTAAACAAACTGTAACGTTAGCATTAGATTAACACATTTACAAATCACCCTCTTGTTATACCTTCAACACAACACTCTTGTTTAACATTAAGATACCCATTTTTGATACAAAATGTAAAAATTCATAATACCGTCGGAGTTCATGGCGTACACCAACAACAACATCCACCAATGCCTTAGAATCCAGTAAAACTACTTCAGCGTAAAACCACAACACGTCGCCTAGCCCTTCTCCGATCCGGCCTCTTAATGGCCTTCTCTTCGGACGGGGGGTTGGGAGGAGTTAACATGCCCCATCTCCCCGGCATGAACGTACCTCCAGCATACAACGCAGACTTGGCAACAGCAACAACAAAAATCGCCAACATGCAAGAACTCTGACGAACACACACATCCTTGTAATATGATAGACACACATACATTTGTAATAAATGTCATCCTTATTCTCATTTGGTACTCGAAGCAATACAGTTGATTTATTTGCAAGCTCCTTTCCAGCATATTCTAAAGCAGGGGTGCTCAAAATTGCCTTACGGCAGTGCCCTTACCAACACAAGCAAAAGAAAACACACGCACACATGTATCGACGCCGTTTTATTGCTACAAAATGAACACTGAGAGAAAAAAAAAATTGTAATTCAGTTAATTATTAAGCCTTTTACTGCATCCGCCTCATGCATAGCCTTAAAATGCCTTTCGCGAAAATAAGTTTTTCCAGCCAACAGAACTTGTGTTTAAACAAATTTAACACTGTCTTTCATATTTAAAATTTAATGTGAAGTAATCACTTGTCAATGCATCACTCATTTAAACGACACGCCAAGAAAACCAAAAAAAATGCACGCGTCGCTGGTCCACAATAAACTAAAAACAAACTTATGTCAAATTCTATCAAAAACGCAACCAAACTTTTTTTGTCAGTGCAGAGCCGATAACAAGACAACAACACTTTGCATTGTGAGTTGAGGAGAAAAAAAAATTCAATGGAATTGTTGTTGGCTTGGCTCGATACGAATAGCGACACAAAGAGGAACCGGCGTGTGCCCTAGGAAAGTATGGCGAGTGCCGCTCCGTATGCTAAGTGCCGAAACAAAAACAAATGTGCCCGCGTGCCATAGCATTGAGCACCCCTGTTCTAAAGTCATACTCGCAGGATGCCTCCTCTGCTCCCTCGGACCCAAGACTGTAACTCGTTGCGATGACTAATTACCGGATAAATATAGTTATGTGGCACGCCAACAACTTAGTTGGCAAATCCCTGGAGGTTGAGCTCCTCCTCCAGGAACGCAACATTGACATCCTACTGAGCTCTGAAACCCATTTTACCAGCCGTTTTTTTTTTTTCCGTGCATATGCAGCACACTGTGTCAACCACCCCGATGATCGTGGAGGTGCTGCAATCATCATTAAGTCCTCCTTGGACTATCACCTGGGTGCCTGAATATCGGAACCCCACCTGCAAGCAATGACCATAAATTTGGTCACCACACTGGTAAGAATTTGGTTTGGCGCTGTTTACTGTCCTCCTGGTCACCGTCACTCTTGGCCTGCTGAGCAATATCTTCGCATTTCTGGCTCTATGGGCAGCCGCTTTGTTATTGGAGGGGATTGGAATGCGCACCACAGAGGCATTCCGTGCAGCTACCTTGCCATTTCGGAGTGCTCGGGCCATTCTTGGCAGCCACTTCCCAGGTTTTCTCTTAAACGAAGCGATGGTACTTGGGCTCACAGCGATTTCACTATTGCCGAAGTATGTGCAGGCGATTTGGAGAGATGCTTTATTCCGTTTAATTTTGCAACAAGCCAGGAGAGCCAGATAACCATCTCTAGGCTTCGGCTCTCCTTTGGTTCTCCTGTTGCTGTGCGGGCTGTGGATCAAGATGAGATACGTGATTATTAAGCGACTGGTTCTCGCTAAAGTTCCAGACATGGATGCAATTGATGGTAAAGAAGCAAAGGCATTTCCAAGCTCAGTTATTGCACTGCTCTGCCTTCTCTTTAATGTTTTCCTTAACCTTGGCCATTTTCCATCCCCCTGGAAACGTGCACTTGTCACAATGATTCATAAGAAAGTGAAAGACCAATGCTCACCAGATTCTTACAGGCCGATAAGTCTCCTGTCCACTTTCTCTAAGATATTCGAGCGAATCGTGCTTGCTCGGTTGCTGAATATTGACGCCTTCACGGACGCTCTGTCGGGCCATCAATTTGGCTTTCGAAGTCGCCATAGTGCTATTGAGCAAGTTCACAGAAATGTTAACCACATTCTGAGTGCTTTAGAAGATCGCAGATACTGTTCAGCTGTATTTTTAGACGTTCGGGAGGCTTTTTACAGGGTTTGGTATGAAGGTCTCATTTACAAAATAATGCCACTTTTACCTAAGGGGCTTTGAAAGCTTATGGTGTCATTCTTGGTCGAATTCGAATGTTGGGCATCTCGATGGAACATAGCGCTTAACATTAAAAAGACACAGCACGCCACTTTCGCACTTCGGCCTGGCCGCTCACGTACCCTTTACTTGGATGGGAAGAGACTAAAGCATGAGGATAAGGATACGTACCTTGGCGTAACCCTAGACCGCCGGCTTTGCTGCGGATTCCTCCATGCCAAGGTGCGACTATTCAAAGCCTTCCGACACTGAACTGGGGGATTACATGCTGGTGCACGGCTTATGACTCTTCACTAAAAAGGGTGCAAACATGCATAACGAAGGCACTGAGAAGGATGCTGGGTGATAAGTGGAACCACTACGTACACAATCACACGCTATTTCAAGACACAGGAATGCCAACTGTAACAGAAACCATTTCATCATTTGCAAACCGATACAGAGACCGCCTGCTAGCGCAAACCAATCGTTTAGCTAGACATTTTGCCGCACCGTTAGGCCGACTGCGTTTGCACAGACGACACACTGCGGACCTATGGATATTCGGCCGTGACAGACATGGACATTATAAACATAAAAAAAAGTACATAACCTCAAAAATATACCAACTTTTTTAAGGCTTTTAGCCGTTTTTTCTTCACATGAATTAACATATTGAAGAACTTTTTGTACACGGGAGTCTGTTTTACCAAAAATGCTTACAATTTCCCCGAGTCGTTTTTCCCTCTTCCCGAATTTTCACTATGAGTTTCCTCAGATCAAGATCAATAGCTTTCGATATTTTTTTACCTCATAAATTTTACGTGCTGCACTAGATAAATGTAAAAAATTATTAGCAATAAGTAAACGAAGCTTGGCTTACAAGTATCATTGCAAAAAAAAAAAGCAATTAAAAAGCTTTAAATTACCGTAAATATGACGTTTTTTGCTTTTGTACGCAGACCTTTTCTTGATAAAAGTCTGACTTTTTTACATTTTTGTTATATATATATATACTAGCTAACCCAGCCACGCGTTGCAGCGGCGGACCCGACAGACACCCGTGATAGGGTGTTGTAAAAAAAAAAAATTAAAAAAACATTATATAAGGATTTAAAAGTAAACGTTTTATTGTTTATCATGAGAATCATAATTATTAACAAATCACTGTAGTGCTTTATGAAACACGATGTTTTTTGTTTGATTACCATAGCCATAGATGTACTTCTCAGAACGCAGTTTGGTTGCTCTTCACTTAAGTACCTTGTGATAAACGATATTTTTTGTTTTATTATCATGCGCAAAAACAAACAACGCAGATGGTCTTCCGACCCGTGAACATGCCACGTATAATTGGCCATGAGAAAACATGGATTTTCTAGGTTTAAGCCACAAACTTTTAAGGATTGGCCTTGTGATTTGTTAATGGTCATTGCAAATGCAAGACGTATCGGAAATTGAAGTCTTTTAAATTCAAAGGGCATATCGTTTGGGATCATCGGGATTCTCGGAATAAGAATTTCCTCACCTTTGAATTTTCCTATCATTATCGTGGCGTAAATGACATTGTTCATCAATTTTTAACCACCAAACGCGTACCGTTGCACAGTTTTGGTTGGTTTATGTTTCGTAGCATGATTATTACGGAGCCAACCTTTAGGCGTAAATTGTGTGGTGGTAAACCAGGCACGTCCAAAGAGTTTAAAAAATTCAATGGGATAGTTGGTGGCTTCATCTTCATTTGTGACGCAGTCAATTGATTTGAATGAATGCTCTGTTCCAATTATCTTATTTTGAATTATGTAATTCAAGTCATCTACATCTTTATTCCTTGCCGCTAAAATTGCTCGCTCACTCAACCATTCATTATTTTTGTGGTTAGTAATAATGTTTGGAAATACATTGTTGATAAGTTCTTCTTTTGATTCGACAAAATTACAGAAATTATTTTGAAATGATATAAATCCGCTCGAATCATCGACAGGTACTTGACCATTACCGATAGTCAGCAATTGCTTCGAGAAATCTTCAGCAGATATATCATTAAGCAATGTAACTCTCATGTTTGTTGTCAGCTGCAGTTTCTTCACATAGCGCCATAGATTTGACGATTTGAGGCAAGCGTTTATTTCGTCGGCAGCCGTAGATCTTGGAATTACTGGCAGTGTTTGGCGGAAATCGCCAGACAGTAAAATCATTGCTCCTCCAAAACATCTCGAGTCATTGCGTAAATCTTTTAATGTTCGGTTAAGTGCTTCTAATGCACGTTTATGCGCCATTGTGCATTCGTCCCATATGATAATTTTCGATGCCGCTAAAACTTTGGCCATTGCTGAGTGTTTTGCAATATTACACGTTGGTTCTTCAATAGTTTGAAGATTTAACGGTAATTTTAATGCTGAATGAGCCGTACGGCATCCTTCTAACAATGTGGCTGCTATTCCAGAAGAAGCAACTGCAACCGCTATGTTGGATCTCGCCCGAACAGTTGCTAAAACTAATGACAAAAGGAATGTCTTGCCAGTTCCACCAGGGGCATCTAGGAAATATAAACCACCATTTTCATCATCGATTGCCTTCATTATAGTATCATAAGCTTCCTTTTGTTGGTAATTCAACATGGGTACATTCGTTTGAACTACTAAATCTAATTCCTGGTGATCATATTCACGCTCCCGTTCCAATTCTCGATTAAATGCGTCATTCATTTGACGATATGGCGCTGGCATTCCCAACCTGATTAATAAATTACCGCACATAAGGTAACACATATCTTCGATCAAGAGTAAAGCACGATTATGTATCTCCTCATTCATCTCAATATCGTGATTTCTGGAACTGACACGAATTTGATGTAAAATATCTTCTGACATATTATCTTGCATTTGCAATGACCATTAACAAATCACAAGGCCAATCCTTAAAAGTTTGTGGCTTAAACCTAGAAAATCCATGTTTTTCTCATGGCCAATTATACGTGGCATGTTCACGGGTCGGAAGACCATCTGCGTTGTTTGTTTTGCGCATGATAATAAAACAAAAATATCGTTTATCACAAGGTACTTAAGTGAAGAGCAACCAAACTGCGTTCTGAGAAGTACATCTATGGCTATGGTAATCAAACAAAAACATCGTGTTTCATAAAGCACTACAGTGATTTGTTAATAATTATGTATCTCCTCATTCATCTCAATATCGTGATTTCTGGAACTGACACGAATTTGATGTAAAATATCTTCTGACATATTATCCTTGTATTTGTGCCACAGGTTACATGGGTTTGATGGAAAACATGTCGAAATTATGATAGCGAATAATGTGCGTATCTGACTTGGAGACGCAGAAATAATGGCTTCAGCGATTGTCGTATCCCAATGAGTATCGTTTTCTAATAATTTCAATTCTTCACATGCAGCACGATATGTTGAAAATATTACACCATTAACAGTTCGTAGTGTCTCATATGACGTTGGCCCACGCACATTTACCAGTAACAACCGCAAATAGAAACATTCATCATTCTTTGGATGAACTGTATACATACGACCAAGAGCATCAGTAGAACGCACATCTGGATACCCAGGCACCGCATCGCCTTGCTTCCGTCTTTGAAAATTCTTCGATGAAGCATTCCAAGTATAATAACGTGGCATCTCCGAGTAAAGCAAAGTTCGTGCAAACAGATCGCTTTGGCAGATTGCAAAAAAACTTGTCAATGTAGTTGCTGGAGGTGTTTCAGCACGTTGCATAGCATTCGAAGCCGTGAAATATACTCGTTGACCATTCTCCAGATGCACCGCCAAATGCATAACAGTTGGATGACGTTCGTGAATGGGAAATGAGAGTATACGCCAAATCGCTTCATTACAGTTCACATAACGACCAACTTGATAGCGTGAAATTTCATCGTTGGTGTTCGAGGATTGCAATCCAAAACCGCCATATCACTGCCTTTCGTGACATATTTGCAAATATATTTTATTGACTTAACTGAATTGCAGTATTCAACGTTGCAATGTGTCTTGAACGTTTTAGAAATAAGTGGCGAATATGGAACAATCCAACTGTTGTCGACAACGAAATCCATTCTTTTCACTTTCGTTGTGACAGTTCGACCGTTGTCATCTGGTGATCGACGCCGATACAGCGGATAACCATCGTTGCCAGTGACAGTCTCCGCCGTTAATTTCCGTGGATATCGTTTAGAGCATTTTCCATCGACTATGCAAGGTGATTGGGGATTGATGGCACCATACGGTCCATGAATCATATTAGTAGTAACTACATCATGTAGGTCTGGATCGACTTCATGATCAGGAATCTCGGCACATATGATATCATCTATTTGGTCAGGCTGAATTCTTTCCACTAACCAAATAAGAATGTGCGTGCGGCAGGCCTCGCTTTTGCCATTCGATTGAATACATCCAGCATCGAGTATTTCCAAAGACGCGTTGTTTAACAAAAAGTTCATCAGGGACCGAATTTTTGCCTGAATATACGTGCTGTGATGTCGTGTCTATCACTTGATGTTTGTCCGGGAAGCAGCAATTGAGTAATTTCTATCCATTTTGGATTACACGTAAAAGTAATAAAGAGATCTGGCCGACCGTAATGACGCACATATGTCATTGCATCCTGTGCATATTCATGCATATGACGTGGACTACCAATGTACGTCGCCGGCAGAATAGTTAATCTACCAATATTAGCTGCATTTCCTTCAGTACTAACTGCATCACGTAAATGGATGTACTCCTCAGAACGCAGTTTGGCTTGGTTGAACCTAATGAATGTTAAACGTTCCGTTTCTATTTTTACATACATGTCAACGCAATACTGCTGAAACAATCGACGAAACCGCAGCAAATAGTTGTCAGCATTTTGACGAATCATCAAACGATATGCGTAATAATTCATTGAGCTAACTTTCTTTGTGGTTTCTTCACCATTCAATGGATTTATCATTTTAATATTAAAATAATATCCATCTTCTCCTTGCCAAAACATCAGCGGGTATTGCAATGCGTCATATGATCGATGAGTTTCAGATATATGTTGTAGTTGCCCAGTATTGCGACGTGTAAGCACAATATCGCGTTTTTCAAATTGTTCACCAACAATCAGGATGGATACTTCGTCTAATGTTGGAGCATTAAATGTGCGTTCGTGTGTTCCAGATGGTCGTTTATCTGCTTTGATGACAACTTTATAGTCATCATTTGGCATGCGCTCTAAAGCACTCTTAAACAACCTGACCAACGCATGATGTTCATGAAGCAGACACTGCAAGTCTTGAAGAATTGCTCGCTTCATTCCTGCATTGATCCCTAGGCGTCGATCAAGTTGTTCTTCCATGTTGCCCATAAAATATATTTGTAAAATTTATTCTGTGTATCTTCGAAAGGTAGTAATGATCCAATTCGATGGTGAATCTGTCCTTGTATCTTAAATGTCGGATTAAATCCTCGTTCTTCGATAATATCTGCCCCAAATGACGTCATTTGGAAACAACCATTGTATTTTTGAGTGTTTGCAAGAAAGTAGCGTGATTCGCCACGAAGCAATGAATACAATGGCTCATGTGGCGGAGTCAAGAACGGCAATTTCACTTTACCATTATGGCAGCATAATCCAGCCGTTTCTCCGGAAAACTTTAATGCACCACAATACTCACAAACAACATCCATTTGCCCAATGCAAACGCTACGATGCAAGCTGTAATCGACGCGGCAATCGTATCGAAAAGCTGCTCGATTCAAATCAGCTCTTGATAAATATTCTCTGCGTCGCAAATCATCTATTTGTTGACCTCTGTTGTTCGCTCGACGATTCCGCATTGCCAACCGAGCTGTTTCACGGGCTGCTTCACTTTGCTCTTGTGATTGAGAAGCACGAAGTCGAGCCATACTTTCGCGGCGCTGTTCACGTGTATGTTTTTCAGTTCTTTCATTTGCAGTATTTCGTTGCTGTGTATACACTTGTTGCTGGCTTGCATGTCTTGTGCGGCGGCCGATGTTTCCACGTCGTCTTCTAGGCATTTTAGACTATGGACAGACTGGTGAATTTAACCTCAAATGCACAATCCTCATAGTTTACACAGATCAACTTACCACCTTCAAGACAAATGGTTGCTGTTGAAATTTAATAAAAGTTTGCACAATAAACGTGTTTCCAACTGAACTGTTAACAAACGAATAAATTTTACAACAAAACTGAACAATAAACGTGTTTCCAATCGAACTGTTAACAAACGAATAACTTTTACCCCAAAACTGAACAGATTACAATAAGAAGCTGTCAAACAATGTAACAACATGTAATCGAATGGTTACTTGATTAGAGATTTTTGTTAAAGTTGTAAAAACTTTCCCGGTTTTTCTGCATTCCTGTTGAACATTTTCCTAAATTTTGTTTGTGGTAAACCTTTCCCTGGCTCTAAGCAACCTCCCTACCAATTTACACCCAAATCTGTTTTGCCGTTCTTGAGATATAAAATCAGTAACTAACACGACTTTCTTTTATATATATAGATATATATATATATATATTCTCTAATGTGAGTTACATCACAAGAAAGCTAATAAAATTTACTATTTCCTGTAAAAAAATAATGGTAAATTTAAGTTAGGCGGTCCCCTTCCAGAAATAAAAAAAAAAAAAATAGATAGGGGGTGTTTCAACATGCATAGTGTGCATAGGGTCGACATATGTATATAGTATTTACGCTTAGCACAATTTAACAAAAAATTTAAACTTCACAGCCCAATGTACCGCGACAGGCGCTTGGATGTGTATTCCCACAGACAGGCGCTTGGATGTGTATTAATAATTTGTCAGTGTGCGTGTTTGTATGCGTTCAAACGGTAAGCGCATTTTGTATGAAAATTAAGCTTAACTTCATAAATTAATTGCGACTAAACTAAAAGCGTCCTCAACATTATTTTAATACCCAAATGTATGTTGAAACACCCCTTATCTATGGGGTTTTTTTTTTAATTTCTGGAAGGGACCCGCCTAACAGAAATTTACAAAAATAATTTTTCTGTGTATTTTTTTTACCACCTTTTTTTTAAGCCAAAGTTACAGAACGTTCTTGTACGCAGACTTTTTATGGAAGGTGTATGTACACACTTCATGGGGTCGGAGTTGTTTCCTTCACTGTGTTGCAAACTTCTGGACAAAATTTTAATACCCTGCCAGCGTAAAAATATTTTTTTTTTTAATAGATTTTAAAGATTTTTACCCTAGTAAAGTTTTAAAAAAACTATAACGGTTTTGGTTAAATACATCAAATAGCCGATTCCACAATCTTAATCATTTGCTTAGATACCCCTTAATATTATTTGAATTGATCACTTTACATGTACATATGTATTATTTTCATTAATATTTTTTCCAATGGGCAATATGTTCAGAACTTGTTGATGAAATCAAGTCGATATTAAATCAAATGAATATGTTTGTCGCCCATAGTACTCGTATGCTTAAAAGCCAGGATAATAGGAGTCTAATAAGTTTTGTTTTTATTAAACCAAAAATGTCTCTAATAGACATATGAAATTACACAATAATTTATAATCCATTTCAAACACCAATCTTTTCGGAATATTTAAGCAATGGTAGCTCAGATCAACAGTAGTTATTTGATAAATATTCCCACCAAGATTGCTATCTCCCAATATTAGACGAGTGTCCCAGACAAAAAATTCTATGAAATTCGAGGATTTAGTATACTCCCATTGCCCAAGATGCTTTAATACTTCCGGCTGACGTGCTGCGAGGACCGTCGTCACATGTCGACTCATTTCAGGATTAATGCAAGAAAACTGTGGACATTTTTCGCTTCTCTTAGTTTCTAAGAAAAAATTTTCGTAATATCTTGACATCCTTCGAATCGACTCTAGAAAATCGTCAGGGTTTTTAAATCCATACTTGTGGGACAATCGAATAGTTTGTGCTTCGTTAATATTTCCAATCAGGTAATCTATTGCTAAATGGAGAACCTTTTAAGAAATATTTTTCATTATGCATTTATATTTTTAGTTTATGTTCACCTCAATAAATATTTCCTTGTTATCGACTCTCAGTAATAAGTCCATTCTGTGAAAGCGAATTTAAGGAATGATTAATAAAACGAACTAGAGATACTAGTCAAAGACGCTAGAGGTGCAAAAACATCGATGTCCCCGTCGATACTATCGAAAGGGCGATACATCAATGTTATCTTCTAATACCCTATTTAGGGCCCGTTTCCACTACAGTTGCTTTTTCCAATTCTGCTTTTTGCCCAAAAAGCATCTTTTTCCCTGTGTATAAGGTATAGGAATCTAGTGGTGACAAATTTGATAAAAAAGTTGATTTTTCATGGTTAAGTTCTATAGTATCGAATATTTCAGCTTTTTTTTTAATATTGATGTGTGATTTTTCCGAACTATCACCACTAGCCAGCTGTTTTTTGAACAAATGAAATTGGCTGGCGGAATTGTAAGCTAATTAGCCATGTTTTGTAAACTAATTAGCATTTAATACATATTTCGTTTAGCGGTCTGTGGATTGAACTGGCTATTGCACTTCTGGACGATCCTAGCTGACGTACATGCTGCACTGGCGGCCACCGCCTCCTCCCTCCTAAAGAGCGTCCGCTCTTCCTAGACGATCACTTTCTCTGCAGCTGCTTGGCTTTGTAAAACTCTACTTGGGCATTGCAATAGCCTTCTTTAGCTTGCAAGCTGACAGCTTCAGATAGCTGAGCCCTGTGGACCGAAGAGCGTTGGTGCGCACCAGAGGCGTCGGCGGCGGTGCGCAGGGATCCTCTCACTTTTTCAAATTCGCTTCATGTTTTAACGGAAGCGGTGGCGGAGCCTGCACAGGAGTCTGGTCAGTGGCGGGGGCGCATACCAGACTTATCCTTTGTAGACTCGACTTCATGCTAAACGCCATGAAATCTTTATTTTTACTTAGCCGCAATTAGAAAGTAAAGTCTAGCTCTTTTATTTTTAATCGTAGTAAACATTGGTTTGAATTTTGAATTGAATTTGATTTTCCGCCAAATCAAAACCAAAACAAAAAACAGCTGTTTTTCCGATCACGAAGTGCTAAAAAGCACTAGTAAAATACCTTTTCTGCTTTTCGTGATTCTCGTGCGATAGTTGGAAAAAGCAACGTAGTGGAAAAGTACCCTTACTTTCATTTACAAAGGTACTATCACCTAAAGGATCTATGTTTTCTTCAGTGTTTACATTATTAGTTTGATTTAGATAAACATTTTGTTTCATCAGTTATTGGTTCTTCGTAAATATTTACAGTCCCTTCGCTGCTATTTTCAGTTTCGTTTTCTCTTAAATTAACAGTTTCATTTTCTCTTAAATTAACAGATTCATTTTTTCTTAAATTAACAGTTTTATTTTCTTCTATTATAGAATCAGGTATATATTCAAATGCATCGTTACTATTATTTTGGATTTTATTCATTAGTCTTCTGTTTCTTCTAAAGTAGTTGTTGACATTGTCCCTTAAAATTTAAGATTTTTCATTTACTTTTTTTTCAATAAATCCGTATGCCCATTCATTGGCTTTTTTCCTAAATTGGACTCTATCACCTGTATTTAATGGACTAAGAGTTTTGAGTGTAAATTATGGTAAAATTTTTGTTTGTACTTTTTATCAATAAATCTTTTTGTAACTTTTTTTTCCTCAATATGATTCCTAAACAGCTCTGATTTTTTTATTGGCATTTTGGCTTTACACATTCTTCCAAAGAATAATTCTCATGAAGCAAAGCCTAAACTCACTATAGGAGTAGCATTGTACTCAAGAATTCTGTACTGGTAATCACTAGCGTCAGAGCACCGTTTTAAAATATTTTTTGCACTCGCCACACCTTTTTCTGCTAACCCGTTGCTTTGAGGGTTTTTAGGACATGAAAATTGAAATAATGTGCTCTTCAAAACTTTCCCTCAATATTCCTATGTCGTCGAAGTAAACTATTACATTTGGTAAGTCCCCAAAAATTTGTACCATATTCCGTTGGAACATTTCAGGAGCGCTATTGGTTCCAAATGGAACACGATTAAATTTAAATCTCCCGAATGGAGTCATAAAAGTTGTTAAATCTGAGCTAGCTTCATCAAGTTGCATTTGCCAAAATCAGTGGGAGAGATTCTGGATTGTAAAACCTTTTTTGAGATAATTGTATCATAAAATCATTTATCGTTGCTAAATGTAATGTTCTCATTTAATTGCCTTATTTAACGGCATGGGATCTAAACAAAGTCTGAGTTATTCACCCAATTGGTGGGGTATGTTACTGGGGAGATTATGTTTTCTTTCACCATAGCGTTTAACTCTTGCTCCAATGCCCCTAACAAGCTTTGTGGGAATCTTTTCTTATAATGCAACACAGGCTGTGAACCTTCTTTTAGAACGATAGACTGTTTCCTTGGCAGCTTGCCAAGTCCCTGAAACAATTGCTTAAATTTCTCCACAAATTCCTCCCTAGTTCGAGGCAAGTTGTAAACTGAATCAATATTTAAATGTTTAATTAGGCTTAATTCTACAGAGGACTTAAAACCTATTAACGGTTCACATTTTGCATCAACAACCAAAAATTCAATACATTTAGCTTTTTTTGAATTAAGATCATTACAGTTTGCTGTAGCTATTCCAAAATTATTAACTTTTACATTATTATAGTCAAAAATAAGAATGTTTTCCTTTTTAAATTCAAATTTTAATTCATTAAATAAATCAACTGGGATGCAGTTAACATCAGCTCCAGTGTCCACTTTAAACGCAATAGTTTTTCCATTTATTTTAAAGGTTTTCGTCCATCTTACTCTGTTTCGGCCACACTCGCTTATTCTAAGATTCATTTTGTTAGTATAAACATCTGATTCTAATGGATTTTCCTTGCTTTTACCTGATTCTATCCAATTAATTACTGCACCTGTTGTACGCTTGCGTTCCACGTCTGTTTGCTTGCTGTTGAAGTTCCTGCTATCCACTGGTCAGCTGTTGATGTTGTTTTCCACACGTCTCTTCTGCTGCTTACAGTACTTGGCGAAATGTCCCGATTTTCCGCATGAGTAGCATGCCGTTTCCTTTGCACGGCTCTCGGAAAGATGATTCTGTGATGATCTCTTCCAGCTTCTTATTTTTTGATTCAAGTAGTTTAAGCTGCAGCCCTTTATCATAAATGCCAATTATGAAGCACTTAATATTGAAGGCACTTAAATGCTTTTAAAACGTCCTCCAGTGAACGACTAACGATCGCAGCAGTAGACGAAGATGTAGACAAGTCTGAAGATGTCGCCATGGTGCCCACCATACCATGTGCGGTTCCATCGTTGGAAAACATTGTGTTGGATATTTCCGTAGTTTTTGATCAAGCCAACGACAAGAATTCGGCTTCTTGTTCTGCATCTTTGCCTGACGCCATCATGTACATGATGAATGACCTCTGCCATTTTGGCCACTCATATGCCAGTCAATTTCCGGCAAAACACGCTCCATTGAGATCCACTTGAATCAAAGATTGATATTTTCACTTCTGACACCATATAATTAGCATGATTAGGCTTATTAATAAAAAGTATTTATTATTTGAGCCTAGTACTAAGATCAACGAAGCGAAATTGCGATATATTTCGTTCGGGAACCAGTGTGACCGAAGAAAACAAAGAAAATGGTCATAATCGGTCAAGATCGGTTACACTGACTTGTATTTCCAGCTGTGTTTTGTAAACAAACTTTATAAATAAACTTTAAAAAGAGAATTTAATTTAACGAACTTGATTGGGCGTATTATTAATGTAATGTTCCGTAATGGAGTTGAAGGCAAATAATAGTGGCGCTACCGCTATCGCCGCCAATAAAAAAATATGCAATAAAATTGTCAATAAAAACACAGAAAAAAGTTAATTTATGTACTAAATTTCATATAATATGGCTTGCCTTTACGACTTTTATCAATTACCCTTCGCTCACGGAATTCCGTTCATCTTAGTACCCGACCAAACGAAATACCACAAAATTCTTCTTCTTGCTCTTTTCGTTCATTTTCTTTTATATGAAGTTTTCCGTTTATGGATTTTTTTCGTTCATCTTAGTACTAGGCTTTGGATAGTTTTCCTTATTTTTCTATAATACAATGGTTTCACTTAAAATCTAAGCAGTGTTCTCACTATTTTTACAGGGCCAGCTTATGTGAATTCGGGACTTGCTTATAGCATTATGACAATGTATTCAAAACTTCATTAAATGGCGTATAATTAAGAGGCTTGACAGGAACCATAGGGTTTTACCTAAGTGCGAGCAAGTCGGCACTTTCAATGAGAGATTAATGCATTAATTGCTCATTAATTGACAAACCCGATAAGTCTATCAAAAAAAAACCAGACAAAAAATGAGTTCGATAGAAAATACCGTCTCTAATGCATAAAATTGTATCTAAAAAGTATATTAATGTCTCATTAGACAAAACGGTCTCACAGAATAGTTTTTGCTGAAGGCTTGGCATAATTTTCAGCAACTATTCTGCACAAAAACGAGATAAATAAACAAAATAAATAATATTTCGGCGGCATGGTTTTTCCGCCGTTAAATTTTGCAATTGTTATGCATTAACTAAATCTATGTAAATCTCGAGAGTGGAAAGTGAAGTGCCGGAGTACAGCGGATTACCGCAGTGCTCCTGATAGTTACCGCTCTGGCCCGCTTTTGCTACAGCGGAGGCCGGTCCAAAGGAGTCCATATGGCAAGGAGATGCCCTGGTGATGCCCAGTTGGCTGGAGCGCAACTCCTGGAGTCCATCATGGGCCTGGTGGCCCCACTGCTCGGATGCCCCAGCTTGGCCCAGGGGTGAGAGAGTGTTTGTTGTGCTTTCTCTTTCACTCTCTTTGTCCATTGGACAATGTCCAATATGCCTTCACTTTGTGTAAATGTGGCTGTGCCCAGTACAACTTGCTGGTCACGACAGCTGATCGCACAGGCAGCTGATTGCCAGTGTTGGACAACGCGTAAATTCAGCCGGTCTGGCAGCTCTGCCCACCAGGTGGCGCTGGCAGGTAGAAGCTGATTGCCAACAGGTGTCGCACGAGGGGAAAAATAGTCTTAAGAGTCAAGGACCTGACCAATTGCCATCCCCACCGCTGATGCGGGGCTTTGGCGACCGAGTTGAAGCAGTATAACTCCCTCCAGTCAAATCATGAGGAAACGGGTACATGTAATAACGCCCACTGACATAACGCCCATGGGCGTTATGACGCAAAAAAAGTGACATAACGCCCACGGGCGATATGTCACTTTCAAAAGTGTCATTGCGCCCACTCCCAAAGTGTCGTAGCGCCCGTGGGCGTTATGTCATTTTTAAAAGTGTCATTACGCCCTCAATTTCTTAAAACTTGTCAAGTGCATCAGCAATCAATGAGATTACCGATAAGAAAAATACCGTTTATTATGTTATCTCTCTAAGCATGTTTCAAGTTCTCGGCACAATAATCTTCATAGTCAGTTTATCACTAATCTGCAAGCGAAATGGAAGCTGTTGATCCGTACCAGTACAAAATTGTTTCTGGCTTTCGAAAAAATTCGAAGTTGTTGCTGCTCACAGCACAGCAACAATTGTTTAAATTTAAGAGTTGGCTAAAAACTGGTTCGCGATATACTTGTTACATAGAAAATTGTAGTGTCTCAGTGGTGTTGTCAAATACTGGGGTGTGTACTCAGTTGAGTCTTGAAATGAACCATAGCGATTTTTTTGAAAAAAAAATTTTTTTTGATTGCATCTTTTGATAAATAAATGTTAAAGTTGGGAAGTACTGAAAGCGCCGCAGGCAAAATTTTTTTTAAAAAAAATCGCCCGATTTTACATTCCAAAAGAATCGAGTAATAACTAAACAAAGTAGCACGATGCCCATGTACTTATTATTTTGGCCTGTAGTGAATATACCGTTTTTTATGATTTTTGAGATGGAAGTGGGCGTGGCCAAATTTTAAAACAAACTTGATCTGCGTGCAACAGATTCCAATGTTGTCACCAAATTTGGTAACTCTAGCTCTTATAGTCTCTGAGATCTGTTGTCTCACACGGACAGACAGACGGACAGACGGACATGGCTAAGTCGACTCGGCTAGTGACGCTAATCAAGAATATATATACTTTATAGGGTCGGAGATTTCTCCTTCTGCCTGTTACATACATTCTCGGTTGGCACTAACTTATAATACCCTTGTACCCTATAGGTACCGGGTATAAAAAGGGTCGCAAAACGTAGTCGCTGACGCACTCAGCAGAATTGAACCAAACTTGAACATAAACGAAGACCCACAAATTATACCAGTCGCTTCACAACCACTTAATCATTTCAATAGCCAAATAATATTCCGTACCGGAACAACGCCATCAAGCCAAATAGAAACACCATTTGTCCATAAAATAAGGCACATAATCACAGAACCCGTGCATACTTTCGATTCTGTTACAAACACCCTTCAAACAATCCTGAAACCGAATAAAACATTCGCGATATTAGCACCAGACGATATTTTCAATTTAATAGAAGAGTCCTATTATAATTATTTCTCCGAAAATGACCTCTACAAAATTGCGCGTTGCAAAATATGGCTAGCCGAAATCACTAATCTCCATGACCAGGAGAACAAAATTCGTGAATACCATATTAACACCAATCATAGGGGATAGATGAAACATATAACCATTTGAAAAGGGACATTTATTTTCCGCATTTAAAAGACATTATCACAAAAATAATAAAAGTTTGCGACACCTGCCTAACCTTCAAGTATGATAGACACCCCATAGACCATTGATGCAAGCCCCAACCGCACCAGAGGGACCATTGGCAGTCGTGCATATTAATAATTCTTGTAACCTCACCATTATCGACAAATTCACCAAGCTAGCGCAAGCATACCTCCTTACAAATAGGAATTCAATAAAAGTTGCCGATGCCCTATTACAAATCATAAGTCACTACGGCACACCAAAGAAAATAATTTTCTACCAGGGCGCAGAATTTTCGGGCAGTCTATTCAAAGACCTCTTAAACCAACTCCAAATAACAGCTCATACAACTTCATTTCAACAATCAACGGGCAACGCTTTTGTCGAAAGGCTGCATTCCACCTTAACCGAACTATAAAGGATAATCATGAACAAAAGAAAGGAAGCACGCCTAGAATGCGGACATAACCAAATACTCGCAGAAGCAGTAGCAACATATAACAATGCAATACACTCCAGCACTTCCTATACCCCTTTTGAACTCTTTCACGGAAGAACTCACATATTCAACAAAACAATAAAATTCGACAACCAACACAACAACCTTAACAAATTAAACGAATTTAGACAAGTCATATACCCAAAAGTACAGGAACATTTAAACGCGACCATAGAAAGAAGATTGGCTAAATTAAACGAGGACAGAGAGACACCAGTCCAAGTCGAGCCTAATGATACGGTATATAGAAAAGAAAAGCGTAGAAACAAGATAACACCGAGATTTTCGTTACACAAAGTATGTAAAGACAAAGACGTCACATTCCTAACAACTAGAGGTCAAAAGTTACACAAACAAAAATTAGAAAAACAGTTAAGAAAAATACTAACACCGACACATAATTCTCAACAATAAACTAGTTCCAGAATCTTTCCAAAACCCCCAACCTTTAAGATATCATAGAAATTCCTACGAAACAAAATCAAACAAGTAGAAGACAATATATAGAAACACAAGATGGACAACACTATTTAACAAAGACACTAAAGACACAAAGACACAAAAACACTATCCCTAAATTGTTATTTAATAAGGAACAAATACAACATATAGAGAGATAATATGTAAACAAAATGTAACGTTAGCATAAGATTAACACATTTACAAATCACCCTCTTCATAATATCGTCGGAGTTCATGGCAACAACATCCACCAATACCAGCACAAATGCCTAAGAATCCAGTAAAACTTCTTCAGCGTAAAACCACAACACGTCGCCTAGCCACCCTTCTCCGATCCGGCCTCTTAATGGCCTTCTCTTCGGACTGGGGGAGGGAGTTAACATGCCCCATCCCCCGGCATGAACGTACCTCCAGCCAAACACATACATCCTTGTAATTTGACAGACACACACACATTCGTAATAAATGTCAACATCATTCTCATTTGGAACTCCAAACAATACAGTCGATTTATTTGCAAGCTCCTTTCCAGCATATTCTAAATTTATACTCGCAGGATGTCTCCTCTGCTCCCTCGGACCCAAGACTGATGCCTCCTCTGCTCCCTCGGACCCAAGACTGTAACTAGCGCGCCTCAATTTAAATCTAATTTAATTTTCAATCTTAAATATAGCTAAAACTTTGTCTTTCGCTAGTTTTATTAATAAAATGTTTCTTAATATAAAACATAATTTATACTATTCTTAATAAATATTAAAAAGAATTAAAATTGTATATTAAATGCAGTAATACTATAAGTTAAGCTTTGTAATTTTCGATCCCAACATGAAGTGAGTAATGCAAAAAAATATAAGTTTTACTTGTAGCGTTAGGATATAAAATAAATGAAATTAAATTAAATTAAAAAGGAATTGTCCCGTTGGCATTGTGAGTGTTTATATTTGACTGAATCCTCAGGAAAATGCACATGAAAAAATCTGTTTCTAGGACCTAATTTTGTAAATAATACTTTTTCGGAAAGTGGTTCAATAAGGCCGTCTATCAACGCACATTCTTAACTCTCATGACTTTTTTTTTAAACTAGAACAATTGGTGATGCATATTGAGGCCCGCTTGCGCGTATTATACAGTCTTTTATATAGTCGTCTAACAAATTCTGAACCTGACCTTTATATGCATATGACAAACGCCTCGAAAGGTAGTTAAATGGTTTAGTTTTGTCAAAATTAAGTTTCATTTCCCATATAGGATTTCTGGACGTTTCGCTTTTACATATCACTTATCAAAATTGTTTTCACTTTCAAAGTGAACGGTCGTGTTTTGTTTTGCGCCTCGTATTTGTGTAAAATATTTGCTATAAACCACCGGGGTTTATTTAAAACTTCTATCCTGTGTCAATAATAATTCACCGTTTCACTTCGCGCGTGCATGCAGCTGTTTTGTGTATTAATAACTTTATTAATTGCAATTTTAGTTTTGTGCAGAGATTTGCTTATCTGCATTTTGCATTCCTCTTTGTGCTTTATCCGTTACGCCGAAATTACAGCTCGACGGTTTAAGCTCCCTAACTCTCGCTCTTGCTCTCTCTTAGTGCACGTAACTACTCTGATTTTCTCTTAACTTCTGACTGGTACAGTGGTAAGTCACTATAATGTCTTCTAGTGTTGTCTGTGTAATTAAAACCTGCAAGAAAGCAATTTCTGCAGAGGACCATAGTATTGGCTGGTGGCTTTGTGACAATGTCGTGCACGCCAAGTGCATTGAATGCACAGGCCGGATGGCTGATATTATTACAAAAACATTGGATTGCGCTACTGCTGTGAGGCTTGTCGCGATGTTGAAAGGAAATGATGGCATTCATGCGGCAAACCAAAATGGTTTCAAAGAGCTACTTGTTAGTTTTCGTAAAACTAATGAGGTGCTCATGGCGCTGGACTCCATGTTTAATGGTCTAAAGCTGTTAAACGAGTCCCCAAAGCGCAAGAAAACCACGGTTTGCACACCGCATTTGGCCGCTGCCCTGCAACTCAACGCAGGTTCTCAACAGCTCACTCCCTCGGCACCCTCGACTCCCCGACCCCAATATATCAAACTCCTATGATATTGAGGTCGGGTGCAAGGAAAGATTCGGTGTCCGAATGTGCCGTGACAGGGACCGCAGCTCCAGTGTTGTCCGTTGAGTCCGCTGGCGGGTCAAAATCAAAATTTACGACCCTCAGATCCCCGTCCCGAATGCTCCCCAGGGGACAGGCCTGGATTACCGGCCGAAATTGGTAATACAGTCAACCAGTCTGTGTTGCCAAAAGCCCTTATTGCAGTACCACCAACGAGGCAGATATTTGTCTCTCGGCTTCACCCATCTCAAACATCTGAAGATGGGACTGTCTTTATTCGAGACAGAACAAAGTCCGATAAAATTAAGGTGGAAAAATTTAAATTTTCTTACGCCTGTCCCTGACGAACTCTTTAACACAATATGCTCTGCCAATTTCTGGCCGCAGTATGTTGTTGCTAAGGAGTACGAAGCCAAGAAAAAAAGACGGCCGGTAGGAATTAGTCTACCCAGGCCGGACAAAACCACTGTACCAGCTCCAAAAACTAACCAATTCCCTCCTTCTTACCTATCAGAATGCAAGGGGTTTACGTAGTAAGCTTCCTAAATTGTATTCTGATTTTGCATCCCAGGTGATAGTGTTCACAGAAACCTGGTTAAAGCCGGAGATCCTAAGCTCCGAAGTTTTTCCAGCTGTGTACACAACGTACAGGCTTGATCGGCCTTCCAGGAAGGGGGCGGGGTCCTCATCGCGGTTGACTCAAACCTCACGTCTGAAGTATTATCTTTCGAGGAATGCAACGATGTTGAAGCTATCATTTAATGGTAGTTTAACTTTTATTACATGTTCCTACATTCCTCCCTTGTCGGAACTTCCTAATTATTGGAACCACCTTTCCGCTATCCAGTCGGTCTCCAATAGACTTTCGGATAGGGACCATTTAATTGTTCTAGGTGACTTTAACATTCCTAGAGCTATTTGGTCCACAACTGAATCCTCTAACACACTTTTAACTACTGCACGTCACGATTTTATTGATGGCTTGTTTGACATTTCGTTGTCTCAAGTCAACCATGTACGAAATTCCTTAGATCGCTTGCTAGACCTCTGCTTTGTCTCTGATCCGGCAAGAGTCAGTTTGATTAGGGTCCCGCCCTTGACGCTACCCGAAGATCCATACCATGCTACTTTCGATGTGACTATCGATATTGGGATTGCTATGGAGAATAAGTCTGATGGGCCAGAAAGAAAATTCACTGCTTTCGCAAGGCGGATTTTCGACGGCTGAATAATTTCATATCTGAATTTGATTGATCCGATCTCTACATGTGCACTGACATGGTGGGTGCCATGGATATTTTTACAATGCCATGAATTCCTTTTTACCGAATGTGTTCCGTTATACTATCCGTCAATCTAAAATAAGCCTCCCTGGTTTAGTAAAGAGTTGACTCACCTCAAAAAGTCAAGTCCAATCTCTATTCTAAATTTAAACGTAACGGTTCTCAAGCTGTTCATTCTCGCTATTTAGCGGCTCGGTCAAGGTTTACCGTGCTTAACGCGCAGTGTTACAAAAACTATTTGACTCGTTGTAGGGTTCAGATTGCGCAGGACCCAAAACAGTTTTATAATTTTGTCAACACTAAACTTAAGCCTATTACACATCCTTCCTCGCTTTCATTTGAAAATACGACAGCAAACAATGATCAGGCAATCGCCGATCTTTTTGCTCAGTTTTTCAAACTACTTATTCTCCGTCATCCGATTCAAATCAAACCTATTCCTATAGCATGCCCAAATCAAAGCCGGTTTATTCGCCAGGTCCCGACGGAATACCAGGCTGTGTGCTTAGGTATTGTGCCGAGTCCCTGTGCAGTCCCCTTTAAAATTGTTTACCTTATCCTTAGAAGCTTCCCAATTTCCTTTTATTTGGAAGGAATCATTCGTGATTCCTCTCCACAAAAAAAGGTAGCAAAGTGGATGCTCACAACTATAGAGGAATCTCTAAGTTGTCAGCCATCCCAAAACTTTTCGAAAACGTAATTACTCCCCATGCACCTGTGTAGATCAGTAATGTCTCCATGCCAACATGGATTTATTAAACGGAGATCAACGACTACTAACCTTCTGGAGCTCACTTCTTTCATAATAAGGGGCTTTCCACAAAATTTGCAGACAGATGTAATCTATACTGATTTCAGTAAAGCATTTGACTCCGTTAATCACTCCCTTCTTGTTAGGAAACTCGACTTAATGGGCTTTCCTGTCGATCTTCTTAGGTGGAATGGTAGGACGCAAAAGGTTCTATTTAAAAACAACTTGTCGAATGTTTTCCGGGTGACCTCTGGTGTCCCGCAAGGGAGCCACTTGGGTCGCTTACTTTTACTTTATTTATTAACGACCTGCCCAAAGTCTTGACTAACTCCAGAGTACTCATGTACGCTGACGACGTTAAACTTTGTGTGCAATACAAGGACCGCGCTTGCCTGTCGGATTTACAAACAGATCTTAATAACTTTCAAACATGGTGCAATGTAAACTTATTAAACCTGAATGGCTCAAAATGCAATCTGATGACATTCTCACGGGTCTCTCCCATGCTTGCGACTTATACGCTGAACTGCTGCTCATTGGAAAGGATCACGCTAGTTGACGATTTGGGTATCCGCCTAGATCCTAAACTGGAGTTTATTGATCATATTTCGTGCATTGTGAATAAAGCCAGGGGTGTGCTTGGATTTATTAAACGGTGGTCGAAGGAATTCGATGACCCCTACGTCTCGAAGAATTTATACACTTCGTTAGTTCGTCCTATTTTAGAATATGGATCTTGCGTTTGGAGTCCCCAGTGGGACGTCCACAGAAAACGCATTGAGTCAGTTCAAAAACTTTTAATTTTCGCTTTTCGTGGCTTAAACTGGGATGCAAACCTTAGGTTGCCCTCTTATTCTAGTAGACTT
Source organism: Drosophila triauraria (assembly GCA_014170255.2). Taxonomy (NCBI): domain Eukaryota; kingdom Metazoa; phylum Arthropoda; class Insecta; order Diptera; family Drosophilidae; genus Drosophila; species Drosophila triauraria. The sequence goes on from JABJVT010000008.1 coordinate 9,327,597, forward strand.
CTTCTGATTAACCACCCTTCCTTAGCAAACCGTAGAACGATGTTAGGCATTGTTTTTATGTTTAATCTGATCCGTGGTGACGTGGAAAGCAGCGATCTATTGGGCCAGTTGAATTTCCACGTACCATGTAGAACCACAAGATCCTACCTGCCTTTAGTTTTGCACCAATGCAGAACATCGTATGAAATGCATGAACCCTTTAGAGTATTATGTGCAAATTATAATGGTTTGTACAAAATTACCTCATCTGTAGATAGCCTTCCTAAACTAAAAACATGAATCTTAACCCACTTAGTACACATGCAAGATAGCAATCGAGCTGCCTGATAGTAGTTTATATTTCCTCGCATTCTTTTACCTATACTTTTCTTTCGCGCCTATTAACACCTAACCCTAACAGGCCCGTGCTTGGTTTTGACGGGCCACTTGAGTGTACATATTAAAGTCCAAGAGAAAAAAAAAAAAAAATGTGAAGGGTTCTAGCTGAACTCGAGATCTTATTGGGCTTAAATTCATATACGTAATTATTTAGCAAGGATTGTCCAGACGCGTTTGAATCGATTTAAGAAGAATAGGTCGCTACAAACATAAACTTGTCAAAAATGTCTATCAGTGTAGTTCCTAACATAATTCGCACTTCGGGATATTCAATAAACAATATTTCTGACTCAAAGTTTTCTTCGTGCTGATTTGACTTTATTGTTTAAAGATATCTTGGCGTGAAGTTTGTTCCGAATTGATCTTATATGTATGCTCAAAATTTTGTATTATTATTTACCCCATCGGTTTCAATCCTGCCAAAGCGATCGATCGTACAATGCTTTATATAGTCTCTATCATTTGAGCTCACAATATCACTACTTCCAACAATCATTTTCTCTCCTTTTATCATTTAAACAATCATTTTCTTTACTTCAATCATTTAGAGTATCATTTTCTCTAATGATCTTTAAGTTACAAATATTCATAGTCTCGTCCTTAAACTATACCATATGCCATCGATTTTTTTCCAATTATATCTAAAAGGCTACTGTTGTTTACAGTTATATTTTGTAAAAAATCTTCACTTAACTTAATATTTTCCGTTTTCAATATGTTTTCGACATATGATACATGAGCCGGCAAAGTCAGCAAATTTTCGGAGGAGTGTAGCCAAATTTGAGAAAGGTCCTTTAAATTGGACATCACCAACATGCGGATCCCCTCGTCACTTAGCTTGAACATGTTTGTGATAGCGTTGATCTGTGCAATCCATGTGATTGGGAGCATTTCTTTGGCCATGGACAGCAGCGATTTATTGTTTACAACTGTTTCCCTCGGTCTGGCATCTCCGCCAGCAATATTTCCCCAAACTGAAAGGGCAACATTGCTTCTGACTGGTGTGGCAACATTGTTCTGGCGCTTGATCTTGTCACTTGCACCTTCTGATTCGGCGACGCAGTTAAAAACTGAAAACTGTCACTGTATCTCTTGTAATTCTCTTGTTATGATCATGATTTGATTCAAATTCGTATCAAAAAATGATTTAATCATTATGAATTCCGAACGATCCCTAGAACTGCGACGCTCCTGGATCCGCGCTTCAAAAAGCAAGGCTTTTTTTTAGCAAACTGCGAAGGCTTTGGAGGTTAAGCTCTACGACATATTGGCTGAGAATTCGAAGGCTAGTTCCACAGCTCCAGCACCACCAACCAAGCTGTTATCCTTACCTGCAAGGTAAACTGTTCAATAAAGTTACATCAAACAAGGCGGACTCAATAATACTAATGCGACTGTACTTCGATAAAAAAAACGAGGATGAAGGCAAGGCCCTTTTACAACATTGGAAGGTAAGTATTAGACCGAAAATGCGCGCTTAAGTCAAAAATGTAGACCAATTGTTATTTTTTAATAAGGATTTCAATATATAAAAATCTGATTTTAAAATACAATTTTTGTCGTTTAATTTTTTTTTTTTTTTTTTTTTTGTTAAAGCTACGTACTAACTAGCGCTAAAATTTAGCAGCAAAATGAGTGCGAGCGAGAGGTAAACACACTTTTCGGTGCCTCTTAGCAAGGTCGGTATGCAGATGAGCTAAGACAAATACTTAAATATACTAGAATGAACATCGCGTTAAGTCTGTGAAATCGGATGAACTGTTGCAGAGGTAGCGCGAGAGGAAGGAAATATTTGATAATACCCTTGCGAAATGGAGACAGGCAATAGAAAACAAAGCCGTATTGCAAGTTTTTTGCAGCGGGGAAAAATTAATTTATTTACAATACAATTAAAAATATCGAATGTGGGATCTTGACCATAAAATAAATACATATAAAAATATTAAAATATATAGCAAATATAATAGAAAAGGGCCAAAATACCAAATTAAGAAATTATGGATATGCTAATTGCTTCTCCTCTGCTTGTCCCTAACCTACTGGGATTCTTTTTTAGTTGGCTGCCACCCCAAAGTGCTGGTGCTACGAAGCATTCAAGGACTACAAGAAGGAAAAGTGGCAACGGCAATGGAAGTGGAAGTGACAACGGGAACGCACTGGGCAAGCAACCGCCATTGGGTTCCGTGGAGCGTTAATGGAGAGATCATGGTGGCCAGTCCCAAGGATCCAGGCGCGCCTGTCTGTGTGATCGTCGCGGTACCGTGGTCTGGGAAGCTTATCAGCCCGATAGCTCTGAATCTGAGAGACTAGTTCGCGTATAAACCGACAGACGGACAGACAGACGGTCACACAGACAGACGGACATGGCTAGATCGACTCGGCTGGTGATGCTGATCAAGAATATATATACTTGCAAATACCATGGCAAAATTACAATACCCTCTGCAAGGGTATAACAAAAGGAAGCTAACTTCGGCAAGGCGAAGTTTATATACCCTTGCAGATAATAATTAAAATAAAAATAAGTTTGCGTAGCATCACACGGACATGGTTAGACCAAATCGGCTTGTGAGCCGATTCCTTCACTGCTTTGCAAACTTCTGAACAAAATTATAATACCCTCTGCAAGTGGTATAAAAATATAATAAATAAATTTAAGTTTTGCAGAGGAAAAATGGGATGGAAAGGGTTAGGCTGCGAAGATCTTAAGATGTTTTATATGTTTTTGCTAGATATTTAAAATGCTCATTTGACATGATTTATCAAAATAAAATAATTCAAAATTTATGACAAAAATGTATTTATTTAAAAACAAATGCGTCTAATGATTTTGGTCATTTCAGGCAGTAAAACCGTTAAGACTGCTAAACCGTCTACCGCATACAAAGCCATTTATGCCTTCTTACTTTCAATAATTTTTCTTTTAATAAAACGGCGTTTACGCTTAACTGTTAGTTATTAGTTGTTGTCTTTGCACCATTTCCTGTTGGACTTCTATTTTCAGAACTTTTGACGTCTTATAAATCGATAGAGCAGGCTGGCTGCACGCTCGAAAATGGATGACTCATACGTCGTTACCTCTGCCGCGACACAGGCAGAGCAAACGTGACGTGAGCAGCAGCAGCAGAGAAGAGAATGAGAGAGTGGTTAAAATTTAAAGCTTTGCACTCTTCTGGCAACCGCAAGGGCAAAGCGGTGTTTCTCCGTCTCGCTCTCACCGCCCGTTTTGCGACGGTGTTTCTCCGTATCGCTCTGCTCTCCCGCTTTGTCTATTTATAGCTCGAGCACTGACGCAGGCGTTTGTGTGTATTTCAGTCTTTGACGCCCTCTTGTTTGCATGCGTGGTGCAGAGGTTAGAGTGTTCGGGTCTTAATCTAACGATCGCGAGTTCGAGTACCAGCCGCAGCAATTGTGTTTTCAAAAAAATATAAATTGGCTTTTATAGACTTTCTATAATATTTATATCCATTTAACTTAACATATCAACAAACAGCCGGCACTCCCTAATCGTCTCCAGAAACTGGCCATTTACAGCCGGCACTGCCTGATCCTCTCCAGAAACTGGCCATTTACAGCCGGCACTGCCTGATCCTCTCCTAAAACTGGCCATTTACAGCCGGAAGTGCCTGATCCTCTCCAGAAACTGGCCATTTGCAGCCGGCACTGCCTGATTCTCTCCGGAAACTGGCCATTTACAGCCTCCCTCTCTCAATTTTACAAAACTTTTTTACCCAGTGTCAAATAATTGAGAATGATTCGTTGTTAAACTAAGAACTTTTGTGTATTAAATTGAAAATTATTCGATCTTAAATGAAGTTAATTTTGCACTTTCCTTGAGCATAAAATGTATTCAAAAATTGGTTTCTGTAAAGTCGATTTACTGACGATAGTTGAACGTGACAACGTCTTAAGTAAATGCTACCATTCCATCAGTATTTTCTTAAGACGTTGTCACGTTCAACGTCAGTAAACCGACTTTACAGACAACCAATTTTTTGTGTTGCCTTATCTCAAGTTTCAATCAGTTTTGTGGTAGCGTCTCAAGCAGACGAACGAAAGTGAATTTTGCTGAATTTAAAATTTTAATAACTCTACTAAAAAACCCTTTTATCGCTAAAAAGTATATCTTTTCTAAAACAATATAAAGTTTTCTTTTATACAAAAATATAATTTGACTATAGGTAAGCATCACATGTACTATTGTAGTCAAAAAAATGCGGAAGCCTAAACATATATGTATATATGGCTGTCCATGCAGTAACGTGTGCATGATATATTTATATGTACATATGCATTTTTTTATACCCGGTACCCATAGGTTACAAGGGTATTATAAGTTAGTGCCAATCGAGAATGTATGTAACAGGCAGAAGGAGGCATCTCCGACCCCATAAAGTATATATATTCTTGATCAGCATCACCAGCCACCGTCTGTCCGTCCGTCCGTCCGTCCGTCCGTCCGTCCGTCTGTCCGTCCGTGTGAAACAACAGATCTCAGAGACTATAAGAGCTAGAGTTACCAAATTTGGTGACAACATTGGAATCTATTGCACGCAGATCAAGTTTGTTTTAAAATTTGGCCACGCCCACTCCGCTCCGAAAATAATAAAAACGGTATATTAGCTATATGCGTAATTTTCGACTTAAAGTAAATAAATAGACTTAATAAGTAGGCAATCGGGGACTTGTTCTGAAAAAATCGGATGATAAACATAGAAGTTATTAAACAATAAAGTTTTGAGAGAAAGAGAGAGAGAGCACACTGCTTAGGAATAATTTCGCGTGTCTGAGCAATTAGCTTTTGGGTGGCAGTAGCGAAAAAAGGTGTTGCGTGCTTTCGAGCGCAGTATTAATTCGTAATGCAGCCGCGGACAGCTGCAGAATTAGTTTTTGAACGTTGCTCAACATGTTTTTAGTAACATTTGGCTTTATTTTACATTTCTTATTTTATTACATACATTCTCGATTGGCACTAACTTATAATACCCTTGTACCCTATGGGTACCGGGTATAAATAGTACAAATATATATTATTTTAGCCTAAGTTAACACATAGAGGGTTAACATTTGTATTTAATTATTTCACAAAACAGCAATTATCTGCAAACATAATCCTTGCTCTTACCTTCGAACGAAATTAGGACTCCGACTCACATCAGGAGGGCGGAGGCAAATGTAATAGATGTGTAAAATGTTTATTTTATTAAAATTTAAAGAAAATTCAACGTACAACAAAAATACCTTTCATTATACTGTGAACATAAAACGCAAAAGGGATCTTAACAGAACTGGTTTTGCCTAGGTTAGGAACATCGTTTGAGAATATAATTTCCGAGCACAAGACAGAAGGTATATGGGCTGTCAACACATTTTCTGGACATTATATTCATGGACAATGTTGAATTTATTCATAAGCTTTTAAACGTTATTGCAATAAATAATAATAAAGTAGGAAAAAAAATATCAATGTTCCGAACCCAAAGCAATATAGGCTGTATGACCACTTTTTTGTGGCCAATATTAATAACTTAAAAAAAAAAACGGTTCTTTGATTTGGTTTTTAATTTGAAAAAAAGGATAAACTGCCTTTTTATACCCTTGCAGAGGGTATTATAATTTGCCATGATATTTGCAACGCAGAAGGAGAAATCTCCGACCCTATAAAGTATATATATTCTTGATCAGCGTCACTAGCCGAGTCGATCTAGCCATGTCCGTCTGTCTGTCTGTCCGTCTGTCTGTCCGTCTGTCTGTCTGTCCGTCTGTCTGTCCGTCTGTCTGTCGGTTTCTACGCGAACTAGTCTCTCAGTTTTTGAGCTATCAGGCTGAAATTTTCAGCATAGTCTTATTTCTTTAGCACGCAGTATATATGTCGGAACGGACACTATATCCTATAGCTTCCATAGGAATGATGGCGAAATTAATGTACAAAAATTTTTAATTTCTCTGTTTTTCAACGAATTTCTATAAATTTCGAGATATAGTCGTTTTTATAGTTCTAGAATTACGGTTTAATTTCATTAAGATCGGACAACTATATCATATAGCTGCCATAGAAGGGATCGGTCGATTTATATGAAAATGTAAAATTCTACATGTAAAATGTAAAATTTACAAAATTTACATAATTTGACATTTTTTACCAAATTGGATCGATTTTCAATGATCCAATTGCTGACTGCAAGGGTATATAAACTTCGGTTTACCGAAGTTAGCTTTCTTCTCGTTTTAATTTAATTTGATATTTTTGTATTTGAAAATAAAAATTATTAAATTAATTTAGGTCAGCGGCTCACTGTACCACCGCCGCTCACTGCGCTTTCCGATCTTTTCGCTCTCGCCTCTTGCGCTCGCGTGCGTCCTCGGGTTCGGATCCGCTCTCGCTTCAGCGGAGTAAAGCGGGCGGGAGCGCGGTCTTATGTTAAAGCTTAAGTTAGTATGCATGTATGCAGCAAATTAAGCTAACGCGCACCCGCATTGAAGGATTTAAAATGACGCCCCCGATTTTTCTTTATAACCTCTACAGGTTATTTCTTCGATTCGCGCCGTGGGATCTTGTGGTGCACCTTCACGATATTTTTAGTGGCAAGATCGCCCCCCTACAAACATTGGTCTTTGAGGCCGGATACGGAAATCCTTCCGCCCTCCCGCCAGCAGTTTCGATGATTTTCCGCTAAAAAGATAGGTACGAGCCTATTCCGTCTCCCTCTTGCCGCGTTCTTCAGCAGTGCTCTGAACATTAAATTTCGTTCACACTGCTGTAAGATTAATTTGCGTGTCAAATCCATGTCCGAGTTTTCCCAACATAACGGCAGTTGAGAAATTTCAAATTCAAATTTTTCATCCGTCTCCGCTTTGTGTGCGTCATATTCCATGCCTTCTTTTTCCTTTCTCCGTTGTACATCAACTTGCCAACGGTCAAGGCATATGAGCATCCATACATACACACATATGCGTGCCAACTAATGCACATATTTCAGTGCAATTCTGCCCCGCGAAAGAATTCGACGACTAAAAATGAAATTGTGTGGCGAAAAATAAAAGGCCTAATTAATATCAGCCAACCGGTGTGCACTAGTTCCCTGTTCACTGAACGATATTTTTGTCTTGTTTGTGCCATATTTCTATTTTGTCCACATAGTTGCTTCTGTTTTGTCAATTCAAATACAGTCCACTCCTCGACTCTCTACTCTGTACCAACATATATCCATAATCGAATGCATGCCCATATATACATAATTATATTTTCTGCTTCCATAGTTTTGTATGGCCTCACAATTACAGTTCACTTATCGGGTTTCCACTGTACACACACATACATGTTGTGTATGCCCATGTATAAATTTATTTTCTGCCTTCATAATTTTTTGTACACCCTTTCAACTACAGTCCAGTTATCGGGTTTCCACTGTACTATAAATAGCAGCATCCAACACATTCATTCACACATATGTACATGTTGTCGAGAGTGGAAAGTGATGAGGCGGAGTACAGCGGCGTACCGCAGTGCTCCTGATAGTTACCGCGCTGGCCCGCTTTGCCACAGCGGAGGCCGGTCCAAAGGAGTCCATATGGCAAGGAGATGATCCGGTGATGCCCAGTTGGCTGGGCGCAATCAGCTGGAGTCCATGAGGGGCCTGGTGGCTCCACTGCTCGGATGCCCCAGCTCGGTCCAGGGGTGAGAGAGTGTTTGTTGTGCTTTCTCTTTCACTGTCTCTTTGTCCATTATGCTTTCTCTTTGTTTAAATGTGGATGCGCCCACTACAACTTGCTGGTCACGACAGCTGATCGCACAGCCAGCTGCTCGCCAGTGTTGGACAACGCGCAAATACAATCGGTCTGGCTGCTCTGCCCACCTGGCAGGTAGATGCTGATTGCCAACAGGGGTCGCTGTCGCGTCTCCTAATGCGCGCTGACAGAAGCTCGTATCTATGGGACCCGTACGCGATCGCAGCCGGAAACGGTAGCACACTTTACCGCGCAGCCGTGCGATTTCCTTGGATGAAGGTCCTATATCCTTCGCCAAGTCGTTCGGAGTAGGTTCGCACGAGGGAATAATTAGTGTAAAAAGTCAAGGACCAGACCAATTGCCATCCCCACCGCCTATGCGGCACATCTCAAATCGGGGCTCTGGCGACCGAATCGGAGCGGTATAGCTCCCACCGGTCAAGTCATGGGGAAACTAATGGCCACCGTTGGGTCCACTCAATGTGCAACCTAACCACTCGCCGGCGGTCCCAGCTTACGCTGATCGCAGCGTCTGCTCCATATTGGGCGGCTGCGTGGAATGAGCGCCTTTGCGTCTGAGCCATACTGGCCGGCAAAGGATCGTCACCTGGCAGTAGGTATAAACTGCAGATCTTAAAAATTCACACCGCGTCTCCGTCACATTGGCCGGCGGGGTGGTCTGCGTCTGCACCGCATCGATCAGCAGCACCCACCATCTGGTGGAAGGTATAAAACGCAACCCCAGCAGCAGTGTTATTATGCTGCAAACTCTTTAGGAATGTCGAGTATAAACAATAATACTCCAGTTGGCAGCCACATATGAGGAAATCCACCCGCGGTGAGCTCCGCGGCAAGGGCACGGATTCTGGAGGCCCTTACTACCGTTCCTCACAGTACTAAGGCACCGGCGGACCACTTCGCCGGCGCCCCAGAATATGCGACAAGTGATGAACATGATATGAGCGCCTTTCAGAGAGGCTCAAAACTGAAGCGGACCCCTCCAGGCGGCAGCTCTTCAGCGCACCCCCCGCACCAGAAGCAGCACAGGACTACAGTGGGCTCGAGAGAGGAGCGGATACTGCCACCCCCAAAAGGGGCAGGGATTCCCCTAGCCCCACTGGGCCAGCCCATCCACCCAAAAAGGTCAAGGCGCCCCAGCCTCTGATCTTGGAAATGGGGGCGATCCTGGACGACCTAATCGCCAAAACGAATGAGCAGAGAATCCGCACTAGGGCCAACCAGGACATGATGAACGCCCTTGCGAGGCTTAAGGAACTGCAGTTGGAGTTGCTGCAGCAGAACTCGCGAAAGGTGGCGTCACCATTAGAGTCCTCCGACCAAGGATGCCGAGAAGTCAGCCCAGACTTCACCGGCCCTTGGAGGCAGGCCTGTTATCCCCAGCTACGGATCTGTCGCGGGAACGAGCGGCACAAAAGAGAGGAGCAATCGCCATAGGAACCAGCGGCATAGAACAGGAGGCTCTGCTAGCTGGATCAAAAGTGGTCCTCTTCCACGCGATCCCATTACACAACCGGCCTCAGCTAAAACCAAGAAGCCGGTGCGCCGTCACCGGGCAAGGAAAGATGCGCTGATCCTCAACTCTTCTCCGGAAATGACCTTCAGCGAGTTCCTGTGTCTGGTCACTCGTACCCAGGATCCCAGAATGAAGGAAGTAGGCGACAAGGTGACTAAGGACAGGAGAACCGGAAATGGTGAATCACTGCTGGAGCTCGGAAGTTCTGGGCTAGCAACTAACGAGCTGAAGGAGAACATCGGCAAAGTGCTGGGCGATCGAGTCTCCATCTCCGACTTCGTCATCCACGACCTGGACGAGGGAGGGAGGAGTTGGCGGACGCGCTCGTCGAGCAGGCGCAGCTACCCACCGGCACGGTGACGGTCAAAGGCGTCAGAGTCTTACCGAACGGGGGCAAGGTAGCTACAGTGTCCGTACCGATCAGCTTGGCAGGCCTACTTAACAAGCTCGGTAAAGTAAAAGTTGAGTGGACACGGTGCCGCATAAAAGAAATGCGCGCTCCGATAAATTGAAGATTTTCAACGGATACAGCAACGTACTATTTTCTCAAATAAGATATAAAAACGTATAAGCCTACACTCTACATATTGAAGATCAAATTCGAAAAAATTGTGCAGCTTTTGTTTATATATTTAACAAAAACTGCAAGAAGACGCCTGCCACAAGTAAAACCACAACATCACTTAAACAACCGTATTTTTGAAGAAGAGAGAGATGGAGGAGAACGAGCATAATACATACACTGCGAGAATACATCGAGCTCCAAAAAATGTCTTCGTCAACGGCCTCCAAGCGACAACGCAACAACGCTGGGACTGCAAGTGAGCGCAGCTCGGATGCCCCTTCTCCCCAGCTTATGGCCTTGTTTACGGTGCGCCTCCAAGAGCACGCGGATCAGAAGTCCACATCTTTAAGCGAAAGTCTGAAGAAGCACACCGACCAAATTGCCACACTGGTGCGGGAAACGGAGGCGCGCATCCTCAGCAGCCTTACGGAGCGCCTGGACCTAATCGAGGGTGAGGTTAAAAAGACGGGAGAGAGGGTTTTATGCCTAGAACGCGAAGTAGTTGACCTACGCGCGCAACGGGAGCAGCTTGATGAGCGGGTCGAGCACCTGCAGCGGGAGATTGCGGACATGCAATGAGAGAGAGAGTGGGCAGCGTGGAGGCAAAACTCGCTGCACAAAAATACATTACAAACAATAATGTGTTTGACTTGCGTGTTCATGGCGTGCCTTATGTGGAAGGGGAAAACCTACGAACACTTTTCAATCAGCTCTGCTTTAATCTGCAGCTCACACCTCCACCGCACGTCCGAGACATTTTTCGAGCACGCAAAACACAAAAATCCAATGTTGACCCCGTCATTATCGTCAAAATGGACAACGAGCGAGAGAAGATCGCGGTTCTTCGAAAAATTGGGGCCTATCGTAGAGAAGCAAAAGCCCAACTAAATTTGAAATTTGTGGGAATTGTCTCAGAAGCTCTGATCTATGTCAATGAGGCGATGCGACTAAAAAAGCGGAAAGTTCTTTGCTGCTGTTTTTACTCGACGCGGAGCTGTTCATGTGCGCTGTAATGGGAGCGAGAGCATACAGTGCATTGAGAGTATGGAGGAGCTTTTGCGGTTAAGCCCTGATAAGGGAACACCGACGGCCACTCTCTCTTTGCGCGCATTTGATAATATTAATGCAGAAGTTTCTGAGGCCAGGTCAGCGGCGCTGCAGAGCTTTCGCTCTTAAATATAATTTTTCTCTCTTAATTAAGTTAAATATAGTATTAGATAAATGTCCCTTATTTAATAGTTCTTTTTTGTTAGTCATTATAGTTTTTTTTTGCTGAGTATGCGTGCCTAAAATATTATTTTTTAATCCATGCAGGATGATATAGGAGGTTCCACGGCTGGTAGTATTATAAAGATATTAAGCGATTACAAAAAGGGTATGAAGGTGGTGCATATAAATGTCCAGAGTTTATTGAAGAAGATTGATGAGTTTAGGTATATGTTTAAACAATCGAATGTAGATGTGATATGTGTTTCAGAGACCTGGTTTATGTCCGATATGTCTGATTTGTTAGTCGCTTGTGATGGTTATGTATTGTATCGCTCGGATCGTGTTAGTCATGCTGGTGGTGTAGCCGTTTATGTTAGTAGTAAGCTTAAATGTAAAGTTAAATGTAAACATCCAAATGACAGTTTAATTGAATATTTATTCCTAGAAGTGGACAGCAAATTTCAAAATAAGAAAGCTCTTATTGGATGCATATACCGTCCTAACCGCCTAGTGGACTTTACGCCTCTAGTTGGCGTCATGAGCGAGTTGACAGTTTCTTACGCGGATATTATAGTTGCTGGTGACTTCAACAGTAATATTCTTAGCGAAAGTCGACTTTTAGATAGTTTTGAGGCAATTGGACTGTATGCTGTTAATAAGACGACCCCGACGCATTTTAGTTATTTCTGTGATACTCTTCTTTACATATTTTTTATCAGTGACCCTAGAAAAATGTTATTATATGACCAGGTTATAGTACCATTATTTTCAAAACATGACCTCATTTTTTTAACATATGACATACGACTTGACTATACTGAAGAATCGTTTAATTATAGAGATTACAATAGTATTAATTACAATGAGCTTCTGGAGGAATATAATGCTTGTGACTGGTGTCCTATTTATCAAAGTCCTTATGTTGAATGTCAGTTGAATGTCTTAAATAATAATTTGCAATATATGTTTAATAAATGTGTGCCTCTTAAAAGAAAAGTCCTAAAACCTAGACAAAATCAGTGGTTTAGCTCTGAAATTAAAAGCCTTATATATGAGCGTGATCAAGCCTACAAAAAGTGGAAGCGCTATAAAACTGAAACTCACAGAGAACTGTACAAATTGGCTAGAGCCAAGGTTTCGAATCGAATAAAATCTGCAAAATATGAACATTTTAAAAATAGGTTTGAGCACTTTGCATTCACAAAACAAACTTGGAGGGAAATTAATAAGTTAGGAATAGGGAAATCTAGACGAATGGCTGACCACTGTGTTGATGTAGAGGAACTATGCCGAGCATTTTCTCATCTTCATGTACCTGAGCCTAGATGCAATAATTATTTGACATATCAACCATACTGTGATAATAGTTTTAGCTTTGTGTGCGTCAATGAATGTGATGTCTTAGAGAGTATCCTTAAAATAAAATTAAATGCCGAAGGTATAGACGCTATTAACCCTAAATTTGTAAAACTTTTGTTACCACTACTTCTTCGTCATATAACTTATATTTTTAATACAGCCATTACAACGTCCACTTTCCCTTCAATTTGGAAAAAGGCTAAAATTATTCCTATAGTGAAACCTAATAAGGATTACAGGCCCATTTCGATTTTACCCTTCCTGGTCAAAGTCCTTGAAAATTTAATATCTGTCCAAATGCAGACTTTCCTCGAGCGTAACTCCTTACTTTTGCAGAAACAATCAGGCTTTAGAAAGAAAATGAGCTGTATAAGTGCAATAACAGACATTGTTGAGGACATTCGTCGCCAACTAGACAATAACTGTGCAACATTTCTAACTCTCCTTGACCACAGCAAAGCATTTGACTCAGTGAACCACAACATACTTAGTACTAAACTAAAAAATCTTTACAATTTTACAAATAGTGCTGTTGGTTTCATCTCGTCATATCTTGCTGGCAGGCAACAAGCAGTAGTTTCTGGAAACTGTATATCAAGTTTCAGCGAATTAAGTAGGGGAGTTCCTCAGGGATCTGTATTAGGACCATTATTGTTTTCTATATATGTTAATGATTTGCCTAGCGTCTTGTCCGGTTGTGAAGTACATTTATATGCAGACGATGTTCAGGTTTATGTTAGTAGTCCGGTTAATCAATTAAATGTTTGTGTAAGTAAAAGTAATGATGTCCTTTTTCTTATTGACAACTGGGCGAAAGATAATGGCTTAAGCATTAATCCTTCAAAATCAAAATGCATAGTAATTAGTAAAAAACCACTAGAAACTAGATGTTTAGAAAGCCTTGCAATTAGTAACAAGCCTATTAAATATGAGGAGTCGGCAACCAATCTTGGTATTACTTTTAATAATACCTTGAGCTGGAGTCAACATATTTCCAAAGCAACTGGTCGAACATATGGCTTGTTGCGACAGCTCTCTCCATCTAAAGACTTTTTACCACAGCAAATCAGGATGCTTATATCAAAAGCCATTCTAATTCCCACTCTTTTTTATGGAGTAGAGATCTTTGGTCACTGCGACACTAGAGATATGCATAAGTTGACAGTAGCTTTAAATTCTATAGTTAGATATGTGTTTAAACTAAATCGACTTGACCATGTATCCCACTTGACCAGTAAATTACTTGACTTAAACTTGACCTCGTGGATAGATTATAGGACTCTTATATATTTCCATAATTTTGTGACAACTCGGCAACCACCGTATCTCTACAATAAGCTCTGCTCTGCAACATCCACAAGGACAAATAATTTCATATGCCCAAGATATAAATCTCTAATCTCAAGCAGACAATTCTTTACAAATGCTATCCGCCTCTGGAACAACCTCCCACATAACTTAAAGACTATTAGGTGCGCAACTCAGTTTAAATTAAAAATTAAAGAATATTTAAAATAGAATAAACAAAAATAGTAAACGAAATATAGATAATATAGGTATAAAACAAAAATACAAAATCAATAAAAACAAAAATAATATAGAAATAAGTAACAAAATCAAAATGTCATTAAAATATTTATAAGTAAATTGTTAGATTAAGAAATATTATTTAAAACAAACTCGCAATATGTATTAATCCATTTTGACTAGTGCTATAAATATAAGATCACTCTTGTCGCACTAGGATATAAAGAAATAAATAAATAATGCAGTCGCGACCAAAGTGCTTTAGGTGCCTTGAAGTTGGTCACATCGCCAATAAGTGTGTCAGTACCACAGACAGAAGCAAATCCTGCTACAGATGTGGGGCGGAAGGGCACAAAATTGCAGCGTGCACCAACCCAGCGAGATGCTACAGATGCGTGGAGTTGAAGAAGCCGGATGTAAACCATCAGGTCGGCGGGCGATACTGCCCAAGCAGAGCCAATCCCTCTAGAAAGGCATGAAGATGGTTCAACTTAACTTAAATCATTGCGCGGCAGCGCAAGATCTGCTGTCGCAGTCCGTCCGAGAAAGTGGTGCCGACTTCACAGCCCTTAGCGAACCATACAGGGTACTAGCCTGCCCAAACTGGGCCGCTGACAGCACCAGGAAGGCTGCCCTCTCGGTGACTGAGATAAAGCCGTCAGAGGCGACAGCCACCGCCCGCTGCTACTGAGAGTAGTGTTGGGTAAATACTGCTCATTTGGGTGAACATGTTCACTTGTTCTTTTTATTCAAAAGAGTCAACTCACTCATTTTGCTCACTTGCTTACTTGTTCACTGCTCATTGCTCACTTGCTCACTTGTTCACTGCTCATTGCTCACTTGCTCACTTGTTCACTATTCATTCCTCAGTTGCTCACTTGCTCACTTTTGCACTGTTCATTGCCTTTTTATAACCTGTTCATAAACAGACTACTGAGCACTGCATTTCAACGACTAAATAAATCCATTTGTTACATATTAGTTTAAATCTGATAGACAATCCCAGAGAGGTAGGTTGGTGCCTAGGTTGCTCCATGGCCACGCACCCAGGAAAGTGAGTAGTTAGGAGTAGACTACTCGTTTCCTTTGGGCTGTTTGTGTGGGTTCCATCTGGCTTTTTCAACGTACAGATGCCGTTTGAGTGGTCCTTGGAGAGGGCCTGACAGCTTCCGGGAGAGTTGAAATCTGCTCGCAGTGTTGGCGCCACGTAGCCCGTTTTGACCTTCTCAGCTCTTTGTTGTATAGCGTTAAGGCGGATTTGTAGGAATCCCAAGTGACCTTCCCTTTTCTCGCCTTATTGAAGAGCCTTCGCGCAGCTTGTTTAAGATCGTCAAGGCTCTTGTTCCCCCAGGGAACAGCCCGACTGAACTTACGAACTTTTTGTTCGCAGCTGACGTGATATGCCGATTCAATGTTTGTATGAAGCACAGTAGCCTCACGCTCTAACTCGTCTATTGTTAGTATCGGACGGGTGGAGCAGTCTCTGGATTGCTCAAGTTCAAAACAGAAAAGATCCCAGTTTGTGTTTTTGGGATTTCTAGTAACTAGGCTACATTGCAAGGCACCTCCTATATCAAATCTGATGTGCTGGTGATCTGACATAGTGATCTCATTCGCAACGTGCCAGTTTGAGACAGCGGACAACATATTCAGACTACAGAGAGTTAGGTCGAGGACTTCCTCTCTAATTGCATTGATAAATGTGGGCTCGCTGCCCTGATTTAGTAAACCTATGTTATTACTAATTATGTATTCAAGAAGGTACTCATCTCTTTTGTTGATGTTGCTGCTCCCCCAGACCGTGTGATGCGCATTGGCATCGCAAGCAATTATCCACCGGAGCCGGTTTCTCTGGCAGTGCTCACCAGGGCACAGGTAGCCGCCGTAGGCACATCGTCAGTGTCGCCGGGTAGATAAGCAGAGGCCAGCACTGCCTCCTGCTCGCCATGGGCAGTGGGTATTTTAACACAGACCGCCACCAGGTCCTCAGTTATGAACTGTGAAAGGGGAACAAATGTTAGATTTTTGTTTATTAACAAAGCCGCTCTAGGGCAAGGTTGGTCGTTTGCATATAGCAGCTTACCAGATGGGGTGCTAGCTCCTAGATAAATGCTATGTCCATTGTAGCAAACCTCACACAAAGGACGTCAAACGCTGCCTTTGCGTGGTGGAGGTTCACTTGGAGACATCTAAGGTGTCTTCGGGTGTTGGGGAGGGTGGGGGGAGGAGGACGGAACATTAGTCCGCCCTCTTGCGGCCCCTGGCCGCCATCTTCCGGCCTCGGTTGGTGCGCAGAAGGGCCTCCACCTCAGGTGTGCGCGTCACACCCTTGTTGGTGCGCCCTGTTCCGCGCGTGATGCGCACGTAGAGGGGAGGGCGTATGATTTTCGTGGGTGGCACGGGCTCTTGGGAAACTGTGGTGCCGCTAGCCTCTTTACCTGGCCTGGTTGTGCCATCAGCGGCATTCTGCGGCGTTGTCGCAGCCGTGTCCTGTGTTGCCTTGGAGCAGGTGGGCTTCTCCGCTGCGAGAGCAGGAGCCACCGCCTGCGTCTTCGGCTGCGTGCTGGCCTTTGGCTTAAGAGTAGCCATGCCCCACGCGAAGGACAGTTGGTATGCGAGCGACTTCAGTCGATTGGCCGAAACTGAATCCAGCGCAATCGTAATGATGGCCATTTTCTGCCTCATCTCACAGTGGAAGACGCGCCAGTCTCCCACTCGCAGGCCACTGTTCTGGCCCTCGACGAGCTTGAGGATCTCGTCCGTTTTTATTTCCGCGTTTGGAAGCGGAAAGTACCCAATGAAGACAGCGGCACGTGTAGCCTCTGCCTCTGGGACCCCCTTGATGTGGGCGTCCTTCCACAGCCGTAGCTTTGGCACCTCTGTGGATAGCAACTCGGCTGTCTCCGCATTCCCACATGTTACGGCCATCCACCCTGGTCGAAAGGTGCAGCCAGAGAACAGCGGCTTCACAGAGCCGTGTCTCAGGGCCATCACTCTCGATAGGATGGCGGACTGAATGGCATTCAGTTGCTCCGTCGTGAGAAGATGCTTAGGGTAGTCCGCAGGGAGTAAAGCCATCTTCACCGAGCTGGCAACGTCCCTGTAAGAGGCCATGACACCGACTTGGGGCGACTGCGCCTGTGTTGCCTGCCCATCCGCTGCCGTTGTGGTGGCTGCTGGAGCCTCCGTGGCCGGCAAAACATTTGCAGGATCGCCCTTCGTCTTGTTGTACATGGCCCTCTTTTTCGACGCCTCTTCTGGGGTCGTGTTGGCCGATCTACCTCTGTTGTTGGTGGTAGCGCCACTCCTGCTGCGCACTTCCCTTGGAGGGTCCATAGGCTTCTGAGCGAGCCTTTTGGCCTCCTCCATGGGTACGCCGTTCGCAAGGTGTCTGCGCAACCTCTTTCTTGCGGCGCCCGATAGTGCGATCCGCTTGGGTTTATCATCTTTTGGGGAGGCGAGTAAGGTTTCTTCCTCTTCCTTAGTGATGCTGTCGGTGCCAGAGCTTTGTGAACAGATGTCCATAGCATCTTCGGGCTCCCGGGTGGGTTTGATTTGACTCGATTTGGGGCTGCTTGAGCACCCTGCTTCTTGGGGGGTATTTTCATTTTCATTAGTTTCCATGTATTGGTCCCACGAGTAATGAGGAAGGAAGTATCCCCCGGGGTAGAGCCTCATACCCCGGATCGGGCACTTATACGACCGGAGGTGCCAGGTATCCGGAAGCAACCGTTAGAAGACACACTAACGTAGTGCCATTTATCACAGAGGCACGGTACGGTAACACCGGTGATTACGGGTTTTTTCGAGTTTTCCTCTCTAGATCCGCATTTTTAGTCTAGAGCAGGGGCACCTCGAGCAGGATGTGGTTCTTCACCACGTATGGTCGGTCTTCAGTAGTCGGCATGTGACTGCCAACTCCCACTGGCTGAGTTAGCTTGGCGCGGCGGCAGGCACACACGCTTCATTACCAGAGCCTTAGCCCCCAACCCGCACTTTAGCAAACCGCATAGGTCCCAAGTACATTTTCGCGCCGCAAAAAAATACTCAGGAACCAATGGAGATTGACCCATCCCTTTCTAAGTTCATCCAACCAACCCAAGCACAGGCTTACCAAAACGGGAAGACGGCTACGTCCGGCCGTTCAAGCCCCATTAAAAGGCAAAGAGTTAATCACGTCGCTCAGAGCACAGATCAGGCCGGAAAAACATACGCAGCCGCAGCCTCCAGTGCAGCGGCCAAAATTGATGATGACGCCATCGCAGAGTATGACTCAGATGTAATAAATTTTTTAGGGGAAGATCATTGCTGCCCGTCATCAGACGAAGAGTAGACGGGATCGACATGAGATTCCTTATCGACACAGGCGCGTCCAAAAATTTCATCCGACCTCACAAAGGATTGGAAGACGTTCGCCCAGTAGATTCCCTCATTCACCATTCACTCAATTCATGGGGTTACAACTATCACGAATAAATGCTTCGTCTCATTATTCAATTTTAAGGCTACCTTCTTCATACTACCAGATTTGACTACCTTTGATGGAATAATCGGCCTTGACCTATTAAAACAGGCAGAGGCGTCACTCTGCCTAGCTTGCGGCCATCTAAAATAGTGCACCGAAGTAGAGCAGATTGATTTCCACAAGTGCGCTGATGTAAACTTCACCAACGTGAATTGCACAAAAGCACCACCATCGGCAAAAAACGCGTTTTTAGAAATGCTAAAGACCAGGAATGAGGCTTTACCTTACAATACGTCGGTGGTAGCTACCATCAGAACGGTAAGTGAGGTGCCCATATACGCGAAACTATACCCGTACCCTATGGGAGCAGCGGATTTCGTCAACAAAGAGGCACAAACGGCATAATTCAGAAGTCGGTATCCCCTTACAACAATCCAATATCGGTTGTGGATAAGAAAGGGACCGATGAGCTTGGGAACCGTAAAATGCGACTAGTTGTTAACTTTCGCAAATTAAACGAAAGAACCGTTTCCGACAAATATCCCATGCCATATATTTTAATGATATTAGGCAACCTAGGTAATGCGAAATATTTCGCAACGCTGGACCTCAAGTCTGGCTATCACCAAATCATACTCGCAGAACGCGACAGGGAAAAAACTTCTTTTTCAGTAAATGGGGGGAAATACGAATTCCGCAGATTACCGTTCGGCCTCAAAAATGCAGGCAGCATTTTTCAGAGGACCATCGACGACATCCTACGGGAACAGATCGGCAAGTTCTGCTATGTTTACGTTGACGACGTAATCATATTTTCGGAAGATGAAAACTCTCACATCAAGCACGTAGATTGGGTTCTTATGAGCGTGTACGATGCGAACATGAGAGTATCGGTAGAAAAATCCAGCTTTTTTAAGAAAAGTGTGAGCTTCCTTGGGTTTATAGTCACTTGTAACGGTGCTACAACAGACGCAGAGAAAGTAAAGGCCATAAAAGAATTTCTGGAACCCAAAAATGTTTTTGAGTTACGATTATTTCTAGGGCTGGCCAGCTACTACCGATGTTCCATTAAGGACTTCGCAGCAATAGCGAAGCCTGTATCAGACATCTTGAAAGGGGAAAACGGAACAGTTAGTAGACACAGGTCACGAAACATTCCGGTTCAGTTCTCTGAAGCGCAACAACAAGCGTTCCAGAAACTACGAAATATCTTGGCATCCGATGACGTGATGCTAAGATACCCCGACTACAAGAAGGCCTTTGATCTAACGACAGATGCCTCGGCCTATGGCATTGGCGCGTCCCAAGAGGGACGCCCAATAACAATGATCTCAAGGACATTGAAAGACAGGGAGGGTAACTACGCCACCAACGAAAGGGAACTGTTAGCCATAATTTGGGCACTGGCCAAGCTGCGGCACTATTTATACGCCGTCAAAGATATAAATATTTTCACCGACCACCAGCCATTAACTTTTGCAGTAGCGGAATCCAATCCGAATGCAAAAATTAAAATGTGGAAGGCGCGCATTGACGAGTCCGGGGCTCGTATTTATTACTAACCCGGTAAAGAAAATCTTGTTGCAGATCCACTTTCAAGGCAGCAACTTAACGTCACGGAGGAACAAGAAGCTGAATTGTGCGCAGCAACTATACACAGCGAACTCTCACTGACCCACACTATTGAAACAACGGATAAGCCGTTGAACTGCTTCCAGAATCAGATAACTCTGGAGGAGGCACGTTTCCCGTTAAAACGCACCTTTGTCCTCTTTGGAAACAAGAGACGGCGTACGATTAACTTTTCTTGCAAGGAGTTATTACTCACAGTTATTATTACAGGGCTCACAGGTCGGTCCAGGAAAATGTAAAGCAAGTTCTCGCCGAATATTACTTTCCAAAAATGACAAAACTAGCCAACGAAATCGTCCAAAATTGCCAGACCTGTGCTAGGGCATCCAAAAAAGCAGGAAATCGGGGAGTCGCCGATCCCCTCCTGTGCAGGGGAAATGTTACATATTGATATATTCTCAACGGACAGAAAGTATTTCCTGACGCGCATCGAAAAGTTTTCAAAAATCGCAGTCGTGCAACCTATTCCCTCTAGAACAATTGAGGACCTCAAACCGGCCCTTTTGCAATTAATGAACTATTTTCCAAGGGCCAAAACGATCTATTGCGACAATGAACCGTCATTGAATTCGCATACGATCTCGGCCATGCTGACTAACCACTTTGGAGTTAGCATCGAAAATGCACCACCCTTACACAGCGTATCTAACGGACAGCACTCTACTGGAACTTGCTAGATGCATTAAAATCGACCAAGGCATAACCGACACCATGGAGGTAATTTTATTAGCCACTACCAAGTACAACAAATCAATTCACACAGTCATTGACAAAAGACCAGCTGATGTTGTGCAGGCGGACTCGGACGACTTACAAATAGAAATCCACAAAAAAATAAAAAGTGCCCAGAACGCGCTAAGAAACAGGGAAAACGCGACTCGGCGGAATAGGGTCTTCAAAGCTGGTGAAAAAGTATTGGTAAAATCCAACAGAAGGCTAGGAAATAAACTCACACCCTTGTGCCAGGAGAGAGCTGTTGAAGCGGACCTGGGGACCACGGTCCTCATTAAAGGGAGGAAGGTCCACAAGGACAACCTCAAATGATACAATCAGCAATGTCCTTTTTTACTCATTTTTATTACTCTTTTAAGCCACTTGCCGTATATTCTTACTAGCTATAAGTTCTATTGCCACTGGCATACTTTTTGGTTTAAGTTTATTTTATTGGTGGTGGGATACCTCTCTATGAGCAAAAAAATAGCTAAAGTTCAATTCCACAGGTTCGGACTCATACTTCATCTCTTCCTATCCTTGGCGTCGGCTCACATTACTGATTATTCGCAGGCCAGGTATATTCCCATCGTTGACGGTCAAATCCTAGGGTGGGAGGAGTTCGCGTTCGTCACTCATACAGCGAATCTCTCAGAATATGCTCGCGTGGTGAAAGATACAAACAATATGATCGACATGTTTCCACTATCCCATATGAAGAAGCTTCTAGGCGTAGATACCGCCCACCTCCAGGACTTGTTTGAGTCGTTGGGCATTCATCATAGAGTAGCTAGGAGTGTAGATTTCTTAGGATCAATGCTAAAGGTCGTAGCAGGGACACCGGACGCCGGCGATTTAGAAAAAATCAGATTTACCGAAATGAAATTAGTGGAGTCAAGAAATAGGCAAATTCAAATTAACACTAAGATTCAAAATCAAATTAATCAATTAACCTCAACCGTAAATCAAATTCTGAGATCGGCCAAAAAATCACAAGTAGACACTGGACAGTTATATGAGACACTTGCTAGAAACAGAATGTTGATGATGGAATTACAGAATTTAATGCTTGCAATGACCCTTGCCAAAGATAATATTATTAGTCCGAATATTTTAGATCACGAAGACTTAAAATCAGTTTGAGGAATCCACCAACACTCCCATAGGAGACCTTTTGTCTGTTTCGTCCGTAAAAATTCTGCAATCCGTTAACGTTTTACACTTCATCATAAAATTTCCTAAAATAAAATTAGCGGGTAAAAAGATAACCGTTTTCCCAGTCACACATAGTGAGACAATGCTACAGATAATAGACAACGTTATAGCGGAATGCGGCGGAGAAATTCACGCCATTAAAAACTGCTCCGTATCACCAGGAGCTACATTCTGCCGTTTGGCGTCAGAGAGTTCATGCGCCAAAGAACTGCATGCAGGTGGGGTGGCGCATTGCCGAACACAACAGAGCGACCTGCACCCAATCACATAAGTGGACGAAGGGATCGTAATCATCAACGACAGATCAGCCAAAGTTCGAGTGGACAATGGGACAGAAGTCTGGATACATGGCACACACCTCATCACCTTCGACAAACAGGCCATGATAAATGAAACCCCCTTTATCAACCACGCTAACGCCCAGAAGAGAACACGAGAGAGCTCCAGGGGCAGCAAGTTTCCCCTATTGAACATCACTGCCAACCAAGATGATTTCAGCCTCCCGTACCTTCACCGTTTGAGTGAACGAAATTTGGAGTTTATCAAGGAGTTCAGAGACGAGATCGACGGCAACCAAACGCATCTCGCAGCAATTATTGCAGGAGCAATATGCTGCGCGCTCATCTGCATTGGTCTCACTTACCAGCGGTTTAATAAAGCGAAGAAATCCGCGATCCAAATAAGAGAAGTGATTGCAGATTTAGGATCGGCCGAGGGCGGCCTTAACTTAGAAGGGGGAGTAGTTAACTGTGGTCAGCCAAACCAAAGTCGTTGACCATAGTTTACGTAAACTGCACAGCTCCGGGCAAATTGCTGACCAAGCAATGAGCCGGATGCTCGTGCGCAGACGGCAAACACAGCATATTTGCGTGGCCGCTGCTAGCCTTTGTTACCTTTAGGTCAATTCCTTAAGTTCAGTTTATTTTCAGTATTCAAAGAATAAAGAACACAAGTTCATTTTGAAAACTCCGGCAACCGCCGTATAACTAAGCAGCTACCCCCATATTAAACTTAATTTGAACATATGTATATTTAGGTTTTCATATATGGATATATTCTTTGCAAGTAAAAAAGCACACATATATACATTCGTTCTTGACAAACGCCATCATCCTGATAAGATTTATTGATAAAAAATATATCTCAGAAAAATTAAATTCATAAACAAAATTCTTAAAGTTAAATTGCTTTTTGTAAATTTTTTTTTTTATTTAAAACATCGATTTTTATGGCAATTTGAATTTAAAACGAGAAAGAAAGCTAACTTCGGTAAACCGAAGTTTGTATACCCTTGCAGTCTGCAATTGGATCTATGAAAATCGATCCATTTTGGTAATGTAAAAAAAAAAAATTTCAAATTATGTAAATATTGTAAATTTTACGTTTTACATGTAGTATTTTACATTTTCATATAAATCGACCGATCCCTTCTATGGCAGCTATATGATATAGTTGTCCGATCTTAATGAAATTAAAACCGTAATTCTAGAATTATAAAAAACGACTATATCTCGAAGTTTATAGAAATTCGTTGAAAACCAGAGAAGTTAAAAATTTTTTTACATTAATTTCGCCATTATTCCTATGGCAGCTATAGGATATAGTGGTCCGATTTCGGCCGTTCCGACATATATACTGCGTGCTAAAGAAATAAGACTATGCTGAAAATTTCAGCCCGATAGCTCAAAAACTGAGAGACTAGTTCGCGTAGAAACCGACAGACAGACGGACAGACAGACAGACGGACATGGCTAGATCGACTCGGCTGGTGATGCTGATCAAGAATATATATACTTTATGGGGTCGGAGATGCCTCTCTCACTGCGTTGCAAATATCATGGCAAAATTATAATACCCTCTGCAGGGGTATAATAAAGTACGGGCACGTGGTTGCAAAAAAATACCAAATAAAAAAGAGTTACTGAAAAAAATGAACCAAAAAGACTAGCTGAACAAAATTGAACAGCTGAGCAATAATAAGCAAAGGAGCAAATCTGAACAAGTGAGCAAAAATGAACAAGTGAACAAAAAAGAAAAAAATTTAACAACTGAACAATAGTGAGCAAGAATGAACAAGTGAACAAAAAAGAACAAATAGGAAGGAACGTGTTCACTCACTCAGTTTAGTTAACTACTCTTTTTTTTATTTTTTATTCACTCACTCATGAGCAACCCAACACTAGCTGAGAGCAGTGTCTGGCTGGACAAATCCTTCATTGCCGAGCTCGAGAAGAACATGGACAGAACCGAGCGCAGGTGCAGTGTTGCAACCTGCTTTTCATCGATGGGGCAAGGCCGGGTAGCCAGTCTCCTCAGGGAGGAATTTTTTCCCAATGCCCACAGGTCACACCATAAAACCCAGCTGATTGCTGGATCAAAAAAAAAAACAAAACAAAGAAAAAAAAATCAACCAAATAAAAAACGGAACCAAATCAACTACGAGGATTATTCTTACTCTCCATATCGACGGACCCAGGTTTGGGGCGTGGCTTGTGATGCCCTGACGCACCCTCCCTACCTGAGATCAGGACGTTTCCTGCTCGCCTGCGTCTCCCTCACATGGCTCGGTTGGCTTACTCCTTGTTATCGGCTTATCGTTTTATTCCCCCCCCATGGTAAATAATTAGCAATACATATCCTTTTTCTACGTTATAATGCTTGCATATATTCCAGAAATTGTCTAACTAACATTAACAAGTTTTTACATTATAGTCTGTTTTCACCACGGGCCAAAGCAACTTTCTCAATGATCGGTACTTAAACGTACATGAATATGTGACGGAAAAAACAACAAAAATAAGAAATTGGCTGTAGGTTGTGTTTCAACGACGTTATATATAGATTTGTTTAGACCTCTACTTCCATTTCAGGGTTTTCCTACCTACTTGGAGATCCAAATGGGATCAGAGGCTGAGATGGGTCTGAAGTTGGTTAAAGGGGTTAATTATCTTGGCCTACATTCAGCTCCATATACGCAGATATGTAATTTCTTAAAATTCAAAAAATTTTATGGTTTTGTAATTTTAAATTTTGGGCTTGCTTTTTCTATTGCGTCCTATGTTTTTTTACGTTTTTTTGAGTTGATTAGGCCAACTTATATGTATGTTTTGGCGCTAAATTGACCAAATAAGTGTAACGTATGAAATAAATAAATAAATATGTTGCAAGAAATAAATAAACAACAATTAGCACGTGTAGATAAATAACACAAAATTTCACAATTAAATAAATAGATGTTTTGGATAATATATTTATTATCTAATTAATTATTTATTATTATAATGTTTTAGAATAAATAAATAATAAATAGAATAAATAAATAAATGATAAATAGAATAAATAAATAAATAATAAATAGAATAAATAAATAAATAATTTCAATACATATCTTAAACCAAATATTAGGTCTATGCTTGCTGGGGCGCAAGTTTTTCTTTTCTTTTTTTTCCCGAGTTTTACGGCCACGCTGTCGGCCCCGCAAATGGGACGGGCACGGGGAGCGTGGATCTGGTTTCCCGGGCCAGGCAAAAGGTTCTCGGCGGGGACGAGGTTTGATCCTCTGAAACCCATATATTTTTTTTTATTATAATCTAGAGTTCCATTTGGAACGGACTCACATTAAAATTTTCCTCCCTCCTGCCTGCCTCCTGGGTTGGTCTTTTGGATCCTTCCTCCTGGGGTTGCTTCAGGTCGCCCCAAATCTGGCGTTCCTGGAATCGTCACATTTTAATTCAGTGCCCATGCACCCACTCACTTTCATAAACTCACTTAAAAAAAAAAAAAATTAAATGGGCACTGGGTTCTTTACTTTGCTCACTCCGTTTCCGCCGATTTTTTTGATCTAACCCAATTTGCGCCGAAATTGCCCTATATGGGTTCGGTTTTTCCGATTCCCACCTTTCCACCTTTATGGTTCTCTCGCTCGAGGTCGATAACCGCATTCAAGGCCATGGCTACCGCTCTTTTTCTGCCTTGGTGTGTGTGGATGCACTCGCTCTCCGGCGATCGGCACATACCCTCCACACTTCCCCTCCAAGTATTTGGACGGCAGGTGGCGCCGCACATACCTTCCACACTTCCCCTCCGTGGACCCGCCAATCTAGCGCATAGGGTCTTCTTTCCCCTCCGGCCTTGCCCCACCGATGAAAAGCAGGTTGCAACAGCAGTAGCAGCGCAACTCTAGCCAAATGAATCCCAAATGAATATAATGTACAATCAGAGTCCCGCATCCATTAAGAACCAAGTAGCTTCGAATCAGTCCATCAGTCCAACAATTTCGAGGCAGCAGGAGTAGCTGCGGCAACCACCGCCACCACCCAGATGGTAGTGGTCATTGTGCGCAGATGAGCTATTCCAAAACGAAGCCGCAAATCTGCGTAAAGTGTCTTGTCTTTCAAATGGATATACTGCCAACGAATATAAAACAGCTGATTTAAAATACGTATGACCTTTGAATAATGCCGAAGAACGTTTTTGAAAAGGCGGTCACACTGAAAAGATTAAATCGTTTTGGGGTTGCGAACTGTTTTACTGTCTGAATACTAGCCTTAATACACAGCAAAAATTTCGCATTTAGCCCATGTTTTTAAGAAGTGGATTAGAAGTCAAAAAAATAATGATCGAGATTGAAGTCCCAATGCGAAGATCCCAAATCCCACATAGAAAAATAAATAGTTGTTGGGGTTGCAGTTTGAATTGTATTTGAACTTTATTTGCCTTCATCGTAAACTATAACTAAAATACATGTCATAAACAGAAGTTTGGGAGAGCGTAATGGAAAGCTCCAGAAGAGAAGAGAGGGAGTGAGAGGGGAGCGCGACATTTTGAGGCAGCTAGCGCTTCACACTCGCTCTTGAAAATAGGCGCCCTCTCGGCGCGAAAATTCCCCCCCTGCGAGGATACGCAGCAAAAACATCAGGAACAAGTAGCTCGGGAAAGCGTTGGATACGCTGAGCGTTCGTGGAGATGGAGAAGAGTGTGGTGATCCTGTCCACACGATTGGCATCGGCCATCACTGCGGCAAGATCCTTTAGAATGGCAATTGACGCAGTACTTTTTATCAACGCTTGCCTGGAACCGTTTCTCAGCGCTTAGCTGCAGAAAACGGTGGTATTTCCGAAGAGGATGGTTCCCTTGACAGACTCGGAATTGGTAGGATAAAATACCTCGGGAACGTCTGCTTTTCATATCGTCGTACGAAACCCAATATTTGAATGAATCTGGAGTTTTAGAAACTTGCGTGCAGAACGCGGAAATCCGTTGGATGGAGGCGGACACTGGCCTTGAATCAATAGGAGGAATGAGATGCTGGCCTGGATCGAGAAATTAAATAAGTAAAAGGAACGTAACAGAATTTAGGAAACGCATAACGGTCTCACTGGCGTGGTTGAAGAGATGCGTCGCCATGGAATATTTTCGCAATTAATTGTTTTAGATTATTTCTAGAGGCGGAATTCCTTTTATCGTCACTGTATTCACCGTCTTTGTTTTCAATGCATGTGGTAGAAAATGTATGCGTGCGGATGCTTCTGCCTTGGCTGTGGATTAATGCAGATAGCGGAGATAACGAACAAGAGGAGAGGCGGAAAGAATTGCCAAAAAATCAGTGCATCGACTTTGATGACTCTGATGTATGTATGTATCTATTAACAATATATACGAGGTGTGTTCAAAAAGTATCGCGAATCTTGACTTTTCGAGGGTAAAGTGTATTCGAATTTCGATTTTTTTGTGGCGTTATGTTGGTACTCATGTCTCTCACTTATGCCGACAAGCTCGGCCATTTTCAATGTTCACTTAATTGTTGACAGCTGCTTTGCTTGCATGTGTTTTGGATCGTCTTCGATTTTTACCTGTTCAAAAAAATGGATCAAAGAATCTTGTGTGAAAAAGGAAATTAAGTGCTCGAATGCATTCCGAATGTTGACTGTGGCATACGGAGAAGCTACCTTGGACCGAAGTTACGTTTAGGTACAAAATGCTCTCAGATGGCCGAGAAGATTGGCCTTTTGGCCAAAAACTGGCTTTTGCACTACGATAACGCCCCTGCTCACACATCGTTGCTTGTGCGCGACTTTTTGGCCAAAAACAACACACTAATGATGCCGCAGCCAGCGTATTCCCTAGATCTGGCCCCCTGTGACTTTTTCTTGTTTCCTAAACTGAAGAGGCCCATGAAAGGACGACGTTACGCTACGCTTGACGAGATAAAGACAGGATCGAAGGAGGAGCTGAACAAGAAAAAAAAAAAAAGATATTTTGAAGTTCTTCGAAGATTGAAAAACCGTTGGCACAAATGTATAATATCTCATGGAGATTACTTTGAAGGGGACCAAAAAATGTTCATGAATAAATAAATAATTTTTGAAAAAAAAACACAAAATTCGCAATACTTTTTGAACATACCTCGTATATGTATTTTTGTAGCCGCACAGAATAGCACGGAGTGTAACAAATAAATACAATAATTAAGTCGGCGTTTCTGACTTTAGGAATAAAAAAGTTGTTTTAGGTATATATTTAATAATATGTGGGTATATGTGGACAGTAATTCTTGTAAGTGCCGGATTATTTTTGTATATTTTATTTGGAAATACGTATATCATATTATTGAGTATAAACGGATGTGTATTTGTGTGCTTAGATTTAATTTTATGCACGTTCGGATGCACGAGTTGTCTTCAAAAAGTAAGGTGACTTCAAATTTCACGGGCAACGTGCTTTCGATTATCGATATTTTTAATCGAACATTTGTACCAAATTTCAAGTGAATGGCATTTTTTGGATGGCTGTGAGAGACGTAGAAGTTATGAGTGTTTAGCGTGCTCGACGATATGAAAAATATGCATCAAAGGACTTGCATTTCGAGTTGGAATCGGCTAAAATGGACCGATAGGTTAGAGGTGATAGTCGGAGGGGAAGTATCGATAGATAGGCTTTAAACTGGTGGCGCCACCTTAATGTCGAAAGGCAAGCGATCTCACCTTCTCGCTCACTCATCGCTCTCTCTGAGCGTTTGCCCTTGAACTGGGCCGTTTCACTGAGCGCTAAAAGGGCAGCCAGCTGTTGCATTCGAAAGAAATCGATAGGTGGTGGCAGAGGAAACATCGCCTGGAATGCGCACCGAAAACGAGCTGGCAAGGCCAGAGGGGAAAGACGACCCTATGCGCTAGATTGGCAGGTCCACGGAGGGGAAGTGTGGAAGGTATGTGCGGCGCCACCTGCCGTCCAAATACTTGGAGGGGAAGTGTGGAGGGTATGTGCCGATCGCCGGAGAGCGAGTGCATCCACACACACCAAGGCAGGAAAAGAGCAGTAGCCATGGCCTTGAATGCGGTTCTCGACCTCGAGCGAGAGAAGCATAAGGGGTGGAAAGGTGGGAAGGAAGAATCGGAGGAACCGAACCCATATATAGGGCAATTTCGGCACAAATTGGGTTAGTTCAAAAATCGGCAGATCACTCCGTTTCCGGAAAGAACCCAGTGCCCATCTAATTTTTGGTGAAAGAAAAAAAGTGAGTTTAGGAAAGTGAGTGGGTGCATAGGCACTGAATAAAAAGGTGCCGATTCTAGGAAAGCCAGATTTGGGGCGACCGAAGGAAGGAAGGATCCAAAACACCAACCCAGGAGACAGGCAGGAGGGAGAAAAATTTAATGTGAGTCCGTTCCAAATGGAACTCTAGATTATAATAAAAAAATATATGGGTTTCAGAGGATCAAACCTCGTCCCCGCCGAGAACCTTTTGCCTGGCCCGGGAAAGCAGATACACGCCCGTGCCCGTCCCATCTGCGTGGCGGAAGAAAAAAAAGGAAAAGAAAAACTTGAGACCGCCCCAGCAAGCACACAAAGATTTGGGTTAAAATATCTATTGAAATAATTTATTTATTTATTCTATTTATTATTTATTTATTACTTCTATTTATTATTTATTTATTCGAAAACATTTATTTATTACCCAAAACATATATTTATTTAATTGTGAAATTTTGTGCTAGTTAACTACATGTGCTAATTGTTGTTTATTTATTTCTTGCAACATATTTATTTATTTATTTTATACGCTACACTTATTTGGTCAATTTAGCGCCAAAACATACATATAAGTTGGCCTAATCAATCAAAAAGCACGCCCAAAATTTAAAATTTCACAACCATAAAATCACATAATAACAAAACAACAAATCATGTAAATTACAATCTAAAATGTAAATTCAATACGTAAACAAACACGGATAAAAGGATTTAATTATAAAAGTTGACCCGCGAGTCCAAGCAGCCATCGACCTGGAAAAGAAAGAAAAATAATGAGCGTGAATGAGAATTGAATTTTAAGAAATTGCATATCTGCGTATATGGAGTTGAATGTAGGCCAAGTTAATTAACCCCTTAACAAACTTCAGACCCATCTCAGCCCTTGATCCCATTTGGAGCTCCAAGTAGGTAGGAAACCCCTGAAATGGAAGTAGAGGTTTAAACAAATCTATATATCTATAACGTCGTTGAAAGACAACCTACAGCCAATTTCTTATTTTTTTTTTGTTATTCTTTCCATCACATATTCATGTACGTTTAAGTACCGATCGTTGAGAAAGTTGCTTTGGCCCGTGGTGAAAACCGTCTGTAATGTTAAAAACTTGTTAATGTTAGTTCGACAATTACTGGAATATATGCAAGCATTATAACGTAGAAAAAGGATGTGTTGCTAATTATTTACCATGGGGGGGAAAATAAGACGATGAGCCGATAACGAGGAGTAAGCCAACCGAGCCATGTGAGGGAGACGCAGGCGAGCAGGAAACGTCCTGATCTCAGGTAGGGAGGGTGCGTCAGGGCATCACCAGCTACGCCCCAAATCCTTGATCCGTCAATATGGAGAGTAAAAATAATCCTCGCAGTTGATTTGGTTCCTTTTGTATTTGGTTGATTTTTTTGTTTGTTTTGTTTTTTTTTTATGGTTGATCCAGCAATCAGCTGGGTTTTATGGTGTGACCTGTGGGCATCGGGGAAAAATCCCTCCCTGAGGAGACTGGCTAGCCGGCCTTGCCCCATCGATGAAAAGCAGGTTGCAACATAATGGCGCCCAAACTTTTAACTAGGAGTGGGGTGGAGGAGATCTCGGTAAAGGACCCTCAAGCCCATACGCAGTAGAGAGAGACAAATAAAATGTTGTCCAGTCGGTGGCTGTGATCCCGGTGGTTCCGGCAGTCCAGGTTGGGAAGCGAGCCGATGGCTTATGGCAGCTAGCAGAAGCCGCCCATAATTGCTCGGCCGCACGAAGACCTGGGAGGCTGGGGAAAGAAACCACAAAGTAATTGTTCTTCATGTCAGTGTCGGTTTTTGTAATTTATCTGAAAACAGAGATTCTCCAAGGGGGAAAGGGTATGGCACTAGTGGCTACGAAAGGCTACTAGTTTGCGACCTCCCCGTGGCCTGGTGGCAAGGAGAATCCTGGGAATAAAAATAGATAGGAGGAGGATTAGTTTCTGCCACTTGCGGCGCGGATAAGTGTGGGGAAATGGCCTTCCAGATGTCCCATGGAGACACAGGGTCTACCATGCGATGCATCCGGAACGGCCAAAGAACCTACAAGTACATCCGCGGCGTAACTGGACAGCAAGCGAAGTTAGGGACGTGAACACCCTCGGTACTCTATCTTCCCAGTCGAAGATAGCAGACATCGATGGAGTTCACAGGAATACCGTCGTCGGTAGGGAGGCGACGCAGAAGCATGAGGATGGTTGGCTCCGGTTAGGTTTTGTTTGTTTTTCCACCCTTTATAATTGTTGTGTGATTGTTGATTGACTAGAATAAAGAAAGTTAGGTGTTAGTCATATATTGGATAGCTCGAGGATACTGGGTAGGGAAGTGTATGCAGAATACATACAATTTGCGGTCCAGAAGCGGTAGGATGACCACGAGAACTCCTCCATCAGAGAGTCGGCAGGCGATGGACGAAGAGATGGCGTCAGGAGGCGTCCAGGAGGAGACATGGAATGACTCTCCTCCACGCATGCAGATTCCGAGCGAAGTCGCATCCTCGGTCAACGCCGCTGTGGCTCAAGCGTATCAGACGCACCGGATGGCGTTATCCGACGGCGTGAGTCGGACCATCCAGGAGGAAATCCGGCGCGGGTTCATGGAGATGATGGGGATGATAAATGAAGTTCTCCAGCCGATGAGACAGACAGCCGCCGCAGTTCAGTCGCTGCAGCAACAGTCGGCGCAAAACGGGACAGGCGTCACACAGGGCTCAGGAGGACCAAATCCAGCGGTCAGTACGGGAGCGTACCCCAAAACCAATCCCGCCAGTAGTGCCGGAGGATCTCCACCTAAGCCGCCTGGGAGACGTTTCAGCGATGGGGACAACGGAGTCGGTGATAGGCAGCATCCAGGCAGGCGACAGCAGATGCCCGAGAGGAGCGTACTGGATCTCCAAGGGGCGATGCACGAGTCGAGAAGCGCGGCGGATCGAGCCGGATATCTGGAAAGGAGGGAACCAGCAGTTAGGGGAGGTCGAATCGACAAATGGGAAATATACTTTGATGGAGACCCGAACAAACTTTCAGTTGAGGACTTCGTTTTCCGGGTGGAGTATCTGAGGTGCCAGTCTCGAAGTCCCTGGGAGCAGGTACTGGAAAACTTTCACCAGCTTATGAAGGGCCAAGCGTCGGAATGGTACTGGCAGTACGTCAGGAAGAATCCTCCACAGACGTGGGAAGATCTGAAGGAGAGTTTGGTGTCCCGGTTCCGAGGCATTGGAGGAGAGTTTGAGCGTCGACGGGCGTTCCAAGATCGACGGCAGCAGCATGGTGAATCCGTGGAGGAGTATTTCCGGGTCATGCGGCGATTGGGAAACCGACTTCTATCGCCGATACCCGAAGCGGAGATGGTGAGAGTCATCAAAAAAGGACTCACTACCGAGATCGCAAGGTACGTGTACGCAATGAGGGTGTACAGCGTGGAGCAGCTGCGGGAAGAGTGCCTCGAAGTGGAGGACGCGTTCACGAGACGCGATACCAGAGCGACGTACCGCGGTCTGGCCAAGACTCAGCCGAGTGGACGTCAAGTGGAAGAGGTGACCGCAGAATCCGAACGCGAAGCGGAAGCAGAGGACGAAGTCGTCGAAGAGGTTACCAGGCCAAGGCTCTGCTGCTGGAATTGCGGGCAGAACGACCACGGATTTCGCGACTGCCCCTCTACAGAGCGAAAAATATTTTGCTATCGCTGCGGGAAACCGGAGGTGGTCACTCCAAACTGTCCAGTTTGTGCGGGAAACGGGTGGACGAGCGCCGGAAAGGCGGGAGAGCGACGCTCGAGCTACCGACCCAACCGCAAATGAGGGTATCTGTCCCGACAGTAAGCACACCTAAAAATAACGAAATAAGAATTAAATTAAGTATAAATAGGAATAGCTTAAGATATTTACCGGCAGAAGAAAGGATGCAGAAGTACCTCGAGACACGGAACCGGATTTTCCAGAGCCATCGCCTGGAAGGGATGCGGAAGGTCAGCCTGAGGCTACTAAAACCAGAGCCAGATTTCGGCAGAGACGTCAGACCAGACGGAAAGTGGTCGAAGCCGTTCGTCGTGGGATGGGAAGCGATCCGAGAGTCTTTGCGGAGGTATCCATCCAGGGCAAACGGATTTCCGGGTTGCTGGACACCGGCGCGTCCGTCAACGTTCTCGGGAAAGGCAGCCGAGAGTTGCTGGAGGAGATCGGTGTACAGATGGACAAATATGTGTCCATAGTAAAGACGGCTGCGGGAGAAGACCGGTCGATTATAGGTCGAGTACACGTTCCAGTGGAATACAAAGGTGTCGCGAAGAGACTTACCTTCTACGTATGTCCGTATTTGGAACAGGCCATGTACCTCGGGATCGACTTCTGGAGGCGGTTCGAATTGGCACCCGCGGTACTCGGAGAGATACCCGCTCACAATCCGAAGGCAAAAGTGGACGAAATCTGGGACGCAACCAACCCGTGGCTAGATGGTAAGGCGGCGAAGGACTCCGTAGTCGAGGAGTGGGATCTGAAAGACAGCGAGAGGAACGAATTAGAAGCGGTCAAGAAGCAGTTAATGGCTTTTTGAGGACGTAGGACTGGGAAAGACATCGGTGGAGAGACATAGGATCCAACTCGTGGAGGGCGCAGAACCGTTTAAGGACCGACATTACCCGCTATCACCGGCCATGCAGGAGATCGTGTGGACAGAGGTCGATAAGATGTTGGAGCTAGGCGTAATTGAGGTCAGCGAGAGTCCGTGGAGTAACCGCACCACAGTAGTGCGAAGGCCGGACAAAAATCGGTTTTGCTTGGACGCGCGGAAGCTCAACAACTTAACCGTGAAGGATGCTTACCCGTTACCATGCATCGAAGGAATCCTGTCCAGGATCGAGCAGACCTACTACATTTCGAGCGTAGACCTGAAGTTCGCTTTTGGCAGGTAGAACTGGATCCGGAGAGTCGCCCGTACACGGCGTTTACAGTCGCCGGGAGACCGTTGTACCAATTCGTCATGATGCCATTTGGCTTATGCAACGCGGCCCAGAGGTTATGCCGTCTCATGGATAAGGTGATTCCCACACAGTTAAGGTCAAACGTCTTTGTTTACCTTGACGACTTGCTCATCATCGCGCCGGATTTCGAGATGCACCTGAAGTATCTCCGATTGGTAGCAGAGTGCCTGAGGAAAGCGAATTTGACGATTGGATTGAAGAAATCGAAATTTTGCTTCAAGTCGTTGAAATACCTGGGTTTCATCATCGGGGCGGGACGCTCCGGATGGATCCAGAAAGGATCGTAGCGATCCAGAAGATTCCCGAGCCGAAGTCGGTGAAGGAGCTGCGAAGTTTCCTGGGTACGGCGGGGTGGTATCGCCGGTTTATCAAGGACTTCGCGGGCTTGGCGACACCGCTCACAGATGCGCTGAAAAAAGGGAAGTAGACAAAGTTAGTGTTGACCGTCGAAGCCAGAAGTGCGATACAGACCCTAAAATCAGCGCTCACCTCGGCCCCGGTATTGGTACACGCGGACTTTAAACGTCCGTTCTACGTGCAGTGTGACGCATCCAACCATGGCGTAGGCGCAGTCCTGTTTCAGCTCGACGAGGACAAAACGAGCGACCCATAGCTTTTTCTCTGCGAAATTGAACAAACACCAAATTAATTATTCGGTCACAGAGAAAGAGTGCTTGGCGGCAGTTCTGGCAATAGAGAAATTCCGGCCGTACGTGGAACTCATGCCGTTTACGGTGATCACCGACCACGCCAGCTTGAAGTGGCTGATGTCCCTGAAGGATCTCAGCGGTCGTCTAGCGCGATGGTCACTAAGGCTGCAGAGCTTCGACTTCAAGATTACACACCGAAAAGGAGCCGAGAACGTGGTGGCCGATACTTTGTCCAGACATGTGGAGGAGCTGGAGCTAGATGCCGACGATGTCCTCGGGTTCGCCACGACAGAGTTTGAATCTGCGGAGTACAAAGAAATGCGAGATGAAATAAAGGAGAATCAGGCACGGCTTCCGGATGTTCGCGCGGAGGGCAATCTCATCTTCAAACGACTGGGATTCAATAGGTTGGAAGAGGAAGTCGACGGATCGCCATGGAAACTGTGGATCCCAGCATCGCTTACAGCCGGGTTGATCACAACGGCTCACGAGGAACCAACTTCGGGACATGGAGGAATGAAGAAGACGCTTCAGCGACTCCAGAGGCAATATTACTGGCCCGCAATGACGACGCAGGTGCGCGACTTTGTAGGAGGTGCATTCAATGCAAAGAAGCAAAGGCTCCGAATTTCCGCACACAAGTCGGGATAGGGCAAGAAGTGATAACCGAGAGGCCGTTTCAGAAATTGTACATAGATTTTCTGGGCAAATATCCACGTTCCAAGCGGGGAAAAGCCTGGATATTTGTGGTCGTGGATCACTTTTCCAAATTTACCTTCCTGAAGTCGATGAAGGAAGCCACTGCATCCAATGTCGTAGAGTTCCTAGTGAATGAGGTGTTCTTCAAGTTCGGTGTTCCAGAGGTGATCCACTCCGACAATGGAAAACAGTTCACTTCCAAAGCCTTTCAGGACATGATGGAGGCGTATGGCGTCCAACATATGCGGACAGCAGTATACTCTCCACAAAGCAACGCCGCAGAGAGGGTAAACCGGACGGTATTGGCGGCAATTAGAACATACCTCGAGCAAGATCACCGAGACTGGGACGCATTTCTGCCAGAAATAGAGGTCGCGATCAGAAACTCGATCCATGAAGCGACGGGAGTGACCCCATTCTTTGCTGTCTTTGGTCAGCAGATGTACCTCCACGGAGCTGCTACAAGTTGGCCAGGAAACTCCAATCGATGACGGATCACGAAGTAATGGCGTTGAACCCCAGAGACAGACGCCAGATCATCCGGGATCGCATCAGCCAACATCTTCATCAGGCATATGAACGGAGCAGCAGTATAACAAACGAGCCTGCGAGTTCTTCGCTAAGCCTGGCCAGGAAGTGTTCCGACGAAACTTCACCCTGAGCGACTTTTCTAAGAACTACAACGCAAAGTTCGCACGGAAATTTGTGAGATGCAGAGTCGTTCGGCCTGTCGGGAACAACATGTTCGAGCTAGAGGATCTGACGGGGAAATCAATTGGCATCTACCATGCGAAAGACTTGCGGCTGTAGAGTATAAAACATACATACATTAGGGATATAGACATACCGTGGGTGTGAGCCTACGTTGGGGTAACCCAGAAGCTGTGGGGCAAGGTCCGTGTAGTGTTTCATTGTTCATTGGTGTAGAGGGCGGTCTTGTTTCTGTTGTTTCTGTTGTTTAATTGGTAGGAATGCTCGCAAATATTCGCATACTCTTCGATTGCGAATTTTAGCGTGGTGTTGCATTCGAAAGAAATCGATAGGTGGTGGCAGAGGAAACATCGCCTGGAATGCGCACCGAAAACGAGCTGGCAAGGCCAGAGGTGAAAGACGACCCTATGCGCTAGATTGGCAGGTCCACGGAGAGGAAGTGTGGAAGGTATGTGCGGCGCCACCTGCCGTCCAAATACTTGGAGGGAAAGTGTGGAGGGTATGTGCCGATCGCCGGAGAGCGAGTGCATCCACACACACCAAGGCAGGAAAAGAGCAGTAGCCATGGCCTTGAATGCGGTTCTCGACCTCGAGCGAGAGAAGCATAAAGGTGGAAAGGTGGGAAGGAAGAATCGGAGGAACCGAACCCATATATAGGGCAATTTCGGCACAAATTGGGTTAGTTCAAAAATCGGCAGATCACTCCGTTTCCGGAAAGAACCCAGTGCCCATCTAATTTTGGTGAAAGAAAAAAGTGAGTTTAGGAAAGTGAGTGGGTGCATAGGCACTGAATAAAAGGTGCCGATTCTAGGAAAGCCAGATTTGGGGCGACCGAAGGAAGGAAGGATCCAAAACACCAACCCAGGAGACAGGCAGGAGGGAGAAAATTTAATGTGAGTCCGTTCCAAATGGAACTCTAGATTATAATAAAAAAAATATATGGGTTTCAGAGGATCAAACCTCGTCCCCGCCGAGAACCTTTTGCCTGGCCCGGGAAAGCAGATACACGCCCCGTGCCCGTCCCATCTGCGTGGCGGAAGAAAAAAAGGAAAAGAAAAACTTGAGACCGCCCCAGCAAGCACACAAAGATTTGGGTTAAAATATCTATTGAAATAATTTATTTATTTATTCTATTTATTATTTATTTATTACTTCTATTTATTATTTATTTATTCGAAAACATTTATTTATTACCCAAAACATATATTTATTTAATTGTGAAATTTTGTGCTAGTTAACTACATGTGCTAATTGTTGTTTATTTATTTCTTGCAACATATTTATTTATTTATTTTATACGCTACACTTATTTGGTCAATTTAGCGCCAAAACATACATATAAGTTGGCCTAATCAATCAAAAAGCACGCCCAAAATTTAAAATTTCACAACCATAAAATCACATAATAACAAAACAACAAATCATGTAAATTACAATCTAAAATGTAAATTCAATACGTAAACAAACACGGATAAAAGGATTTAATTATAAAAGTTGACCCATGAGTCCAAGCAGCCATCGACCTGGAAAAGAAAGAAAAATAATGAGCGTGAATGAGAATTGAATTTTAAGAAATTGCATATCTGCGTATATGGAGTTGAATGTAGGCCAAGTTAATTAACCCCTTAACAAACTTCAGACCCATCTCAGCCCCTGATCCCATTTGGAGCTCCAAGTAGGTAGGAAACCCCTGAAATGGAAGTAGAGGTTTAAACAAATCTATATACCTATAACGTCGTTGAAAGACAACCTACAGCCAATTTCTTATTTTTTTGTTATTCTTTCCATCACATATTCATGTACGTTTAAGTACCGATCGTTGAGAAAGTTGCTTTGGCCCGTGGTGAAAACCGTCTGTAATGTTAAAAACTTGATAATGTTAGTTCGACAATTACTGGAATATATGCAAGCATTATAACGTAGAAAAGGATGTGTTGCTAATTATTTACCATGGGAGGGGGAAATAAGACGATGAGCCGATAACGAGGAGTAAGCCAACCGAGCCATGTGAGGGAGACGCAGGCGAGCAGGAAACGTCCTGATCTCAGGTAGGGAGGGTGCGTCAGGGCATCACCAGCTACGCCCCAAATCCTTGATCCGTCGATATGGAGAGTAAAAATAATCCTCGCAGTTGATTTGGTTCCTTTTGTATTTGGTTGATTTTTTTGTTTGTTTTGTTTTTTTTTTTATGGTTGATCCAGCAATCAGCTGGGTTTTATGGTGTGACCTGTGGGCATCGGGCAAAAATCCCTCCCTGAGGAGACTGGCTAGCCGGCCTTGCCCCATCGATGAAAAGCAGGTTGCAACACAGCAAACAAACGAAGTGTAGTGATTTCCTGAAAATTAAGAAAAATGTGAGTGGCTGTTGCCATTCTTTTTGGGTGTCCCGCCGTAATAATTTCTTAAAAAAATAGATATAAAAACATTATTGAATTTAATTTATGAGTCTGTGTTAATTTTGTCCTCGTAGAGAGCCCGGTTTTCGCGCAACCCAGGCCTGAAAATATAGAGATTAGTTAGGTAGAAGTTCAGAGATGTAAATTTTGTGTTTTACCCACCCTAATTGTTCTTTTTGGAGCTCCAGTAGGTACCGTAAATGACCAAAGAGGGTATTCGGTAAGTCCAGCTTGTGGTTGTAGAAATAAATAAGAATTCTCCTTTGCTGCAATTTCGCAAGTGCATTCCTGGCCCAGGCCGTGGTCTTACCTCAACGGAATGACCATTGCTCTGTAAAGAAAATGAAATGTTGATTATTTATTTATCTATATTTAAGGACATGAAATTATATATGTTGTATGAAAAATGATTGCCACTGAGTAAGAGTATTCACCTGTGGGAGATGAGCCGGTCGACAAACCGCCCGGAATAGACTCCGGTCCGCCGGAGATGGGTGATGCCTCTCCAAATCCCGCGATTCATCCATGGTTGGGTGGCGAGTCCATCGGTGCCACCAATTCCTTCC
Source organism: Drosophila triauraria (assembly GCA_014170255.2). NCBI lineage: Eukaryota > Metazoa > Arthropoda > Insecta > Diptera > Drosophilidae > Drosophila > Drosophila triauraria. The sequence goes on from JABJVT010000008.1 coordinate 9,367,458, forward strand.
GTTTATTGTCGTCCAATTTAATTTATTTTGCTTGTTTACGTTTTGTTGCTAGTGGTGATTAAATTTATGTTAGTAAGACGTCGTTATGTTATCGACATATCGATTGTGCGGACTGCGGGCAACTGCGGGGGAGCTCGTCCCTGAGATTCAGTTCCCTGAGATTCAGTTAGAAAATTTTGTGTAAAAACTAAAATAAAGTGCTCCGAAACACTTAAAATGTTCTGAGTAATAAAAAGAAAGAAAGCTATCTTCGGTAAACCGAAATTTGTATACCCTTGCAGTCTGCAATTGGATCCTTAAAAACCGATTCATTTTGGTTACAGTTGAAAAAATATCGAAGTTTGTAAACATTTTACATCTTACATGTAGAATTTTACATTTTACATGTAGAATATTACAATTTACATGTAGAATTTTACATTTTTATTAAAATCGACCGATCTTTTCTATAGCAGCTATATGATATAAGTGTCCGATCTTGTTGAAATTAAAACCGTAATTGTATAACCGTAAAAAACTGCTATATCTTGAAATTGATTGATATACGTTGAAAAACAAAAAGGTTAAAAAATTGCTTACATTAATATTGCCATCATTCCAATGGCAGCTATTGGATATAGTGGTCCGATTTCGGCCTTTCCAACATATATACTGCGTGCTAAAAAAATAAGGCTGTGCTTAAAATTTCAGCCCGATAGCTCAAAAACTGAGAGACTAGTTCGCGTAGAAACCGACAGACGGACAGACAGACAGACTGACATGGCTAGATCGTCTCCGCTGGGGATGCTGATCAAGAATATATATAATTTATGGGGTCGATGCCTCCTTCACTGCGTTGCAAATTAATAACTGATAAAAACGTTAAAGTAGTGAAGAAAATCGTTTTGGAAAATAGTCGAATCACTACCAGAGAAGTTGCTGAAGATGTTGGTATATCGCTTGGCTCGTGCCATTCAATTTTTTCTAAAGTTTTGGGCATGAGACCAGTGATGTCATTTCCGCTTTTTTGCCGTCAAATTCAGTTTTTTTTGAGGTGTGATTGCGGGAAAAATTTGAAAACAGCGGGCAGCGGGAATTTTAGCGTTTTTAGAAAATTTAAACAGACTTTTTTTTTTCAATCAAAAGGCCACACCAAAAGTTTTCGCGCTTACATCGCTTATATTATGAAATTCATTTGTAAAACCTAGGATGTAAACTGACGATGCCAAAAGCGGCTAACAAATAATATAACAAGTAATAACGAAAAGCGTTGAAACATTAAACGCTATTTTAAGTATAACGTCCAAACCTAGATTTATATTTAAATTCGAAATTAATTTACTTAACAATTTAGGTATGGACTGCGCCGAAGCAATAAATGCTTAGCCACACTAGTCCAACGTGATTATTATCCGTCCAAAGAAAAACATTTAAACGATGTATTAAATGTAATTTATAGATATATAGAGTGTCTATGAATTTCATTTGTTTTCCTTTTGGTTGTGTCTTTGTTCTTTTCTTGTTTCTTTTGTTAAAAAAATGTGTTAAAAATCATCTTTTTCTTAGGTTTTTCTCCTGGAATTCCGCTTTTTAAACTGTTTTATTTTGTCAATCCAGCTTTTTTGTCAGAAAAAATTACATCACTGCATGAGACGTGTGTCAGCGAAGATTGTTCCGAAATTGCTAAATTTTGATCAAAAGAACCGTCCCATGAGCATCGCTCAAGAACTGTTGAATGACGTCAACGACGACCTAGATTAACTCAAAAGGGTCATAACTGGTGACGAATCATGGGTATATGGTTATGATATCGAAACCAAAGCCCAATCGTCCCAATGGAAGCGGCCAGAAGAGCCAAGACCGAAAAAAGCACGCCAAGTTCGATCAAGTGTCAAAGTTTTGCTCACTGTTTTTTTCGATTGGTGCATCGGGAATTCTTACCATATGGTCGCAAGGTCAATAATCCATATTAATTGAAGTTATGCGCCGTTTGCGAGAGGCAATACAAGATTAGGTTAGGTTAGGGCGGCGGCTGACACAAGGTCAGCCCACTTAGGCCATCACTGGCCCATTGTGATACCGCAATGGATCTTTTATACCCTCTTACCACAAAGTTAGAAAGAGTCCCAGCCCGTTTCTCTAATGAAACCTGCTATTTTCTTCGGGGGGACAGCTGCTAATTCAGCTAGATTGTGGAGAAAATATTCTCCTATATACTTTTTCCTGCGGCTGATTAGGGCCACACAGGAGCAGAAGAAGTGCTCTACTGATTCTACTTCTTCCTCGTTTTGGCAACTTCTACAGAAGTCGTTGTTGAGGACGTTTAGTCAAGATGCGTGGGCTCCTACGAGCCAGTGGCCTGTGATTACTCTAATCACAGCTGAGCACTGTGTGCGGTGTAGACTACAAAGCATTATTGTGCGTTTGGCGTCAGCTTTAGGCCATGTTTGGCGACTGATGTTGCAGTGTGTGGTATTGTTCCACATTTCTTGTTCAAGGGATCTAAAACTTCCCTTGTCCTGAGCTTAAAAGTGGCTAGGGGCACACGGAAGTCCTCCTTGTCTGGAAGGAGAACTGTGGTGGTGCCGCGTCTGGCCAGTTCATCAGCTATTTCGTTCCCCTCAATATTTTGGTGCCCTGGCACCCAGACTAAATTGACGTTGTTGCACTAACGGTCAGTACACTCAAGTGGCCATTTGAAACCAAGCCCGGGCTTGTTAGGGTTAGGTGTAAATTGGCGCGAAAAAAAAGTATAGAAAAAAGAATGCGAGGAAATATAAACTACTATCAGGCAGCTCGATTGCTATCTTGCACGTGTACTAGGTGGGTTAAGATTAATGTTTTTAGTTTAGGAAGGCTATCTACAGATGAGGTAATTTTATACAAATCATTATAATTTGCACATAACACTCTAAAGGGTTCATGCATTTCATACGATGTTCTGCAGTGGTGCAAAACCAAAGGCAGGTAGGATCTTGTGGTTCTACATGGTACGTGGAAATTCAACTGACCCAATAGATCGCTGCTTTCCACGTCACCACGGATCAGATTATACATAAAGACAATGCCTAACATCGTTCAACGGTTTGCTAAGGAAGGTAGGTTAATCAGGAGGAGTCTACTAGAATAAGAGGGCAACCTAAAGTTTGCATCTCAGTTTAAGCCACGCAGAGCGAAAAGTAAAAAGCTCTTTTGAACAGACTCAATGCGTTTGCTGTGAACGTCTCACTGGGGACTCCAAACGCAAGATCCATATTCTAAAATAGGACGAACTAACGAAGTGTATTAATTCTTCCTGACGTAGGGGTCATCGAATTCCTTCGACCACCTTTTAATAAATCCAAGCACACCCTGGCTTTATTCACAATGCACGAAATATGATCAATAAACTCCAGTTTAGGATCTAGGCGGATACCCAAATCGTCAACTAGCGTGATCCTTTCCAATGAGCAGCAGTTCAGCGTATAAGTCGCAAGCATGGGAGAGACACGTGAGAATGTCATCAGATTGCATTTTGAGCCATTCAGGTTTAATAAGTTTACATTGCACCATGTTTGAAAGTTATTAAGATCTGTTTGTAAATCCGACAGGCAAGCGCGGTCCTTGTATTGCACACAAAGTTTAACGTCGTCAGCGTACATGAGTACTCTGGAGTTAGTCAAGACTTTGGGCAGGTCGTTAATAGATAAAGTAAAAGTAAGGGACCCAAGTGGCTCCCTTGCGGGACACCAGAGGTCACCCGGAGAACATTCGACAAGTTGTTTTAAATAGAACCTTTTGCGTCCTACCATTCAGATAACTTGAGATCCACCTAAGAAGAACGACAGGAAAACCCATTAAGTCGAGTTTCCTAACAAGAAGGAGTGATTAACGGAGTCAAATGCTTTACTGAAATCAGTATAGATCACATCTGTCTACAAATTTTGTGGAAAGCCCTTATAATGAAAGAAGTGAGCTCCAGAAGGTTAGTAGTCGTTGATCTTCGTTTAATAAATCCATGTTGGCATGGAGAAATTACTGATCTACACAGGTGCTGCAAATGGGGAGTAATTACGTTGTCGAAAAGTTTTGGGATGGCTGACAAATTAGAGATTCCTCTATAGTTGTTAGCATCCACTTTGCTACCTTTTGTGGAGAGGAATCACGAATGATTCCTTCCAAATAAGGGTAAATTGGGAAGTCTCTAAGGATAAGGTAAACAATTTTAGAAGGGGACTGCACAGGGACTCGGCACAATACCTAAGCACACAGCCTGGTATTCCGTCGGGACCTGGCGAATAAACCGGCTTGACACGTTCAAGATCCAAAGATGGGAGCTTTCGTTTAAGCTAGGACTGAAGATTAGGTTTGATTTGGGCATGCTATAAGAATAGGTTTGGTTTGAATCGGATGACGGAGAATAAGTAGTTTGAAAAACTGAGCAAAAAGATCGGCGATTGCCTGATCATTGTTTGCTGTCGTATTTTCAAATGAAAGCGAGGAAGGATGTGTAATAGGCTTAAGTTTAGTGTTGACAAAATTATAAAACTGTTTTGGGTCCTGCGCAAACTGAACCCTACAACGAGTCAAATAGTTTTGTAACACTGCGCGTTAAGCACGGTAAACTTAGACCGAGCCGCTAAATAGCGAGAATGAACAGCTTGAGAACCGTTACGTTTAAATTTAGAATAAAGATTGGACTTGACATTTTGAGGCGAGTCAACTCTTTACTAAGCCAGGGAGGCTTATTGGAGATTGACGTATAGTATAACGGAACACATTCTGTAAAAAAAGGAGTTCATGGCATTGTAAAAATATCCATGGCACCCACCATGTCAGTGCACATGTAGAGATCGGATCAATCAAATTCAGATATAAATTATTCAGCCGTCGAAAATCCGCCTTGCGAAAGCAGTGAATTTTCTTTTCTGGCCGATCAGACTTATTCTCCATAGCAATCCCAATATCGATAGTCACATCGAAAGTAGCATGGTATGGATCTTCGGGTAGCGTCAAGGGCGGGACCCTAATCAAACTGACTCTTGCCGGATCAGAGACAAAGCAGAGGTCTAGCAAGCGATCTAAGGAATTTCGTACATGGTTGACTTGAGACAACGAAATGTCAAACAAGCCATCAATAAAATCGTGACGTGCAGTAGTTAAAAGTGTGTTAGAGGATTCAGTTGTGGACCAAATAGCTCCAGGAATGTTAAAGTCACCTAGAAAAATTAAATGGTCCCTATCCGAAAGTCTATTGGAGACCGACTGGATAGCGGAAAGGTGGTTCCAATAAATAGGAAGTTCCGACAAGGGAGGAATGTAGGAACATGTAATAAAAATAAAACAGCCATTAAATGATAGCTTTACACAAAAGAATTCAACATCGTTGCATTCCTCGAAAGCTATTACTTTAGACGTGAGGATTGAGTCAACCGCAATGAGGACCCCACCCCCTCGCCTGGAAGGCCGATCAAGCCTGTGTGTTGTGTACACAGCTGGAAAAACTTCGGAGCTTAGGATCTCCGGCTTCAATCAGGTTTCTGTGAACACAATCACCTGGGATGCCAAGGAAACACTATCAGAATACAATTTAGGAAGCTTACTACGTAAACCCTTTGCATTCTGATAGGTAAGAAGGAGGGAATTGGTTAGTTTTTTGGAGCTGGTATAGTGGTTTTGTCCGGCCTGGGTAGACTAATTTCTACCGGCCGTCTTTTCTTTTTCTTGGCTTCGTACTCCTTAACAACAACATACTGCGGCCAGAAATTGTCAGATATTATTGTATTAAAGAGTTCGTCAGGGACATTTATTTTGAAAGATGAAATATCCCTAGCGTAAGAAAATTAAAATTTTTCCACCTTAATTTTATCGGACTTCGTTCTGTCTCGAATAAAGACAGTAACATCTTCAGATGTTTGAGATGGGTGAAGCCGAAAGACAAATATCTGCCTCGTTGGTGGTACTGCAATAAGGGCTTTTGGCAACACTGATTGGTTGGCTGTATTACCAATTTCGGCCGGTAATCCAGGCCTGTCACCCTGGGGAGCATTCGGGACTTTGATCTGAAGGATTGTTAATTTTGATTTTGACCCGCCAGCTCAACGGACATCACTGGAGCTGCGGTCCCTGTCACGGCACATTCGGAGGCCGAATCTTTCCTTGCACCCGACCTCAATATCATAGGAGTTAGATATATTGGGGTCGGGGGCTGTGCCGAGGGAGGCAGCTGTTGAGAACCTGCGTCGAGTTGCAGGGCAGCGGCCAAATGCGGTGTGCAAACCATGGTTTTATTGCGCTTTGGGGACTCGTTTAACAGCTTAAGGCCATTAAACTTGGAGTCCAGCGCCATGAGCACCTCATTAGTTTTACAAGTTTTTTAACAAGTAGCTCTTTAAAACCATTTTTGGTTTGCCGCATGAATGCCATCATTTCCCTTTCAACATCGCGACAAGCCTCACAGCAGTAGCGCAATCCAATGTTTTTAGTAATTATATCAGCCATCCGGCCTGTGCATTCAATGCACTTGGCGTGCACGACATTGTCACACAGCTAGCAGCCAATAGTAGGGTCCTCATCAGAAATTACTTTCTTGCAGGTTTTAATTACACAGACAACACTAGAAGACATTATAGTGACTTACCACTGTACCAGTCAGAAGTTAAGAGAAAATAAGAGTAAATACGTGGGCTAAGAGGGAGCAAGAGACCGAGAGTTAGGGAGCTTAAGCCGTCAAGCTGTAATATCAGCGTAACGGATAAAGCACAAAGAAGAATGCAAAAAATGCAGATAACGATCGCAGCGCAAAACTAAAATTTGCAATTAATATAGTTATTAATACACAAAAACAGCTGCATGCACACGCGAAGTGTAACGGTGAATTATTATTGACACAGGATAGAAGTTTTAAATAAACCCCGGTGGTTTATAGCAAAGATTTTACACAAATACGAGGCGCAAAACAAAAACACGACCGTTCACTTTTAAAGAGAAAACGAATATGGAACTAGGGAGATAACGAACTGCTGTGCCATCTCTTGAAGAGACTTGCGGCAGTTGTTCACTATCGTCGAGTTTGAGGATAGCGCGCGAAGTGATTTTATTGCTGCCTGACTGTCTGAGTAAATGTTTATTACTCAGTTTATAAGGCTAGAGTGGCGTAGGCAACTAAGGGCCTCGCTGATGGCGAGAATCTCTACCTGAAAATTCGATGCAGTGGTCCAGAAGACGGAAATGTATTTTAATACTGAGTTGTTCGCAAAAGAATCCTCCTCCAACTAGATTGTCGATTTATGCAGTCATTTTGTCCAAAGGGACTTGCCGCCCAGGCCTCCCTGGAGGGAAAGACCGTATTGAACGTTGTAGAAGTGTGTTCTACGGGTATGCAATAATCTGTTAATTGCTTGCTTGCGCCCACTGAAAGGATGGATGTGTGCCCATGTTGATGGACTGTCCAGCAGTTTAAATCTCTCAGACGGCGTGCTGTGATGGTGGCGAGGCAATACAAAGAAAACGTCCAGAATTTTGGAAAAACAATTCATGGCTTTTGCATCACGACATTGCCCCTGCTCACTCATTTTTCATTGTGAGAGATTTTTTGGCCAAAAAAAAAAAACACCACAATAATACCTTAGCCACCATATTCCCCGGATTTGGCTCCATGTGACTTTTTCTTGTTCCCAAATCTAGAGACCTATGAAAGGACGGAGATGTGCAACGATTGAAGAGATAAAGACTGCATCGCTGGAAGAGCTCAAGGCTATACCAAAAAGTGCTTATGAGAAGTGCTTTGAGGATTAAAAAACTGTTGGCATAAGTGTATTGTGTCTGAGGGGGATTACTTTGAACATAACAACATAAATATTGATAAAGAAATAAATATTTTTTCTGAAAAGTACAAAGTCACCTTGTTTTTTGAAAACACCTCGTACATATGTAATTACATATTTGCATACAATTTTTGAGCGTGTTGTCCCTTTTAGTCAGAAGTTTTTGTTTGGCAACCTATATTTGTTAGTGAGGTGTTCTAGCTAACTCGAGGTCTAATCGGCATAACTTTTCATATGGAAGGCAAGACTCGACTATATGCAATGATCGCACACAGATCTTTGTTGTAAAGCAGGATACCAAACGCGTTTCGATTGATACCATTCGATTTCGTAAGCGGCTTTGCTCTACGATCAACCAAACAACATTAGCGCCTATTTAAACGTGCGTGTCTGAGATCTTATCGACAGTTCTTGAGAAATTCAAGTTTTTCTCATTTCCGATTTCTTTAATGAACAATAGTTCTCGGTTGGCCACGCGGTGGCTGCCCATACAACATTTTCGAAGCCAACATGCACGGTATCTCATTTTCTCATTTCCGACTTCATTAATAAACACTGGTTCCATATCAATAGGACGATGTATTCGGTCGGAAATTAAATGAGATAAACTTGAATTTATCAAAAAGTGCCAACCGAGAATGTATGTAGACAGAAGGATATCTCCGATCCTACAAAGTATATATATTCTTGATCAGCGTCACCATCCGAGTTGATTTAGCCATGTCATTCGAATCATCATTCGAATCTGTTGCACACAGATAAAGTTTGTTTTAAAATTTGCCCACTCTTACTTCCGACCCCGAAAATCATAAATAACGTTATATAACCTATAATCAAATATTGGTTTCGATATCATAACCATATACCTATGATTCGTCACCAGTTATACGTGTTAATATTTATATTGCTTGAGCACCAGTCGATTTTGGCGGAACGTTTTTTGAAATTTCTGAACTCTTTATTTTCACTAAGAATCCGACTCGAAGGACCATGTCTTGAAGGGGGCGGATAAGAAGCCAATAATGGGCGAGATTGAAGTCCCAATGCGAAGATCCCAAATCCCACGTAGAAAAATTAATAGTTGTTGGGTTTGCAGTTTGAATTGTAATTAAACATTATTTGCCTTCATCGGCTGGTCGTAAATTAGAACTAAAATACATGTCATAAAAGAGAAGTTTGGGAGATCGGAATGGAAAGAGGGAGAGAGAGGGAAGCGGGAAATTTCGAGGGCTCTAGCGCCTCACACTGGCTGTCGAAAATAAGCGCCCTCTTGGCGCGAACGGCCCAGAATGCAGAATTGGAAAATACAACTGTAGTAGAAACGGGGCCCAATTAGAAAACTACCATAATGTACACTCGCTATTGGTCTTTTACAGCCACCATCCATCTCAGCTCTTAATTCTTCGTCTTTCCAGAAAAAATTTGAGCATTCACCACGAAAACATTACCAATGATGATAAGGATCAATTTAAATAAGAAAGGCGTATGCAGAATTACGTTGTTTATTTATATAAGTTATCACTGATTTTAAATTGGATAACCATTGCGGCAAGCTGAGGTGCATCGCTGAGATAAAGCTTTTGCTAATCCATATTTAGCAGGAGAACATCGAACAATTGCCGTGACCCCTGAAAAATACCTATGTCTACATTAAGATGGGTGCAATAATATATACGCAATATAAGTTAACAACCAACTCCCAGCTTGGGCTGAGCAGGCCAATTCATATTCCCTTTATTAATATTAATCATTTTTATTATTATTATTATTACACTTCTTACACCACTCATGTATGGTCCACCCTAATGGGCCCGAGAGCTGAGCCAGCATATTGTGCCGTTATGGTCCGTGGCTTTGGCTCATTGGCTGACAGCGATCGTACGACTTCTGCAAAATGTGCATGGTCAGCGGTCTGCCACGGGCATCCGGTCATGCATGAGCTTTTGTTAATTCTTAAGTTCAGTTCATATTTGATATTCAATAATTCAAGAGCACCAGCTCCTGCTAGTGAAACTCCGGCACTTAGCCGTTAAATCTTTTATTAACCAATATACCGACTGAGTCTCTAGGCCAGCGGTATCGAAGGACAGTTTCCCTTCCACCCTCCCTATCTCAACATAGGAGCAGTACGGCCAACTGGCTACGTATTATTTGGAGACAGCAATCTCCCCATCGCAACGTAGGAGCACTACGGCCAACCGGCTACGTATTATTTGGAGACAGCAATCTTCCTATCGCAACCTAGGAGCAGTACGGCCAACCAGCTACGTATTATTTGGAGACAGCAATCTCCCCATCGCAACATAAGAGCAGTACGGCCAACCTGCTACTATTATTGGAGACAGCGGCGAGGGACCCCACATCGACGGTTCCCCTCCCCTTACGCTCGTTAATTTATATTCCAAAATATTTTTAATTTATGCAGGCAGAAATTTAATGGGTTGTGAGGAGTTGAATAACTCCGCACTAATGGTAGCAGCAGCAGCAGCGTAAATAATCAAGGGCAGCAGCAGCGAAGTAAATAATTAAGGGCAGAAGCGCTGGCAGTGGCATCAGTGGCGTGCGAGAGTCAAGGAGCAAGGAGTGCAAGGATCAAGGATCACAGGCAAGGATCCAGAATCAAGGAGCAAGGAGTGCAAGGATCAAGGATCACAAGCAAGGATCCAGAATCAAGGACTCATGATCAAGGATCAGGAGTCAAGGTGCAACCGTCGCGACACGAGGCCCTGCGTCAAGGACCAGGCGAGCGAAGCGACAGTTCAGGTAGCGTCGAGCTTTAGGAGTTCATCAGGCCAGTCGACACATTGAGCACGACATCCTCGGCCAAGGTGCCAACAGTTCTCGGCGTAGAACCCGACCCCTACCCCGCAGTTCATCTTAGAGCCGCCAGTATAGAATGATATCTCATCACGTTCGGTTACTCTACCACTTCTCCATTCTTTCCTTGTTGGGTACAACCTTGTATATGCATTTCCAAATGGCAGCTCAGTTTTCATATATGTTATCTGTTAACATAGTGGTACTAAAACTCTAAACAATATAGTTTCAAACCGTTAGCATAATAAAATTACAATTCGGACGATTCTAGAAACAGCTAAATATTATCTGTAAAAGCCTCGAGGGATTGATCAGATAAGATTTGGTTTACAGCAGTGTAATTATTGCATAAAACTCTAAATGGGTGGTGCTGAGAAAAATTTGTTCTACATATACGAAGTGTGTTCAAAAAGTATAGCAAATTTTGTGTTTTTTCAAAAATTACACCAGTTTACAAAATAAAAAAAAAAATGCTCCAAGCCTGTTGATGCGAAATTCTGGTAGAATTGAGTCCCCAGATCACGAAAATGGCTTTAATTTTTTTTCTATGGATATGTTTTTTTGTAAAGATTTTTTAAAGTTGTACACAAAAAAATTGTGCTCATTTTACGTTTCTCATTTCATAGCTCGAGTTGTAGCCAACCAATTTAGCCGTCGAATGTTTTATTTTACAGGTAAAAAGCTAACCTTTCGATTTGTATACACTTTTGGTATATTGGATAAAAACTTTGTGTGCTAGAGGTCGATAAACTTGAAAAAAGTGGAAATTTCAATACGTTAACTCAAATGTTAACATGCTGCTAGCATCTTAAAAACTCGAAAAAAAATACGTTGAAAAATCAAAACGTGTTTTTTTCTAGAGTTGATCTTCCAAAGTATCAAACAGGCCTACAACTCCAGAAATGCGTTGAAAAATGGATTTATCGTGGATTTACAAAGTTAAGTAAAATGAGAAATTTTTTTTAATTTTTGGCCAGATGTCTACTAGATTAAAGGTACAGTGTTGGACACCGCCTTTAGATGGTCTGTTGACTTTGCTAGATGTGATGAACAGTCGGATTTAGCTATGAAAAAAAGGAAAGTTTTGTTAAATAAACAAAAATGTACAAAATTAAGTTGAAGTAAGATAAAAATTAAATAATCGCCTTTATATACATACATAGACAATGTATTAATTTGATTTAGGTCATAGGTACCACTAAGGGGTTATGCGGCCTCGGCTTCAAAACTTGGTAAAGCCTAGTACTCACTAGCGCTAAATCCTTAGCTAGCTGAAAGGGTTTCATAATTCTAGTGTGACCAGGTTTTATGGCGTTCACCGAAAATCCATACGAAACGACTAAACAGCCATACTGTCAGCTGTGTTTTTTTACAATTCAAATAAAACGCCGCCAAGCAGCGTACCCACAAATACGTGCAAAATTAAGAAATTCTTTATTTATTTACTTAGATTATGATTTTCAATGTAGCGGGGCCAGCTTCTGATGCCGCCGAGCTGCTCCTGGCGATCTGCTCTTGGCCCTGCAGCTGCTGCCACTGCTGGAGATCCCGCTAGGGAGTGTTGACCGAAGGACATCTTTGTGTGTCCGGCCTCTTCCATCTGCTGCACCTCCTCCTCGTTCAGTTGGCTGCTGGTGGATCTCTTCGCGTTGGGACTGACCACTATGATCTCTCTCCATGAGCTCTCCACGGAACCTAATGGTGGCTGCTTGCCCAGTCCTCCCGGGTCATTTCCACTTCTCCTTTTTGTAGTCCTTGTATGCTTCGAAGCACCAGCATTTTGTGGTGGTAGCCAACTAAAAAAAGAATCCCAGTAAGCGACCACTGGTCAGGGACGAGCAGAGGAGAAGCAATTAGCATGTCCTTAATTTTATAATTTGGGATTTCGGCCCTTTTCTATTTTATTTGCTTATTTTTCAGTTAAATTAAATTTTTTAAGACTTAATATTATTTTAATATTTTTTATTTGTATTTATTTTATAGTCAAGATCCCACATTCAAACTTATTTAATTGTATTGTAAATAAATTCATTTTCCCCGCTGCAAAAACCTGCAATATGGCTTTGTTTCCTATTGCCTGTCTCCACTTCACTAGGGTATTATCAAATATTTCCTTCCTCCCGCTCCACCCTGGCTAAGGGTCATCCGATTTGAAAGACCTAACGCGATGTTCAGTCTAGTATATACTACATATATTCTAGTATTTCTCTTAGCTCATCTGCGTACCGACCTTACTAAAAGGCGCCGAAAAAGTGTATTCACCTCTCGCTCGCACTCATTTGGTTGCCAAATTTTAGCGCTAGTGAGTACGTAGCTTAAAAAACAAACCTTTTTCTCTGCAGAAAAAATATAGTAGGTTTGTGACCCCTCAGCGGACACGACGGATATAACTGGAGGCGCTGCCCCTCTCGCGGCACATTTGGAGGCCAAATCTCTTCTCGCCCCCGATCTTAATATCATTGGAGTTAGATATATTGGAGTCGGGGACTGTGCCGAGGGAGTCAGCTGTTGAGAACTCGTAGCGAGTTGTTGGGATCCGCCAAAATGCGGTGTGCCAAGCGTGGTTTTTTTGCGCTTAGGGGACTCATTTAATAGCTTAAGGCCATTAAACTGTGAGTCCAGCGCCAGAAGCACTTCATTAGTTTTACAAAAACTAACAAAAAGCTCCTTAAAACCATTTTTGGTTTGCCGCATAAATGACATCATTTCCTTTTCAACCTCGCGACAAGTTTCACAGCAGTAGCGAAATCCATTGTTTTTAATAATATTGTCAGACATGCGGCCTGTGCAATCAATGCACTTGGCGTGCACGATATTGTCACAGCCAGCAGCCAATAATAAGGTCCTCTGAAAAAATGCAGATAAGCGATCGCTGCACAAAACTAATTTGCAATTAATATACGAGGTGTGTTCAAAAAGTATCGCGAATTTTGAACTTTCGCGGGATACGTATATTCGAATTTCGAATTTTTTGGTGGTACTCATTTCTCTCACTTATGCCGACAAGCTCGGCCATTTTAAATCTTTACTTAATTGTTGACAGCTGCTTTGCTTGCACATGGTGTGGATCGTCTTCGATTTTTACCTATTCAAAAAATGGATCAAAGAACCTGTATCAAATTTTGTGTGAAAAACAAAATTAAGTGCGCGGATGCATTCCGAATTTTGGCTGTGGCATACGGAGAAGCTACCTTGGACCGAAGCAACGTTTATCGGTAGTACAAAATTTTCTCAGAAGGCCGAGAAGATTGGCCTTTTGGCCAAAAATTGGTCTTTGCACTACGATAACGCCCCTGCTCACACATCGTTGCTTGTGCGCGACTTTTTGGCCAAAAACAACACACTAATGATGCCGCAGCCACCTTATTCCCCAGATCTGACCTGCTGTGACTTTTTCTTGTTCCCTAAAGTGAAGAGGCTCATGAAAGGACGAAGTTACGCTACGCTTGACGAGATAAAGACGGTATCGAAGGAGGAGCTCAACAAGATAAAAAAGTGATTTTTTTAAGTTCTTCGAAGATTGGAAAAACCGTTGGCACAAGTGTATAATATCTCATGGGGATTACTTTGAAGGGAACAAAATAGATATTAATGAATAAATAAATAATTTTTGAAAAAACACAAAATATGCTATACTTTTTGAACACACTTCGTATATGTAGAACAAATTTTGCTCAGCACGACCCATTAAGAGTTTTATGCAATAATTACACTGCTGCAAGCCAAATCTTATCTGATCAATCCCTCGAGGCTTTTACAGATAATATTTAGAGATTTCTAGAATCGTCCGAATTGTAATTTTATTGAAAACCATATTGTTTAGAGTTTTAGTACCACTATGCTAACAGATAACAGATATGAAAACGGAACTGCCAATTGGAAATGCATATACAAGGAAAGAATGGAGAAGTGGTAGAGTAACCGAACGTGATGAGATATCATTCTATACTGGCGGCTCTAAGATGAACTGCGGGGTAGGGGTCGGGTTCTACGCCGAGAACTGTTGGCACCTTGGCCGAGGATGTCGTGCTCAAGGTGTCGACTGGCCTGATGAACTCCTAAAGCTCGACGCTACCTGAACTGTCGCTTCGCTCGCCTGGTCCTTGTAGCAGGACCTCGACGTGCCTCGTGTCGCGACGGTTGCTCCTTGACTCCTGATCCGTGATCCTGAGTCCTTGATCCTGGATCCTTGCCTGTGATCCTTGATCCTTGCACTCCTTGCTCCTTGACTCTCGCACTCCACTGATGCCACTGCCAGCGCTTCTGCCCTTAATTATTTACTTCGCTGCTGCTGCTGCTGCTGCCATTTGTGGGGAGTTGTTCAACTCCTCACAACCCATTAAATTTTTTTTTCTGCCTGCATAAAATAAAAATAGTTTGGAATTTATTGCGTATATATAATTGCACCCATCTTAATGTAGACATAGGTCTTTTTCAGGGCTCACGGCAATTGTTCGATGTTTTCCTGCTAAATATAGATTGGCAGGAGCTTCATCTCAGCAATGCACCTCAGCTTGCCGCAAAGGTAAATATAAAATAAATAAATTTAAAAGCAGTGATAACTTATATATATAAGCAACGTAATTCTTCATACCTGTTGCTTTGGAGCCTTTCTTATTAAAATTGTTCCTTATCATCAATGGCAATGTTTTCGTGGTGAATGCTCAAATTTGTACTGGAAGGACAAAGAATTAAGAGCTGAGATGGATGGTGGCTGTAAAAGACCTATAGCGAGTGTTCATTATGGTAGTTTTCTAATTGGGCTGTTCGCGCCAAGAGGGCGCTTATTTTCGACAGCCAGTGTGAGGCGAAATGTGCCGCTTCCCTTTCTCTCCCTCTTTCCATTCCGATCTTCCAAACTTATATTTTATGACATGTATTTTAGTTCTAATTTACGACCAGCCGATGAAGGCAAATAAAGTTTAATTACAATTCAAACTGCAACCCCAACAACTATTTATTTTTCTACGTGGGATTTGGGATCTTCGCATTGGGACTTCAATCTCGACCATTATTGTTTTGGCTTCTTATCCGCCCCCTCCAAAACATGGTCCTTCGAGCCGGATATTCTTTCTTATTGCCTCCGCACTCCTGCGTTCAGCAGCGGATTGGTTTTTTAATAAAAATATAAGTACTAGTGTTCATATTTTACGATTAATCACACAGATACTTCCGAATCTGTGTGGTTCGATAGTTTCCAAAGTCCAAAGTCAAATCTTCTCCGAGTGTTTTTTGAGCAAAGATAAAATTTCAAAACAAAAAGAAAAGTGATTGTGAGAATATATAAACGCGCCCAGCGGCAGTGAAAATTAAGAGTTCAGAAATTTCAAAAAAACGTTCCGCCAAAATCGAATCATACATTTTTTCTCGTTCACTGTGTTCCTGCTGGTGTTCAAGCGTACAAACATAAATATAAACACGTCGACATACATACATATTTCCATAAAGTCCACTACACTGAAAAGAGATTGCTCTGCAAGAAAATCAAATATATTCGAGGTGTGTTCAAAAAGTAAGGTGACTTTTCAAATTTCGCGGGCAACGTACTTTCGATTATCGATTTTTTATACCCTTGCAGAGGGTATAATAATTTTGTCATGATGTTTGCAACGCAGTGAAGGAGGCATCTCCGACCCCATAAAGTATATATATTCTTGATCAGCATCACCAGCTGAGTCGATCTAGCCATGTCCGTCTGTCTGTCCGTCTGTCCGTCTGTCGGTTTCTACGCGAACTAGTCTCTCAGTTTTTGAGCTATCGGGCTGAAATTTTCAGCATAGTCTTATTTCTTTAGCACGCAGTATATATGTCGAAACGGCCAAAATCGGACCACTATATCTTATAGCTGCCATAGAAATGATGGCGAAATTAATGTAAAAAAAAATTTAACTTCTCTGTTTTTCAACGAATATCTATAAATTTCGAGATATAGTCGTTTTTTATAGTTCTAGAATTACGGTTTTAATTTCATTAAGATCGGACAACTATATCATATAGCTGCCATAGAAGGGATCGGTCGATTTATATAAAAATGTAAAATTCTACATGTAAAATAATAATTTTACATTTTTTTTTCAACATTACCAAAATGGATTGATTTTCAATGATCTAATTGCAGACTGCAAGGGTATACAAACTTCGGTTTACCGAAGTTAGCTCTCTTTCTCGTTTATTTTGTTATGTTGGTACACTCTTTCCGAACATCTGTACCAAATGTTAAGTAAATGGCATTTTTTGTTTATTGGTATATTCCTCGGCTCGTGCCATGACATTTTTTCTAGTTTTGGTCATGAGACATTTGTCAGCGAAGTTTGTTCCAAAATTGCTAAATTTGGACCAAAAGAACCGTCGCATAAACATCGCTCAGGAACTGTTGAATGACGTCAACGACGACCCAGATTTACTTAAAAGGGACATAACTAGTGACGAATCATGGGTATATGGCTATGATATCGAAACCAATATTTGATTATAGGTTATATAACGTTTTAAAACAAACTTTATCTGTGTGCAACAGATTCGAAGGCTGATTCGAATGACATGGCTAAATCAACTCGGATGGTGACGCTGATCAAGAATATATATACTTTGTAGGGTCGGTGATATCTCCTTCTGCCTACATTATTATTATTATTATAATTATTATTACTAGGGTCTTATCGCACCGCGACCAGATGTTAGGTCTTTTGTGCCGGCCAGTAGGATTAAGGTAGAGACTCTATTCCTGGGCTTCTGATAAAGGAGAGCACTTTGGCGAGGTCTATCTGTTCCCAAATCTTGTAGGGGGGGATAAGTTCACCTCCTAGTTGTTGAAGTCGACGTCTGATTAGTGAGGGGCGTTCACATAGAACATGTTCTGATGTTTCTCGCTCCAGCTTACAGAATCTACATGTGTCGATTTCTGAAAGTTTTAATTTCTTAAGGTGATACCTTAGGTTGCAGTGACCTGTTAGGTAGCCTGTTAGAGTGCGAATCTCATTCTTTTTTAGATTGATGATGCGTTCGGATCGCGACATCTGGGGGACGAGAAATAGTTTGGTTTGTCTTAGCCCTGCACTGTCGGTCCAGTGACGATTTATCTCCTTTTCCTCCCATTTCCTGACCAGTTGCCTTTTGTGTCCTTTCGAAAGTCCACAGAATGGTTCAGGGCCGATTAGTGGTGTCATCGCCCCGCGTTTTGCTAGGGAGTCTGCCACCTCGTTTCTTATATTGCCTTCATGCCCTGGCACCCAGCCCACCGTTAAGGTGTTTTTGGAGGCAAGGGCGTTCAGCTGCTGGAAACAGTTTTCTACAAGTCTGGAGGTGATCGTCAAAGATCTCAGCGCTATGAGCGTCGCCTGACTGTCAGAAAAGATGTAAGTCCGTGCGCCTTGCATATTCCTGCGAAGGCATTCACGAGCACAGATTTCTATGGCGTGTAACTCTGCTTTGAAAATGGTTGGAGACTTTCCCTTGGCTATGAATTTGTTGAACCTTGGTCCGAAAATACCAGCCCCGGTGTCACCGTTTTCCAATTTTGATCCATCAGTGTACCACGTTTGTGATCCACTGGGCAGAGATATTGATTTTGTTGTCCAATCGTTTCTACTGTACAGGACTACAGAGAAGTTTCTGTGGAAAACAAGTTTAGGTTTCTGCTCGTCAGTTATACGCAGAATGGGCTCGCTTATTAGGGGTTCGAGTACCCGTAGATGCTTTTTATATTGGTGATGTTTTGGAGGCGAAGTGCTCCCATGCCAGTTATAACTCCAAGTGCTGCAGTGGGGCATGTCCGCATGGCTCCAGTGATGCCTATGCAGACCAGTCGTTGTATTTTGGTAAGTGCAGCCGCAGCTGTCTTCTTGGTAGATTTCGTCCACCAAGCAAGAGATGCATAGGTTATGCTCGGTTTTACCACAGTGTTAAAAGACCAGTAGATCATTTTGGGAATTAGGCCCCATGTTCTACCGAAAAGCCTATTGCAAGCAAAGTATGCTCGAGAGGCTTTGTTAATAGTCTTTTCAAGGTGTGCGTTCCTGTTGAGCTTGGAGTCAAGGATAACTCCCAGGTAGTTAGCTTCAACCGAAAAGTCAATGGTTGATCCATTTAGGGATGGTCTTGTCAGAGAGAGAGACCTTTTCCTGGTAAATGGAACTAGAACAGTTTTAGACGGGTTTATGGATAGTCCTTTATCCTGACACCATCAATTGGCTATATTAAGGGCTTGCTGCACGCGATCCGAGATGGTTTGCTCATGCCAGCCCACTATATAGATGAATAGATCATCAGCGTAGCCCTGAGCGGGGAACCCTAGGTTGTTGAGCTCAAACAGTAGCTCGTCTATGACCAAAGTCAACAAGAGAGGAGAAAGTACTCCCCCTTGAGGGCATCCCCTTGTGGCTGTGATTGAGGTCATGGTTCCTCCTAGGTCTAGAATCCACCTAATAATAGGTGTAGCGACATTTATACGTACAAGAGAGGCACGGATAGCCTCGTATGAGCTCGTCAAAAGCTTCTGAGATGCCTAGAGGGGCACCTAGTGCTATTTGCCTTTTCAATGGCAATGGATGGCAGTCTCAGTTGATTTACCAGTTTGGTACGCATATTGGTACTTATGTAGGGGAAGACGCTTGAGGTTCACTTCCCTGATGTGCTGGTCAATTATCTTTTCCATAGTTTTAAGAAGGAAGGAGCTAAGACTAATTGGTCTATACGATTTAGGCAGTTGGGAATCTTTCTTCCCTACCTTTGGAATAAACACAACTTTTACTTTAGCCCATTTGCTTGGTATGTGTCCAAGCACGAGACTAGCTCGGAATAGACGGACCAAGGGAGTGCAAATTGGTGCAGTCCCCGCTGCAATAGGCATGGATAAATTCCATCTGGTCCAGGGGATTTGTATGGGCTAAAACTTTGTATGGCCCATTGTACGCTATTTCGATGAAACAGTCTAAAGGGCATGTTTCCAATACGTTCTGATAGATAGGGGTTCCCTTCTTTCAGCCCCATTGGAGTCTGCCACAATAGCCACGCGCAGGTGTGGGCACTCTCCAATCTCAGAGAGGTAGGTTGGTGCCTCACTCTTTGAGATGGGTTGCTCCATGGCCACGCACCCAGGAAAGTGAGTAGATAGGAGTAGACTACTCGTTTCCTTTGGGTTGTCTGTGTGGGTTCCATCTGGCTTTTTCAGCGTACAGATGCCGTTTGAGTGGTCTTTGGAGAGGGCTTTTGTAGCCTGACAGCTTCCGGGAGAGTTGAAATCTGCCCGCAGTGTTGGCGCCACGTAGCCCGTTTTGACCTTCTCAGCTCTTTGTTATACAGCGTTAAGGCGGATTTGTAGGAATCCCAAGTGACCTTCCTTTTCTCGCCTTATTGAAGAGCCTTCGCGCAGCTTGTTTAAGATCGTCAAGGCTCTTGTTCCACCAGGAACAGCCCGACTGATCTTACGAACTTTTGTTCGCAGCTGACGTGTTATGCTGATTCAATGTTTGTATGAAGCACAGTAGCCTCACGCTCTAACTCGTCTATTGTTAGTATCGGACGGGTGGAGCAGTCTCTGGATTGCTCAAGTTCAAAACAGAAAAGATCCCAGTTTGTGTTTTTGGGATTTCTAGTAACTAGGCTACATTGCAAGGCACCTCCTATATCAAATCTGATGTGCTGGTAATCTGACATAGTGATCTCATTCGCAACGTGCCAGTTTGAGACAGCGGACAACATATTCAGACTACAGAGAGTTAGGTCGAGGACTTCCTCTCTAATTGCATTGATAAATGTGGGCTCGCTGCCCTGATTTAGTAAACCTATGTTATTACTAATTATGTACTCAAGAAGGTACTCACCTCTTTGTTGATGTTGCTCCCCCAGACCGTGTGATGCGCATTGGCATCGCAAGCAATTATCCACCGGAGCCGGTTTCTCTGGCAGTGCTCTACCAGGGCACAGGTAGCCGCCGGAGGCACATCGTCAGTGTCGCCGGGTAGATAAGCAGAGGCCAGCACTGCCTCCTGCTCGCCATGGGCAGTGGGTATTTTAACCCAGACCGCCACCAGGTCCTCAGTGATGAACTGTGAAAGGGGAACAAATGTTAGATTTCTGTTTATTAACAAAGCCGCTCTAGGGCAAGGTTGGTCGTTTGCATATAGTAGCTTACCAGATGGGGTGCTAGCTCCTAGATAAATGCTATGTCCATTGTAGCAAACCTCACACAAAGGACGTCAAACGCTGCCTTTGCGTGGTGGAGGTTCACTTGGAAACATCTAAGGTGTCTTCGGGTGTTGGGGAGGGTGGGGGAGGACGGGACATTAGTCCGCCCTCTTGCGGCCCCTGGCCGCCATCTTCCGGCCTCGGTTGGTGCGCAGGAGGGCTCTCCACCTCAGGTGTGCGCGTCACACCCTTGTTGGTGTGCTCCTGTTCCGCGCGTGATGCGCACGTAGAGGGAGGGCGTATGATTTTCGTGGGTGGCACGGGCTCTTGGGAAACTGTGGTGCCGCTAGCCTCTTTACCTGGCCTGGTTGTGCCATCAGCGGCATTCTGCGGCGTTGTCGCAGCCGTGTCCTGTGTTGCCTCGGAGCAGGTGGGCTTCTCCGCTGCGAGAGCAGGAGCCACCGCCTGCGTCTTCGGCTGCGTGCTGGCCTTTGGCTTAAGAGTAGCCATGCCCCACGCGAAGGACAGTTGGTATGCGAGCGACTTCAGTCGATTGGCCGAAACTGAATCCAGCGCAATCGTAATGATGGCCATGTTCCGCCTCATCTCACAGTGGAAGACGCGCCAGTCTCCCACTCGCAGGCCACTGTTCTGGCCCTCGACGAGCTTGAGGATCTCGTCCGTTTTTATTTCCGCGTTTGAAAGCGGAAAGTACCCAATGAAGACAGCGGCACGTGTAGCCTCTGCCTCTGGGACCACCTTGATGTGGGCGTCCTTCCACAGCCGTAGCTTTGGCACCTCTGTGGATAGCCACTCGGCTGTCTCCGCATTCCCACATGTTACGGCCATCCACCCTGGTCGAAAGGTGCAGCCAGAGAACAGCGGCTTCACAGAGCCGTGTCTCAGGGCCATCACTCTCGATGGGATGGCGGACTGAATGGTCCTCAGTTGCTCCGTCGTGAGTAGATGCTCAGGGTAGTCGGCAGGGAGTATCGCCATCTTCGCCGAGCTGGCAACGTTCCTATAAGAGGCCATGACACCGACTTGGGGTGACTGCTCCTGTGTTGCCTGCCCATCCGCTGCTGCGGTTGTGGTGGCTGCTGGACCCTCCGTGGCCGGCAAAACACTTGCAGGATCGCCCTTCGTCTGGGCACTGGCTTGGGTTTGTCAGGGGAGGCGAGCAGAGTTTCTTCCTCTTCCTTGGTGATGTCGGTCCCAGAGCTTTGTGAACATATGTCCATAGCATCTTCGGGATCCCGGATGGGTTCGAGTTGAATCGATTTGGGGCTGCTAGAGCACCCGGTTTCTTGGGGTGTATTATACAATGTATATACAATAGGTTCCATAAGTTGGTCCCACGAGTAATGAGGAAGGAAGTATCCCCCGGGGTAGAGCCCTATACCCCGGATCGGGCACTTGTACGACCGGAGGTGCCAGGTATCCGGAAGCCACCGTTAGAAGACACACTAACGTAGTGCCATTCATCACAGAGCCACGGTCCGGTAACACTCTTCTGCCTACATACATTCTCGGTTGGCACTTTTTGAGAAATTCAAGTTTATCTCATTTAATTTCCGACCGAATACATCGTCCTATTGATATGGAACCAGTGTTTATTAATGAAGTCGGAAGTGAGAAAAACTTGAATTTCTCAAAAAATGTCGATAAGATCGGATTAAACTCTAAACCGAAACTCATAATCATTTTTCCCCTCGGCATGTTAGCTTATCCTCTTTGAGAGTTGCAAGAATTTTTTTAAAGCTAGCTTTGAAAATGTTGTGTGGGCAGCCACCGCGTGGCCAACCGAGAACTATTGTTCATTAAAGAGGTCGGAAATGAGAAAAACTTGAATTTCTCAAAAACTGTCGATAAGATCTCAGACACGCACGTTTAAATAGGCGCTAATGTTGTTTGGTCGATCGTAGAGCAAAGCCGCTAACGAAATCGAATGGTATCAATCGAAACGCGTTCGGTAGCCCGCTGTACAACAAAGATCTGTGTGCGATCATTGCATATAGTCGAGTCTTGCCTTCCATGTGAGAAGTTATGCCGATTAGACCTCGGGTTAGCTAGAACCCCTCACTAACAAATATAGGTTGCCAAACAAAAACTTCTGACTAAAAGGGACAACACGCCGAAAAATTTTATGCAAATATGTAGTTACATATGTACGAGGTGTGTTCAAAAAATGAGGTGACTTTGTACTTTTCAGAAAAAATATTTATTTCTTATCAATATTTATGTTGTTATGTTTAAAGTAATCCCCCTCAGATACAATACACTTAGGCCAACAGTTTTTTCAATCCTCAAAGCACTTCTCATAAGCACTTTTTGGTATAGCCTTGAGCTCTTCCAGCGATGCAGTCTTTATCTCTTCAATCGTTGCACATCTCCGTCCTTTCATAGGTCTCTAGATTTGGGAACAAGAAAAAGTCACATGGAGCCAAATCCGGGGAATATGGTGGCTAAGGCATGATTGTGGTGTTTTTTTTTTTTGCCAAAAAATCTCTCACAAGGAAAAATGAGTGATGCAAAAGCCATGAATTGTTTTTCCAAAATTCTGGACGTTTTCTTTGCATTGCCTCTCGCAAACGGCGCATAACTTCAATTAATATGGTTTATTGACCGTGCGAAAACAACGGTGAGCAAAACTTTGACACTTGATCGAACTTGGCGTGCTTTTTTCGGTCTTGTCTCTGCTGGCCGCTTCCATTGGGACGATTGGGCTTTGGTTTCGATATCATAACCATATACCCATGATTCGTCACCAGTTATGACCCTTTTGAGTTAATCTAGGTCGTCGTTGACGTCATTCAACAGTTCTTGAGCGATGCTCATGGGACGGTTCTTTTAATCAAAATTTAGCAATTTCGGAACAATCTTCGCTGACACACGTCTCATGCTGTGATGTAATTTTTTTCTGACCAAAAAAAGCTGGATTGACAAAATAAAACAGTTTAAAAAAGCGGAATTCCAGGGAGAAAAACCTAAGAAAAAAACTGATTTTTTAACACATTTTTTTAACAAAAGAAACAAGAAAAGAAAAAGGACACAACCAAAATGAAAACAAATAAAATTAATAGATACTCTATATATCTATAAATTACATTTAATACATCGTTTAAATGTTTTTCTTTGGACGGATAATAATCACGTTGGACTAGTGTGGCTAAGTATTTATTGCTTCGGCGCAGTCCATACCTAAAATGTTAAGTTAATTAATTTCGAATTTAAATATAAATCTAGGTTTGGACGTTATACTTAAAATAGCGTTTAATGTTTCAACGCTTTTCGTTATTACCAAATTCACTTGGCTGAAAACTCGACCTTTTATTTGTTAGCCGGTTTTGGCATCATCAGTTTACATCCTAGGTTTTACAAATGAATTTCACAATATTAGCGATGAAGGCGCGAAAACTTTTGGTGTGGCCTTTTGATTGAAAAAAAAAGTCTGTTTAAAATTTCTAAAAACGTTAAAAATTCCCGCTGCCCGCTGTTTTCAAATTTTTCCCGCAATCACACATCAAAACAAGTGAGAAAGCTACAGTCGAGTGTCACCGACTGTGAGATACCCGGTACCCAGTATTGTGCGTGAAATTAAATAACACACCAACATGGAAAAAACAAAAAGTTGACAAATGAAGACAAATGTTGCTAAAAACATGTTAAGCAACGTTCAAAAAAAACAAATTCTGCAGCTGAAAGCAGCTGCCTTACGAATTAATACTGCGCTCGAAAGCACGCAACACTTTTTTTCGCTACTGCCTTTGTGGCTCAGAAGAAGAAGAAGCATTGACAGAAAACTTTATTATTTAATAACTTCCATGTTTATCATCCGATTTTACTCAAATTTTCAGAAAACGTCCGCAAATGCCTACTTATTTATTTTATCTATTTACTTTAAGCCAAAAATTACGACTATAGCTTATATAAAGTTTTTACGCTTTTCGGGGCGGAAGTGGGAGTGGCCAAATTTTAAAACAAACTTGATCTGCGTGCAACAGATTCCAATGTTGTCACCAAATTTGGTAACTCTAGCTCTTATAGTCTCTGAGATCTGTTGTTTCACACGGACAGACGGACAGACGGACAGACGGACAGACGGACATGGCTAAATCGACTCGGCTGGTGATGCTGATCAAGAATATATATACTTTATGGGGTCGGAGATGCCTCCTTCTGCCTGTTACATACATTCTCGATTGGCACTAACTTATAATACCCTTGTACCCTATGGGTACCGGGTATAAAAAGCTGAATTTGACGGCAAAAAAGCGGAAATGACATCAGCCCAAAACTTTAGAAAAAATTGAATGGCACGAGCCAAGCGATATACCAACATCATCAGCAACTTTTTTGATAGGTATTCAACGATTTTTCAAAACGATTTTCTTCACTACTTTAACGTTTTTGTCAGTTGTTAACGTGCATGGGCGTCCAGAGCGAGGCTCGTCATTGGCATCTTCCCGGCCATCTTGGAAGACTTTGTACCAGTTGTAAACATTTGTATAACCTTGCAGAGAGTATTATAATTTTGCCATGATATTTGCAACGCAGTGAAGGAGGCATCGACCCCATAAAGTATATATATTCTTGATCAGCATCTCCAGCGGAGTCGATCTAGCCATGTCCGTCTGTCTGTCTGTCCGTCTGTCTGTCCGTCTGTCGGTTTCTCCGCGAACTAGTCTCTCAGTTGTTGAGCTATCGGGCTGAAATTTTCAGCATAGCCTTCCTTAGCACGCAGTATATATGTTGCAAAGCATGTAAATTGTAATATTCTACATGTAAAATGTAAAATTCTGCATGTAAGATGTAAAATGTTTACAAACTTCGAAATTTTTTCAACTGTAACCAAAATGAATCGGTTTTTAAGGATCCAATTGCAGACTGCAAGGGTATACAAATTTCGGTTTACCAAAGATAGCTTTCTTTCTTGTTATTACTATGAACATTTTAAGTGTTTCAGAGCACTTTATTTTATTTTTTACACAAAATTTTCTAACTGAATCTCAGGGAACTGAATCTCAGGGACGAGCTCCCCCGCAGTTGCCCGCAGTCCGCACAATCGATATGTCGATAACATAACGACGTCTTACTAACATAAATTTAATCACCACTAGCAACAAAACGTAAACAAGCAAAATAAATTAAATTGGACGACAATAAACGGAAGGAATTGGTGGCACCGATGGACTCGCCACCCAACCATGGATGCCTCTTGGGATTTGGAGAGGCATCACCCATCTCCGGCGGACCGGAGTCTATTCCGGGAGGTTTGGCTACCGGCTCATCTCCCACAGGTAAATACTCTTACTCAGTGGCAATCATTTTTCATAACATATATAATTTCATGTCCTTAAATATAGATATATAAATAATCAACATATCATTTTCTTTACAGAGCAATGGTCACTAGAGTGTATCGAAAATCAACTTTTTTTTTATTTTCGATGACGCTGGGTGCGGAAAAGATGTAAAACCATGTCAAATGAAAGCACAACAAATTTCAGCCCGAAAGGATAATATTCACTATCCCCGCAACGTCCTTGAAATTTCGAAATTTTCATTGACGTTGATCCATAGGTAAAAATCGAAGACGATCCACAACATGTGCAAGCAAAGCAGCTGTCAACAATTAAGTGAAGATTCAAAATGGCCGAGCGTGTCGGCATAAGTGAGAGACATGAGTACCACATAACGCCACAAAAAAATCGAAATTCGAATATACGTAAATTCAAAATTCGCGATACTTTTTGAACACACCTTATAGGCAAACGTAAAGGACGGAAAAGCGAGTAAATCTTGAAGGGACTGCAATATCAACATTACCTAATTAAATTTGAGAGAGAGGACGAAGATCACTCCACGACAAACTCGGCGATAATGTAGGGACACAAGGTCAATTAATTTAAGCCTATATCGGTATCTCGGCAAGAATCTATCAGAATCCTAGTTTAAACTCCGAAGGGAAAAGATAAGAAACTGCTTTTGAATAGATTCAATTTGATCTAACTGTTCCTTGTACTGCGGGCTCCACACACAAGAACAATACTCTAAAATTGGTCGAACTAAGGATACGTAGAGAGTCTTTGTACTATAAGGGTCATTAAATTCTTTTTACCATCGCTTAATAAATGCTCAGACACCTTTAGCTTTATTTACCATGGCAGTAATGTGGCTCTTAAAACTTAATTTGTGATCGAAAAGAACTCCTAGGTCATTCGATGATTCTATCCGATCAAGTGAATGATTCCCCAAGGAGTAGGAGACAAGATGAGGAGAATAGCGATAAAAGGTCATGAGCTTACATTTAGAATAGTTAAGAAATAGAAAATTTATCGAACACCAACTGAGAAGAGAATTTAATTCATGTTGAAGGTCATTATGTGAGAGTCGATTTGAGTATGGTAGGCAGATCCTGACATCATCGGCATACAGTAAAACAGATGAGTAGGATATCACTTTTGGATGGTCGTTAATGAACAAGAAGAAGTGGGCCAAGGTGACTGCCTTGTGGGACACCGGAAGTGACATTGATAACATAAGACAGTACATTATTGAACAAAACAAATTGAGAACTGTTTGACAAATAAGAAGCGATCCATTTGAGGATAGAAGGGGAAATCCTAAAAGAGATAATTTTGAAGAAGGAGTGAGTGATTTACAGAATCATATGCATTACTGAAGTCTGTAAAGATTACATCAACTTAAAAATGCTCCAGAAGTTTAGGGATAGCCGAGAGCTTGGCTTGAGCTTTATTTATGCAGAGGAATGATAAAAGACTCATTCGAAATACTTGGGAGAGAACAATGTTTTAGCGATAGATAAAAAAAGAAGGTTAAAGGGTGACAAAGAACTTGGGCACAGTGCATAAGGACACAGCTCGGAATATTTTCAGTACCAGCAGAGTAGGACATGTCAGTGGCTTTTAAATCATGAAGAAAATCACTTTCTGCAAAGAAAGGTACGCAGATATCGTTAGCATGAGCTAAACTATAACGATAGGAAGTAATACGATCGTAGGTAACAGAAGTATACGTAGATTGGAAAAATGTTGACAATAGGTTGGATATGCCCAGCGAGAAAGATTCGGGTTAGTCGAGGAAACTAAGCGATGGAGGGTAGGCATTAGACTTGCGTTTAGAATTAACGAAATTGTAGAAATGTTTTGGATCAGATCGGAAATCGAATTTACATTGTTAAAGATATTGTGAATAAAGTTGAGAATTCACCGCGAGAAATTGTGATCTGACTGATAAATATTGAGCATAGACGATGCGGGGAACCACCTTTCTTGTATTTTTTAAAGAGGCTTGACTTTTTATTTTTTAGGTAAGACAAGTTTTTGTTGAACCATGGCGGTTTATGGGAAGCAGAAACAGTCAATTCAGGAACAAAAGTGTCAATTACAGAGCCAATAGCTGAGTTAAATGCATTTACAGCAGAGTCAATTTTATTGAAGTTCATTAAGAACGACCAATCTATTTGTAATTAAGATAAATATGAACCATCAAAGTTAGCTCAACGGAAACATTTGTAACGAAAAGAAAGTGACGAAGTGACAATATTATCACAGATGCAACATTCAATATATATTGATAAAGTGGGATGATATGGATCTTCAGGATAGGATATAGGACAACATCTGGCTATCGATACCAAGGAAGCATTACAAATATGAGTTCTAAAAGCCTATCTCGATTTTTCTGGACGGAATCAATTTGCACAAGTGAGGCGTCAGTTAATTCGTCAGTAAAATCATGTTGAGTGTCCGATACAAGGAGATTTGAGTCGTCACAAGGAAGCCATGAGAGATAAGGAAGGTTAAAGTCGCCCATGACAACTAGTTGGTCTGCAGGACTTAGGCCAAACAAAACAGTTTGGATAGCAGATAGGTGATTCACATAGACAATATTATCATATCAATATTATCAACTCGTGTACTCACTGTGGAAAGTCGAGTTTTCACCGCGCTCTGAAAGCGAATCGAAATTTAACCGACAAACGCTTAGTAAACACCTGAGATTGGGATAGTGTGCAGTGTGGGACTTCTTGGGACGCGGGTACGTACCAAGTCTGAATCCGCCAGGCTTCCTGGCCATCCTCCACCTTTTGGCACCTGTGGATCCGCTGGACGGATCGGGGGGGCCGGGGGGAATCCTCTCCGCACTCCATAGGCGAGAAAGCCTCTCTCCCGCGCACTTTTTCCAGGAGCCAAGTTTTCACCGCGCTTTCTGTTTTCTGCTTTCCCGTCGGTAAGCACGATCAGCTGACCATAGTGTTGAGCAACACTGAGGGTAACAGCGGGCTGTTAATATCTAACAGCGACCTGCTAAAGCTCAACAGCGAGCTTTGCGGTGCCCACTGTTGTGCCTGGCAGATCGCAGTGTTGGGAATTGCAGAAAGCGCGGGCTTGGGTGTTTTATTTGAATTTCCTTTTAAATTTCAAATTTCAAAGCTCAAATTTCAAAGCTCGTAGGTAACCGTCGGTTCTTGGCTACAGGGGCTACAAAGTGCTAAAGGCCAAGGAACTGGCTACCTCCCAACCCTCCGCTGCGACGGCGCTATTAAATTGGGGGCTCTGGGGTCCGAGAAGGAGCGGAATAACTCCCTCAGGCTTCCACTGGGGAAATCCCAGTGCACCGAGGGACCCCTATTCGAGCCTAGGTACGATGGAGCTAGCGTCGGTAGGCCGGGCTGACGAAACCCCGGCCCTCGCAGTAGCCAGGGCAGAAGAGGAGCTGCTGCTCAACTTCGAGCAGATCAAGCAGAAGGTCCAAAGGTCACCCCTAGACCGGCGATGGAGCCACACCCAATCTCGGCGCCGCCCAAAGTGCACGGGCCTGTGTTTGTGTTTGGACAAAACACAGAGGATCAGGTCACCCCGAAAGAAGCTGGGACTCCACCAGCCCTAAGGGAATGCTGGCTTCCCAAAGAAGCAGCGCATACAGAAGAGCGCCCCAGCCCTCACCGAGGAACTTGGGAAGATGCTGGAGGAGATGATCGGCAAATTTACGGACACCAAGAGCAATAACAAAAGGCCGTCCGCCATGTCACGCAGGGCACTATAGAATCCTTGCAAGCAATGAGGAAGCTGCAACAGGAGATAAGCGCCTTACTTTGCGAAGAGAAACGCGAGGGACGACCCGTAGCGTATGGCAGCAGACCACACCCTCGCTGGTAGGCCCAGTAGCCCACCCTAACAGGATAGCCAACGGAGCCCACCCGACCGTGACCGAATTCAATCCAGCAGCGAATCCCACCTGGCAGCAAGTAATGCCAAAAGCAGAAAGCCGCAGAAGAAAGCGGAAAGCTCCGCGATCAACGCGGACCAACCAACCCGTACGGCGGTACCCAGAAAGCACCGCCCAGATGCCATCCTCATCAAATGTAGCGAGGGGTCCTACGCGGACATGCTTAAGATGATTACGACGGAGCCCACCCTCCAAGGACTTAAGAAGAAGGTCCAAGGAATTCGAAGGACAGCCAGTGGCGGCCTGCTGCTCAGGATGCAGAACCCCAGAGACCCTTCCACGCAGCATCTCCAGACAGCCATCCGGACGGCCATCGCCGGCAAGGCCGAGGTGGCGGTTATGGAAGAGACGGTGCAAGTGGAGATCCGCGACCTGGACGAGCTCTCTAATGCTGAGGAGGTTACCATGGCGCTGTTTGCGGGGAAGAATGCGACATCCCGGGCGACGCAACACCTAGGCTGAGGAAAGGCTACGGTGGCTCGCAAACTGCCACGGTCAACCTAAGACCCGAGCACGCGCAGAGGCTCCTAGAGAAGGGCAAAATCCGTATTGGATGGTCTATCTGCAGCATCAGGCAGAAGTCGGAGCGGAGGCGTTGCTTCAAATGTATGGAGTTTGGGCACACCTCGGTGAGATGCCGAACGACCGAAGAACCGCCACCCTAACACAGGAGTCATGCTTCAAATGCGGAGGCACAGGACACAAGCACGCCAAGTGCACTGAAGCCAAACCCAGCTGCATCCTATGCACGAGGAAGGGGAAAAAAGGCAGAGAGGCAGAACACACCACCCTGAGCAGGTCATGCCCAGAGTACCAGAAGGCCCTTAAAAGCCTAAATGGTTAAGCTCCTGCAACTTAGCCTGAACCATTGTCGAGCAGCACAGGATCTACTCTCACAGACTGTGACCGAGCAGGGAGTAGACATCGCCATCCTAAGCGAGCCCTACAAGGCAAAAGCAGAAGGCGTGTGGCAGCAGAGCAAGGACGGGGCGCAGCCATCTGGAGCTGTGGGCAACCTCCAGGGCACCTTTCACAAAGGGCATCGGGAACTGGCTACTCCAGGGCCAAATTCCAAAAGGTTACCCTATATAGTTGCTACTTAGCCCCGAGCATACACATAGACGGATTCAGGGACATAATTCAGGAGATCGTCCAGGACGCCAGGAGACGAGCCCCTGTCTTAATTGCTGGGGACTTCAACGCGTGGGCTACTAACTGGGGTAGCGAAAAACGACCCAGCGGGGAACAATTCTCCTGGACGCCCTGGCCACTCTGAATGTCTGTCTCCTCAATGAGGGAAACAGGTGCACTTTCAGCAAGGCCGGCCGGGAGTCGATTATCGACCTGACATTTGCAAGCCCCGAGCTCGCAAGGGACTGCGACTGGAAGGTTACGGACTTGCTAACCTACAGCGATCACGCAGCAATCATCACCCAGACGAGGCGCAATCTGACTGTCCCAACCTGCGGCGAAAGAGCCTACAAGGTACAAACCCTCAACAAGGAGCTGCTCCTAAACAGCATGAATAGCACCACGTTAAACGGCGATGCAAACACCTGTGCGGAGGTGGTAGCGGCAAGGATTAGGGAAGCCTGTGACGCAGCTATGGTGAGCGCTAGCAAGGGAGGAACCAAGCGGCGCCCAGTTCCCTGGTGGAACGAGGAGATTGCTAAGGCCAGGAGCGACTGCCTGTCTGCGAGAAGGAGGTGCCAGAGGAATAGAGGACGTCCCACACAGGAGCTGTAGGAGGCTCACTACAGAGCCAGTAAGAAGGCCCTCAAGATCGCTATAAAAGCCAGCAAGAGCAAGCACTTTCTTGCCTTATGCGACGCGGCGGACCGAGAACCTTTCGGTTCTGCGTACAGGATGGTCATGGGTAAACTCAACAGACAGCCGACCCCATCTTGCCAGGAACAGCTTGGAGCGATAGTCTCCGCACTCTTCCCAGCACAGCCCCGTTAACACCCCCAAGTGTGGAAGTCGGAGAACCGGCTCACATTGACGAGGCGGAAGTCCTAAGAGCGCTAGCATGCAGCAAGGAGTCCAAGGCCCCTGGACCGGATGGCATCCCCAATGCGGCACTGCTAGCTATAATAAAAGCCTCCCGAGACTGTTTGTGCAGTTGTACAACAGGTGCCTCAGCGAAGGAACCTTCCCTATAATATGGAAGATTTGCATCTCGTACTCATCCCGAAGCCCGGCAAGCTCAACGACGACCCCTCCTCATATCGACCCCTCTGCATGCTCAATACGCATAATCTGCAACCTGCTGGAGAAAGAGATAGAAGAACGCGGAGCACTTTCGGACCATCAGCATGGATTCCGGAAGAAGCGATGCACGGTTGACGCTATCCGGGAGGTAACATAGCTGGCCGCAAAAGCCATCGAGGGCGAAAGGTGGCAGGGCGGCGCCAAGAAATACTGCCTTGTCTGCACACTGGACGTCAAAAATGCGTTCAACTCAGCGAACTGGAGCCTTGTCCTCCAAGCACTCCAGCGCGGCGGCATCTCCGGCTACCTCATCCACCTAATAGCCGACTATTTTAAGGACCGCATTCTTCTGTACAGCTCGGAAGCGGGTATGCAGAAGTACCAGGTGACAGGGGCGTACCACAAGGGTCTGTCCTAGGGCCAATCCTCTGGAATGTCATGTATGACGGGATCCTTAGGCTGCGTCTACCTGATGGATGCTCCGTAGTGGGCTTCGCGGATGACATCGCGCTGGTTACGGTGGAGAAGCACTTTATCGACGTCTCCGGTAAATGCAGCCAGGCGATCGACACCCTGATGAAGTGGCTCGCAGAAAACGGACTAGCGCTGGCAGAGCACAAAACAGAGGCAGTGCTCATAAGCAGCAGAAAGGCGGTAGAGAGGTTGCACTTTAGGGTCGGCTCCACCAGCATCGAATCCAGCCTGGTGATCAAATACTTAGGCGTCTTGATCGACCACAGGTATGCAGCTGCCAAGGCATCCAAGGCAACCGCAGCTATCTCAAGGATGATGGCCAACACGCGTGGCCCCAAACAACACAGCAGACGGCTCATTGCCACAGTGGTGACCTCGACCATCCTGTATGCAGCGCCCGTATGGGCAGAGGCCATGACGTCCCCAACCTACAGCCGGCAATGTAAGTCTGTGTACAGACGCTGCGCATTGCGTATATCAAGCTGCTTCTGCACTGTCTCGGAAGAAGCAGCGCTAGTTGTTTCGGGAGCAATCCCGATCGACTTACTTGCAGCAGAGCGCAGGACAGGAACCTCGGGCAGCAGAGTCCAGCGAAGCAGCACTGTCGCTCGGTGGCAGGAAAGATGGGACAACGCGAGCACAGGACGATGGACTCACAGGCTCATCCCCAGGCTGACTCTTTGGATACAGAGACGCCACGGGAAGGTGGACTTCTACACCGCGCAGCTCATCACAGGCCACTGATGTTTCAAGGCATACCTGTGGAAGTTTAAGCACGAGAATGATCCGCACTGCGACTTCTGCGGTAGTGCCTACTCTGAGGACGCGAAACACGCCTTCTTTGCCTGCCCCCTATTCAGTAGGGAACGAGCCTCGGTGGAAGCAGCCTCGAACTGCCCACTAACTAACATACTACTTCTCCAACAATAATAAAAAAAAAAATATCGAGGAGGTATATAAGAACATGTTAAGAAAGGTTTGCATTGCCGATGCTGACTTTTACAGCAATAAATTCAATGCCCTCAGTGTTAATAAATGGAAATAGTTCAGAGGACAGAGTAACAGCAATAAGAAAAAAGATGAGCGGTTCGGTATATTGAATAATTATTAACTAAAATTTCAAAACAGAAGAATTTAGCCACGTTTCTGTAAAGGCGATAGCATCAAATTCAAACGACGCACTATTAGAATAAATTAAAGCTAGCTTACCTAGAATACTACGTACATTTTAACAATGGACACAAAAAATATGATTTAGTTTTTTGGAGTATTAATGCTGGGATTCTGGTTAGAGTTTTTGTAAAGGAGTTTATGAAGTATCGTGGGTTCAGGCCAAATATTTGGGTCAAGAGCTTTAGTCAAAAAGGAATCCGGTAGAATAATTTTAAATCACGATATACTACTGTAAGAGAGGCTGCAAATAAAGCAAACGTCTGCATTTGTTGAGTTGATGTTTCAAACTGATTTTATTTGTAATAAGTCCTAGCTTAGGTAGCTAACATGAAAATCTTATGTCTAGTTTTATCTTCTAGACCAACGAGAATTCTCATAATCTTATCTCTAACAAGACCAACGCAACGGTCATCTGTCCCCTAGCTGGGAAACCGTTTTCAAGTGCAATCGGGGATTTTCCGCTGCAAGATAAACATAGTTGCTGTACAGATATTAAAGGGATGAACCCAAGCAACAGTTCGGGATACATTTCTAGATTCCTAGTGGCGATTATATTTAAGTCTATGCATACACATGCTTACCAGAACAGTGCTGCAGCGGTTTGCTTTTTACATAGAATTCTTATATATATGTACGTGTTTATGTGTGAACATTCTGCCAAGGGCCAGCAAGATTAGGCGGACGTTTTACATTTACGTCTCAAACAAATATACAAATATTTGTAATATAGTGGACTGTATTTATTATTAGTATTGTATATTTTTGTTTATTTTGTTTGATCTCAATTTTTAACATTTACATGACTGGCAATGGACCGGCAAAGGTTATTGCTTGTAGTCTTTGTCTAACAGAACATTTTCGTACAAAATACATTATTAAAATTATCATAATTACTAACGCAATCATTAATCCAGCATGTCCGGAAATATGATGGAAATGCAGATCTTTCAAGTTGTAATGATGTTCTTTCATCTATTTAATTTCATTATTTAATCGTTCGATTTCAACAGTATGATTTAAGCAGAAGTAACGAGTTGCAAGGTTCAGACGCACTTATACACAAGCTCCAACAAAACACAGAATTACACAATAAAAACCAACATTTAAAATTCTCTAACTATATCAACGTATTTCGGAGTATATTGGCGTTCCGTTTAAGAACAGTTCGCAAGGTGCATCGGTTTTAAATTATAAATAAAACTGAAATTAAGACTCAGAGTTGCGCGCGCATAAAACACAATTTGCGGTTGAACGCAGGAAATAAAACTACAAAAACACTTAACAAAAATACTTAACAAAAACACTCAACTAAAACAATCAACAAAACACTCAATTTAAAAAAACATATTAAAATGGCTCCGGCTCCGGTACCGAAACGACAGCGCAAAAACACCAACACCGAGATGAAACGGCCGCGATCATGCGATGCTCCTGCAATTAACTTGTCTCAGGAGATCTTAACTACGCTAAACCAACGATGTGAGGAACAGGGCAAAATGATCTCGGCCAACATGCAAGAAGCCGAGCAGAGATTGCTTGCGATGCTGTCTACGCGACTGGATGGGATGACCAGCGAAGTGGGCCGGCTCAGCGAAAAGGTACAGCAGATGGAGACTGAGTTAACTACTCTTCGCTCATTTCGGGAGCGGGTACAGCAGTTGGAGACAGAGGTTTCTACTCTGCGCTCAATCCAGGAGCGGGTCCAGGTGATGGAAGCAGGGGTTGAGGCGCGACGGCGAAAAATTAAGAATTATTTTTAACACTATGTGCCTTTCACTTAATTTAACACCAGCGCCAAAAGTCAGACAATATTTTCCGAGCGCGAAAGTCACAAAACACAAATGTCGACCCGGTTGTAATTGTCAAATTAGAATCAATTAATGACAAAATACAAGTTCTACGAGCGGCTGGTGCATACCGAAGGCAGACTAAACAACAACTAAGTCTCCAGCTACTCGATTTCAACTCCAGTGCTGCAGTTTATGTAAACGAGCAACTCCCCAAAGGAAGCTTTGTTATCTTTAAAGAAGCAATGAGAATGATGAAGGCGAAATTATTATCTGCTGATTTTAAGCGCCGTGATTTTGTACACGTGAGAAGCAACGGAGATGAAGGACATCGCTGCATTGAAAGTTTAGGAGAGCTTTCATCTCTTTCATCTCTTTACACGTTCGCTCATAACTCAACGTAATCCGCAGCAGAACCAAGTGCTCTTAATTCATCAAATTCATCTATAACATATGCTGCGGTTACTTGTGGGGGAAATCATAGCTTTCGAGATGCATCTCATATTTAATTTTAATGTAGGATTTTTTAAAAAGTAATATATTTTGTACATGTGTGTGTTAAATATGTGCCAATAATGTTTATTTGTTTAGTAAATAGTAATCAAACGCTTAGATATGCCAAACTCAAATAACCATGCAATAATTAGAGTTCTCCAAAATCGCAAGCAAGGTTTAACGATATGTCACCTAAACGCACAGAGTCTATCAGGCAGGCTCGGGTTTTTACTTTTGTTTTTCGATTTCGTTTTAGACCAAAAACGTACGTTTTCGTTTTTGGGTGCTCCGGTTTTCACAAACTTTTTGTCATCGTTTTTTTTATCGAAATATTTAATTATTTTTATTGCTCAAACAGTTGACTTGAATGTTTTGAGAAGTAAACAGAATGTTTAAATGCCTTTCCTTTTTTTAATTGTTTGTTCTAAACCCAAATAAATGCAGAAATTGTTTATTTACCGGTCCAAGAGCGCTGCCACTCTTTAAACAGGGACTTTTATACCTTTTTTAAATGGTAAAAGTACCATTTAAACAATAAAATTAAACTGTTTTATTTATTAAAAACTTCTTTATCTTCTTTTTTTTGCGAGTTCAAGGTGCAGTCAGAAAATAATTCTTAAAAAAGTAATTACGAACTAGATTGATCCACTGATTGTGTGAAACAAACATCAATAGACCAACAAGTCAACTATTTTTTTCCTTTTGCAATTAAGAACCGATTTGATGTAGAAAAAGGCATTTACTTTTCATTTCGACAAGACAAACTTGCCCGTTTTTGAAAACGAAAAAGTCTTGTGAAAGTGAAAACGGGAGCACCGATTTCTCGTTTTCGAAGGAGCCTGCCTGTATGTCACAAAACGGAAGAGTTCAGGTATTTATTTGTCCATTCAAACGTCGATATTGTGTGCATATCTGAAACATGGTTCCAGTCAAATGTAAAAGATGTATGTATTGAATGTCCTGGGTATACTCTATACCGCACAGATCGTGTGGGCCACGCTGGGGGAGTTGCAATATATGTAAATTCCAAAATCAAATGTAACGTCATAGAACAACATCCCTCTGATAGTCATATCGAGTACATCTTTCTAGAAATTACTAATGTAAGACATAACCCATCAAGGATATTGGTTAGCTGTATATATCAACCCAACAGACAAGTAGATTTCACAAATACTATGGAAGCATTTTCAAGGGTATCCCTTAAATATAATGATATAATCCTGACAGGTGACCTCAACAGTAATATGTTTAAGGATGTAAGACTTCGTGGGAATATGGAGTCTTTGGGGGTTAGCATTGTTAATTCCGAGATACCTACTCACTACACTAAAAATTTTAACAGTTTGCTTGACGTATTTTTTGTCAATGATATAAGAAAAGTATTGCTATAAGACGAAATCTCCGTACCGACTTTTTCTAAACATGACCTTATATTTTTGACTTACAACATTGAACTTGACCGCACTGAGCAAACTTATATATATAGAGACTATAGAAATATTGACTATTCTAGACTTAATGAAGATTGTAACCTATGTTATTGGGACAATATATTTTACTTAACAACGGTAGATGAACAACTGGAACTATTTAATTCTAACATTGGCTTCTTATATAATACTCATGTACCTGTTAAAGAAAAGACTGTAAGGAATTCCTTAAAATTATGGTTTAATAATAATATTAAAACCGCTACTTTAAAGAGAGACAAGGCATACCACAAATGGAAACGATATAAGACTGAACATTTTTATACACTATTTAAAACTGAAAGGACAACAGTGAATAGGCTTATTTATAAGGCTAAACGGGAATACATAAGCCTCAAACTTAGTGGTGCAATGGATAACGGAAAAGTTTGGAGAGAATTGAAAAATCTGGGAATATACAATCTTTGATAAAAGACGATGTAAATGTAGACGACCTTAATAAAAAAATTTTAAACATAAATGTACCTGATCCTGACTATAGAAACTTTCTGACAACAGAGACCGTAGATAGTAGGATTAATTGTTTCAATTTTGTTCGTGTAAATCAATGTGATGTCTTAAAAGCTATCCTACAAATCAAATCAAAAGCTACAGGACTTGATGATGTAAATCCAAACTTTATGAAAATAATACTACCCAAAATTATTAATCACTTGACCCATATATTTAAGACGGCCATAACAACATCCACCTTCCAGAGACCTAGAAGTTAGCTAAAATTTTGCCTATACCCAAGGGCAAAAATGATTATAGGTCTATTTCAATACTTTCATACTGCTCAAAAACTTTTGTGAAGCTAATTGCTGGACAAATTAATACCTTCTTAACTACAAATAACTTGTTAAATAATGATCAGTCAGGTTTTCGAAAACGGAGAAGTTGCACGACTGCTATTACAATAATTGTTGAGGATATACGTAGGGAATTTGATAAAAGTAAAATTACTTTTCTAAAACTGCTAGACTTTAGTATGGCATTTGACACAGTTGACCACAAAATATTAATAATGAAGCTGATGAAATTATTTAAGTTTTCTGACACATCGGTAAAATTAATGTCGTCCTATATCACCAATAGAAAGCAAGCTGTTGTTATTAAAGAACAATCATTAAATTTGGAAGAAATCTACCGTGGTGTTCCACAGGGATCGGTATTAGGACCATTATAATTTATAATGTATATTAATGATCTGTCTAATGAATTTTCTATTTGTAACGTACATATGTATGCGGATGATGTTCAGTTATATGTTAGTCGCTCGTTGAGTCTAGTAAATGAATGTATCAATTTGTCCAATACTTGTTTGTTAAATGTAGATAACAGGGCTACAAGGAATGGCTTGAGCTTAAATCCAGTAAAATCAAAGTGCTTGGTAATCTACAAAAAAAATATAAATACAAATGATCTTCGAAAGCTTAGAATAGGAGATGTAGACCTGGACTATGTTGAGAAAGCTAATAACCTCGGCATATAGGTTAACAAAACTCTGTCATGGAATGATTGTGGATTATTGCGGCAATTACATGCTACACAAACTTTCTTGCCAATTTCGATCCGCTTATTACTCGCTAAAACCTTAGTCATTCCAACTCTTTTTTATGAAGTTGAAGTTTTTGGTATCTGTGATGCAGCAAGTCGACAAAAAATATAAGTGACATTTAATAATATAGCTAGATATATATTTCGATTGGGCAGGACTGACCATGTAACTGAAAGTGCAATAATAATCATTGACATGAAATGTTAAAGAAAGGTGTGAAATGTTTAATACGGCTGCTGGCCGCTGCGCAAAGACGCAGTCTAAATATTTCCAGTTGTCCGATAAGGGAACACTCTCCATTGCCTGAGGACTTTATGTCTACAGAAAATTTTTGTGTCAGTGATATTATGGGTAACAAAAAAAGTGACGGTTTAGCATTGAAACTTAAGGAATGGTACGTGCAATATAGCCCAACAAGAAGTTGCACGCGTGCTCTTCTAAAAATTCTTCTCGAATTTGGTGTCAACGTTCCTGGCTCTGTAGAAGCTTTGCTTGGTTTTCGTGAAAAAGCTGTAACCAGAACAGTTTCTCCTAGCACTTATAGCACTTATCTTCATTTGGGCATAGAAAACTATATAAAAAACAACAAAAATCAGTTTGTTAATATTTCAGAGCTCTCAATGGATGTGGGTATAGATGGATTACCCCTCTTCAAAAGCTCTTCGACTAGCTTGTGGCCAATATTGGGACATTTTCGTTGTGTTCAAAACAGCGAAGTGTTCCTAATTGGAACATTACTCGGTAATAAAAAACCGAATAACAGAAAAATCTTTTTAGGCGACTTTATTAGCGAATTAAAGCGTATTCAAATGGACGGCATACAGTTAGGAGAAACTAATATTAAACTAAATTGCAAAGCTTTCATTGATGCTCCTGCAAAGGCTTTGATTTGCGGATTAAAAGGGCATACAGCATATCATGGCTGTATGAAAAGCACTCAGGTAGGCACACGCATAGGCAACCATATAGCATTTTCCTCCACTCGAGGGCAAAAAATTACTGATGATGACTATGCGTCTAGAAAATATGTAGATCATCACCAAAAATATTTTTTAGATAACCAATTAATATTAGAACAGCTTGGAATTGGCATGATAACTCAGTTTCCCTTAGACCCCGTGCACCTCCTTGACTTGGGAATCACAAAAAAAATAATTAAAATGATTTTAGGCAATGATAGCAGGAATTATAAATTTACTTGCGATCATAAGCAGGAACTTAATAGGCGTTCCATAGCCATTGCTGATTTTATTCCAGCAGAATTTAATAGAAAGCCTAGAAGCTTTGATGAATTGAGCAGGTGGAAGGCCACAGAGCTTAGGCTGTTTATTTTATACACATCAATTGTTCTTTTAAAAGATTTAATACCTTATAATTATTATAGTCACATTCTTTTATTGCACTGTGGATATAGGGCATTGTTATCAAAAACAGACTTTATTAAAAATTTAGATGTAATCCAAAATCGTGTAATCGTGTGCAAATTTTGTGAAATGTATGGAGGAAAAACCTTTCCTATAAGGTCCATAATTTGCTACATTTGTGCGAGTCTGACCAGAAAATGGGTTATCTACAGGACTTAAGGGCATACAAATTCGAAAATTTTTTGCAAGATATGAAGAAATCTGTCAAGTTTCCGTCAAATATATTAGAACAGATTCAAAATAAGTATTGGGATAAGCGAAGTAAAATTAAACAAGAAAAAGTATGGTGTATCAAAAATGCAAAAGGAATTATTATTAAATATATTAAAGCCCAATATACCCTCACCACAAAAAGCCCAAATAGTTTTTGGTGAATAAGCCCATGTACGCCAGTTATTATACTTAAATTCATCGAAAACGAAACTGATCAGTTTATTCAGTGTAGAAGGTTTATACTGAACCTTTAGCTTCGCAGGAATTGGGTATAATTCAAACAAGAAATAAAATGTTAGAGTTAGAATTAGTTAATATTAGCTTAATTAAATATAAATATGTGTGTATGCCTTACAACGACGAATTAGTTTTTGCACCATTTCTTCATACTTTTAAAAATATTAGAAATGTTTAATTTGGAGCAATCTGAGTTTGGGCCTCGTAAGACTCTCGAAGAAAAGATAGATGGGTTGGAAGCAAAAATAAATAAAATAAGTCATGCTCAGGACCAAATGTTGCGAAACCAAGGTCAAATACTTGCTGTCCTAAGCAAGTTGATACAGCAAGACTTACAAGAGGAAAAAATAATTTTCCCATAACATCAATTGATGGCTTGGAGAAAATGGAAAAAACAATTCCCAAAGATGTTGTGAAATACGTAAGTATATTTGGATATTTTTTACCAATTTCCCATTTCTAAAATACAAATTTTAATTGTTATACCCGGTACCCGTAGGGTACAAGGGTATTATAAGTTAGTGCCAACCGAGAATGTATGTAACAGGCAGAAGGAGGCATTTCCGACCCCATAAAGTATATATATTCTTGATCAGCATCACCAGCCGAGTCGATTTAGCCATGTCCGTCTGTCCGTCTGTCCGTCTGTCCGTCTGTCCGTCTGTCCGTCTGTCCGTCTGTCCGTCTGTCCGTCCGTCCGTGTGAAACAACAGATCTCAGAGACTATAAGAGCTAGAGTTACCAAATTTGGTGACAACATTAGAATCAATTGCACGCAGATCAAGTTTGGCCACGCCCACTTCCGCCCCCGAAAAACAAAAAAAAAACGGTATATAACCATATGCGTGATTTTCGGCGTAAAGTAAATAGACAGTCTTAACAAGTAGGCAATCGTGGACGTGTTCTAAAAATTTGAGTAAAATCGGATGATAAACATAGAAGTTATTAAACAATAAAGTTTCTGAGAGAGAGAGAGAGAGAGAGAGAGAGAGATAGAGAGAGAGAGAGAGCGCACGTGCGTGTAGCTCAACATGTTCCTAGCAGCATTTGTCTTTGTTGGGTGTTGCTCAGCATGTTCCTAGCAACATTTGCCGCTTTTGAGAGTTGCCCAACATGTTCCTAGCAACATTTGTCTCTTTTGAGTGTTGCTCAACATTTTTATAGCAATATTTGTCTTCATTTGTCTTCCATGTTCATGTGCTGTTTAATTTTACCCACAATGCTTTGGGTACCGGGTATCTTACAGTCGGTCACACTCGACTGTAGCTTTCCCACTTGTTTTTTTTTTCCCACAGGCCAATACCTTAAAACGGATATCCAACGGCGACCTTTCCAAAAATTTTGATAGCATTTTGGGACCGGAACTGATTACTCAATTTAATTATGATGGCATACTTGGCAAAATGCCATTAAAAAAATATACTAATTTAAATAATGCCTTACATAGTAAGTAACACGAAACATTCTGGTTTTTAAATGACTAATTTCTTATTTTTTTCTTACATGTAGATGCAGTTAAAGAAGATGGGTTTAATGAAAGATGCTACATCCAACTTATTCGGGGCGCATTTAAGGTTAACAAAGGTCGCATCGCAAAAAAGAAATTTGATCAAAAAGCAAAACACAATAAACAAACTGAGGGAGCAAATTAGGAAAATGAATCAGACAAAAAAAAATCCCATATCATAAAAAGATCCTTTTAAGTTATTTTTAGAATTTTTAGTTTAAAATATGAGCCCAAGGCGAATTATGTTTTTATTTTTTGTTTGGTTTTATAATTTTTTATTGAGTTATTATTATTCAATTTGTAATTACTTTTATAAGTTATGTTCTTCCATTTAGTTATAATTAAAAACTAATATATATAAAATATTAAAAAAAACGGTGTGTGAAATATCTTTTATTTTGCTAAAAATATAAAACTATTTCCAGTCGGTTCAATCTGCATTACAATCCTATATACGTTGTATGCCAGCCAGTAAAGCATCTTCATTACGATTCTATATACGTTGTATGCCAGCCAGTAAAGCATCTGCATTACGATCCTATATACGTGGTATGCCATCCAATAAAGCATCTGCATTACAATCCTATAAGCAATAGTATATAGGACTATAATACAGCACGAAGTGTGCTCGGCTAATCGCCTACTTGCTCGATTCGAAGTAGGCGATTTTGAAGGTATACTAGCAGAAAAGGCGGCCAAGCTTATGGAAAAGTAAAGTATGTTGTAGTATGAATTCGAATGCTTACTGCATTCGAAGTATGACAGATGCAATCGATTCTCGAAGCCAAATTTGCGCCACTGGGGTGTTCCTGGTGACCAAGCTTACATACATATGTATGTATATAAATATTCACACGTCGACATACATAAATATTTCCATACAGTCCACTACACTATACTACA
Organism: Drosophila triauraria; assembly: GCA_014170255.2. NCBI lineage: Eukaryota > Metazoa > Arthropoda > Insecta > Diptera > Drosophilidae > Drosophila > Drosophila triauraria. The sequence goes on from JABJVT010000008.1 coordinate 9,410,896, forward strand.
AAATCAAATATATTCAAAAAAATACATCCGAACGTACACAAAATTGAATCTAAACATATATAACTACACTAATACATACACCCATTAATACACAATCAAATTATATACATATGTCCAAATAAAATATTCAATAATACTCCGAGACAAAAGTTACAGTCCACATCCACACACATATTATTAAATATATACCCCAAACAACTGTTTTATTCCTAGAGTCGGCACAGAACGCCGACTTAATTATTATATTCCGTGCTATTCTGCGCGGCCACAAACATACATATATATATTTATATTTCCATTTACATACATACATCAGAGTCGTCAAAGTCGATGCACTGATTTTGTGGCAATTCTTTCCGTCTCTCGTTATCTCCGCTATCTGCATTAATCCACAGCCAATGCACAAACATTCATAAGCATACGTACATACATTTCCTACCAATTGCATTGAAAATAAAGACAGCGAATACAGTGACGATAAAAAGAATTCCTCCAAAATAATTAATGCAAAACAATTAATTGTGAATTAATAACAGAAGAACTCTACATACAATTAATAAACACAGAAAAAGTCGATAGCTAGATGTATCGAGTTTAGCTGGTTTTTGTTGTTTTTTCACATTGTTCTAGCGTTTTTTTGGTCTAATTAAATTCGCTAAGAATACGATTCTCTCCAGACGAATTCGGTTTTCTGTGAACTGCAAGAGTAAAAATATTTCACAGCGCCGCGTCTCTTCAACGAAGCCAGTGGGACCGTTCTGCGTTTTCTACAGTTTGTTCCGTTCCTTCTACTTATTTAATTTTTTTTAACTCCAAACTTAAAAAATACATTACCAAAAACTACACGTTCCAGTGATTTACTACACCCGTTCCAACGTTTCATTCCACACATTCCAGTGTTCGATATCACACTTTAAAGTGTTTCGATATCACACATTCCAGAGTTTCGATTCCACACATTTCAGTGTGTCATTCCGGTGTTCCGTCTTACATACACAAATATTAATAAAAAAACAAAATGCCACTCAGCGAGAAGCCCACTGCGACAACTGCGGCCTTACATAAATTTATTGCCGTTAGTGACCATAAGCCATTTCGAGGCGATGGTCAACACTATAGGCCTCTCCACGCCGTCGCTCTACACATTCCAAGTCCGCCGATATCACATCCGAGCCTTATGGGACAAAGTTGAACAAGCATACGAAGCCTGTTCGGATCTAATATCAGTAGAGGGGTCGATCGACACCTTGCCAATCCTCCAGGCCAAATATGACTACTGCTACTCAGTTTACGAGTCATGTGCAGCTCAACTCAACGAGCAAATTGAGCGAGCGACGTCTCAATCAGCACAATCCAAGTCCTGCAACTCTCCAATTTATACTCCAGCAGGTTGTCAGTTACCTCCATGCGATACCGAAGTTTTCTCGGGCGATTATCTTCGCTGGCCCAAGTTCCGCGACCTTTTCACAGAGGTCTATATAGAAAATCCAAGACTTACTGCTGTCGAAAAGTTATTCCATTTAAATGCCAAGACTAGTGGTGAAGCTAATTCCATAGTTTCCAATTCGCCACTCACCAATGACGGGTTCCGCTCAGCTTGGATCAACTTAACTGAGCGTTTCGAAAACAAACGGTCATTGGTGAACAATTCATTGAAAAGATTATTCAATCTGCAATCCACCGCAAATGAATCTTCGGCAGCCTTGAAGGTGCTGCAGGAAACCATTCAGAGTTGTCTTACGTCCTTAGAAATGTCCGGCGTGAACACCGAAAATTGGGACTGTCTTTTGGTTTATTTGTGCTCTACAAAGCTACCAAAGCTTACGCTCTCATTGTGGGAACAATCCGTGAAAAATAAAACCGAGATTCCCAAGTGGCAAGAGCTCGATTCATTCCTAACTGACCGCCATAGAACTCTAGGGGCGGTAGATTCCATTCAACCTTCCAAGTTATGTCTCCGTCAGTTCCATCCTACAACCCCCGTAGTGTCCCCACGAATGCTGAAGTCCTTCAGTACGAAAGTGGTTCCGAAAACGGCACGCTACGATTTGTGTTCAAGAGAGAACCATCCAGTAAGAATCTGTCCACGCTTTCTACAAATGACGGTAGACGATCGTTTGTCCTACATCCAAAAGAAACAGTTGTGCTTGAATTGCTTTGCAAAAGACCATCCACTTCGGGATTGCACAAGCGCCCACAGCTGTTTCACTTGCCGAGGTCGGCATCACACTTTGTTGCATCCAAGCAACTCTTCGTCCGGTGCTACGACTCCTCCTTTTGATTCAAGGCCAGTATCCGCCTCCATCCAACGGATTTCCGCGTTCTGCACGCAAGTTTCCAAGCCTACAAATTCATCCAATTATTGGGTTCCGTACGACGCCATGAAATGCAGACGTTCCCGAGGTATTTTATCCTACCAATACCGAATCTGCCAAGGGAACCATCCTCTTCGGAAATGCCACCGTTTTCTGCAGCTAAGCACTGAGAAACGGCTCCAGGCGGCCATTGATAAGAAGTACTGCGTCAATTGCTTGGCCCACCACCATTCCAAAGGATCTTGCCGCAGTGGTGACCGATGCCAATCGTGTGGACAGGATCACCACACTCTACTCCATCTCCACGAACGCTCAGCGTATCCAACGCTTTCCCGAGCTACCTGTTCCTGAGGTTCTTGCTGCGTACCCTCGGGGGGGGGGGGGGGGGGGGGGGGGGGGGGGAGAATGCTCGCGCCAAGAGGGCGCTTATTTTCGAGAGTCAGTGTGAAGCGCTAGCGGCTTCGAAATGTCCCGCTTCACGGAGCCCAGCGCTCTCGCACACTCTCTCTTCCTCTCTCTTTCTCCGGACTTCCAGTCCGCAAGAGCTTTCTAAGCCGCTCTCCCCAACTTCTATTTTATGACATGTACTTAGTTCTAATTTTGCGACTAGCCGATCCTTAATAACTCCGATCTTATTTTTCCTACGTGGGATTTTGGGAAATCAACCTCGAGCAATCTTATCTTGGCTAATAGTCCGCCCACTCCTTTTCACTATCTTTACAAAATGATTCGTTTTACGTCCTCACATAGAACAAAAAATATAATAAGCATCAGACCAAAACATGCAGGTTCGGAGAAAAAATTTTTTGTATATGCTATAAGAGCGTGGAACTCTTTGCCACATTTTCTAAAAAATTTTACTGGCACATCACAATTTAGCGAAAAATTAATACAACACCTTAACACACACACACTTAAAATCATAAGAATATAAATTTAAGTAAGTATTAAAAGCCTAAAGTAATTAGAATAAACTGATATTGAATATAATAAAATTGTAAAAGTATAAAAGAAATTGTAAGAATTAATGTAATTAATGTAATAAGATTTAATGTCAAAAGTAACTAGCGCAGTAAATAAAAAGTACTTGTGACGCTAGGATATAGAAACAATAAACTAAACTAATAATGTTGTTAGTTTTAGCGGATCCCAAATAATAATATATGATGTTGAATATGATGTTGATAGCGTTTCCTCGCTTCCAGATTAGATATTATGATGGACAACTAAGATCTTATCGTCGGTCCGTGCCGTACAATATGGCGCAATACTTAGCACCCCCTGCTGAGGCAGGTCAAACAACTGTATTCGAGAGTCAGTACATTGCAGTCTGACTTTGGTATTGATAGGAACTTTAAACAACCAACTACTTTTCTTTTCCAGCTCTACCCAGTAACTTTTAGAATCCACGATTTGTTAGTAAATAAAATTCACAGCTCTATTTGGCTTTACCGGCTGAATCTCAGATGCTTTGTCATTCGCAGAATTCCAGGACCAACTTCCTTTGCATATCCTTTTATTCGGTTGCCATTTCTGGCATTGATTTAAGGTTGCTTCAGTCATTATGTGATAAGAATCAATCTCAAAATTAAAAATTAAATATTCGGAAGTTGTATGCACCATGATCATCTGATCTTCATTCCTAATTGGCACCGGAATGAGTCTGAATAATTTAGACGGATGCCTTCTAAACAGAGGCACCTTAGCTCTAATAATTAGTTTGTAGTCGATAAACAATCGCCTGGCTGTTAACAGAGTATATACTTCCTTAAGCTCTGTCCCTGACCGTTTCCCCGGAATTATTAGATTTTCCGAAAGACTTTCCTGAATTTTCGCTATCTCCTTTTTTAGTTGGTTTGGCCGAAGAATATTTGTATTCAGCCGACCATGATTAATATCGATTAAAAGGCTAATGATACCTGCCTGCACCTTTTCACCTTCTTCAATCAGGGAGCTCAGTTGTTTTGTTACCATAAAGAACTTTATCGATTCCTTACAGACAATAATTTTCTTTAAGAACTTCCGTCATGTTCTCAGTTCTAATTTTCATACTCCTAAAATTTGCGTTAGCGTCTTCGGTTGTTTAATAAACTAGTAGTTGAATCAACCACTGATGCTTGTTTCTGAACTAGTTTATTTATATTGATTTGGTTGTCTAATAAATTCTTCATCTTTTCTTCTAATTGTTCTCTGTCATCCTCATCCATTATACCAAACAAAATATAATAATGAACCCATGAACTCGAACGGGGCACGCTTACTTCTGGATCTCGGCTGCATCTTAAATAATTTATTGTTTTCTTGTAGTTCCGATAATTGACTTTGCATATTATCCAAAACTAGACTACATTGCTCTTCAAAGCTATAAAGCCTTTCGCAAATCTTTCTCATCCCCCTTATGAGCGCATTACCTTTTGTAACCATCTAAAAAATCACTAAATTCCAAGAGGTGCTTACTATTTCCACATCTCCCAACGGATCTAAATAAATTGCCGCAGTGCTATTAGGATTTTGAATATCAAACCTTGTCTTTTTTATAGTCGTCGGTGTAGCACATGATAACTGGCAAAGCAAAGCAAGCAACATCAATATCATCATACTGCCTAACTTCGACAATCTAGGAGATACTCTCCTTTTAGTATCTGCGATCGGAATTTTTACTGCGTCATCTGCTTCTTGTACACCAATTAAAGGGCAAATCTTTGTAATAGGTCTTGTAAATGAAGCTTCTGGGGTTTTGACTTTGACAACCCTAACTCGATTGTCCTTACCTTTGTAAGATTCTTCTACCTTTGCCACTGGCCATCTGGCTGGGTGGCAATTTTCATCCTTCAAGAGTACTACTTGCCCAGTTTTTATATTGGGGATATCTTTTTTCCATTTATACCTTTGTTGCAGGGTATGCAAGTAGTCCTCCTTCCATTTCCTCAAAAAATCTCTTTTAAATTTTTGGATTAATTTCCACCTATCTAAATCACCTACTTTCTGGTTATCATTTATAGGTTCGATTATTTCTAACGGTGGTCGTCCTATTAAAAAGTGACCAGGTGTCAGAACTTCATTATCCTTTATATAATTATCTGGTAGATATAGGGGTCGTGAGTTCAAAACTTCTTCTATTTGGCATAGCAAGGTTGACATCTCTTCGTATGTCAATATACTATCTCCAATCACTCGTTTTAAATGGTATTTTATAGATTTTAAGCCGGCCTCCCAGATACCTCCAAAGTGAGGTCCTGCCGGGGGGATAAAATGCCACTCAATCCCTTCTTTCTCGAGTTGAGATGCAACTACAGAATTTTCTTGCATTGCCTGTAAAATAACGCGGATACGATTTATTTCTTGTTTTTATATTAACAAATCGAACTATGTAACATATTATTCTTATAAATTTGTGAATACATGAATAATTTCCCAACAGGTTATAAATAATATCCCCATCGGCTGTCAGCATTGTATTGACACTTATTTCTTCTTCTTTAGCATTTGATTGAGGTGGCCAATTCTCTTTTGATGCTTTTAGCCAACTTGGTCCATTCCACCGAAGATCACAATTTATTAACTCGCTTGAGGAAATTCCTCTTGAGGCCGCGTCAGCTGGATTATCTTCAGATCCTACGCGATTCCATTCTACCTCCGTACACTTTCGAATGTCAATGGTCCTATGCTTAATAAACTTGATTTTGCTTTGACCACCTTTGATCCAAGCCAACGTAATGGTAGAGTCACTCCATGCGTATATCTTAGCCGCATTATCAATCGACTTCTTAATTTTTTTGCCATCTTTCCTATGGCAGCTATAGGATATAGTGGTTCCTACATATATATTGCTTGCTAAAGAAATAAGGCTATGCTGAAAATTTCAGCCCGATAGCTCAAAAACTGAGAGACTACTTCGCGTAGAAAAAGACAGACGGACAGAAAGACGGGCATGGCTATATCGACTCCCCCGGGGATGCTGATCAAGAACATATATACTTTATGGGGTCGGAGGTGCCTCCTTCACTGCATTGCAAATATAATGGCAAAATTATAATACTCTCTGCAAGGTTATAAAAATGTTTACAAGTGGTACAAAGTCTTCTAAGATGGCCGGGAAGATGCCAATGACGAGCCTCGCCCAAGCACGTTAACAACTGATAAAAACGTATAAGTAGTACAGAAAATCGTTTTGGAAAATCGTCGAATCACTATCAGTGAAGTTGCTGATGATGTTGGTATATCGCTTGGCTCGTGCCATTCAATTTTTTCTAAAGTTTGTTGCGAAGTTTGTTCCGAAATTGCTCAATTTGGACCAAAAGAACCGTCCCATGAGCATCGCTCAAGAACTGTTAAATGACGTCAACGACGACCCAGATTAACTCAAAAGGGTCATAACTGGTGACGAATCTGGGTATATGGTCATGATATCGAAACCAAAGCCCAATCGTCCCAATGGAAGCGGCCAGCAGAGACAAGACCGAAAAAAGCACGCCAAGTTCGATCAAGTGTCAAAGTTTTGCTCACCGTTGTTTTCGCACGGTCAATAAACCATATTAATTGAAGTTATGCGCCGTTTGCGAGAGGCAATACAAAGAAAACGTCCAGAATTTTGGAAAAACAATTCATGGCTTTTGCATCACGACATTGCTCATTCATTTTTCCTTGTGAGAGATTTTTTGGCCCAAAACTAGAGACCTATGAAAGGACGGAGATGTGCAACGATTGAAGAGATAAAGACTGCATCGCTGGAAGAGCTCAAGGCTATACCGAAAAGTGCTTATGAGAAGTGCTTTGAGGATGGAAAACTGTTGGCATAAGTGCATTGTATCTGAGGGGGATTACTTTAAACATAAATATTGATAAGAAATAAATATTTTTTCTCAAAAATACAAAGTCACCTTATTTTTTTAACACACCTCGTACATATGTAACTACATATTTGCATACAATTTTTGAGCGTGTTGTACCTTTTTGTTTGGCAACTTATATTTGTTAGTGAGGGGTTCTAGCTAACTCGAGGTCTAATCGGCATAACTTTTCATATGGAAGGCAAAACTCGACTATATGCAATGATCGCACACAGATCTTTGTTGTACAGCGGGCTACCAAACGCGTTTCGATTGATACCATTCGATTTCGTAAGCAGCTTTGATCTACGATCAACCAAACAACATTAGCGCCTATTTAAACGTGCGTGTCTGAGATCTTATCGACAGTTTTTGAGAAATTCAAGTTTTTCTCATTTCCGACCTCTTTAATGAACAATAGTTCTCGGTTGGCCACGAGGTGGCTGCTCATACAACATTTTCGAAGCTAACTTTAAAAAAATTCTTGCAACTCTCAGAGAGGATAAGCCAACATGCCGAGGGGAAAAATGATTATGAGTTTCGGTTTAGAGTTTAATCCGATCTTATAGACAGTTTTTGAGAAATTCAAGCTTTTCTCATTTCCGACTTCATTAATAAACACTGGTTCCATATCAATAGGAAGATGTATTCGGTCGGAAATGAAATGAGATAAACTTGAATTTCTCAAAAAGTGCCAACCGAGAATGTATGTATATACATTCTTGATCAGCGTCACCATCCGAGTTGATTTAGCCATGTCATTCGAATCATCATTCGAATCTGTTGCACACAGATAATGTTTGTTTTAAAATTTGCCCACTCGCACTTCCGCCCCCGAAAATCATAAATAAATTTATATAACCTGTTATGTGTGTAGGCTTAGATGCCTGGCATACAGTACATTAACTGTCTGCCTTGTGTCTCCGCAACTAGAACATGAACCAATTGGACTATAGATGGTGCACATAAGGGTCTGAAGACTCAGCGACAGCCTCTGTTGAATGCAGCCAAATGAGTAACGCTTGCATTGTAGTCAAAACAATTACTGATTTTATTGAGGAAACTTAACGGTATTTATAGCTAAACAAAGTATAAAGAATATGCTTATGTCAAGGAAATTGTGTGTAGAAGAAATGTGGGTTACTGTGTATTATGATCTATGCAGAAATGGGAAACGGTGCCCAATTCGACTTCTTCACGTCAGCATAATATGCATTTGCGCTCGACCTGATAATCGCTACTTTTGTTATTGCATATACATATTGCTGAGACTGAACATAACCTATAATCAAATATTGGTTTCGATATCATAACCATATACCCTTGATTCGGCACCAGTTATGTCCCTTTTGAGTAAATCTGGGTCGTCGTTGACGTCATTCAACAGTTCTTGAGCGATGTTTATGCGACGGTTCTTTTGGTCCAAATTTAGCAATTTCGGAACAAACTTCGCTGACACATGTCTCATGCCCAAAACGTTAGAAAAAAATGTCATGGCACGAGCCAAGGGATATACCAATAAACAAAAAATGCCATTTACTTAACATTTGGTATAGATGTTCGGAAAGAGTGTACCAACATAACAAATAAAAAAATCGATAATCGAAAGAACGTTGCCCGCGAAATTTGAAAAGTCGCCTTAGTTTTTGAAAACACCTCGTATATTTTTAAATATATTTGATTTTCTTGCATAGCAATCTCTTTTCAGTGAAGTGGACTGTATGGAAATATGTATGTATGCCGACGTGTTAATATTTATGTTTGTACGCTTGAATACCAGCAGGAACACAGTGAACGAGAAAAAAATGTATGATTCGATTTTGGCGGAACGTTTTTTTGAAATTTCTGAACTCTTAATTATACCCGGTACCCATAGGGTACAAGGGTATTATAAGTTAGTGCCAACCGATAATGTATGTAACAGGCAGAAGGAGAAATCTCCGACCCTATAAAGTATATATATTCTTGATCAGCGTCACTAGCCGAATCGATCTAGCCATGTCAGTCTGTCCGTCTGTCCGTCCGTGTGAAACAACAGATCTCAGAGACTATAAGTGCTAGAGTTACCAAATTTGGTGACAACATTGGAATCTTTTGCACGCAGATCAAGTTTGTTTTCCACTTCCACTTCCGCCCTCAAAAATTAAAAAAAAAAAACGTAAAATAAGCTATACTGGTTATTTTTGGGATAAAGTTAATAGATAAAATAAATGAATAGATTTGAGCGGACGTTTTCTGAAAATTTCAGTAAAATCGGATGATAAACATGGAAGATATTAGCAATAAGGTTAGAACTTTAAAACACCCCCCTAAGACGCTGCTATTGCAAGCTGCGTAGCCTGTAGCCGTCTAGGTAGTAGGTTCGAGCCCCGACCGCGCCAATACTTTTTATTGTTTTTTTTTCTCTGTTTTTTTTTTGCATTTCTTCCTTTTTCCTTTGTTATTATACCCGGAGAACAACTTGAAGAAAATTTTAGAATACAAAAAAAATTTTGGTTGTTTGTGGGATTGAGCTCTGGCCAATTTTGGAAAACGTAGGTGCATCGGCCGCTTAGACAACTGAGCCACTATCTATATTTCATATGAAGCGCCATTTTCAAACTAAGTATGCTTCAACAACTGTTAACCAAATTTTGGCAGAACTGAAAAAAAATTGCCAGCGATTGTCAACATCTAATGCCTCTACATTTTTTTTAATAACAAGAGGGAAAGCTACAGTCGAGTGTGACCGGCTGTAAGATACCCGGTACCCAAAGCATTGTGGGTGAAATTAAACAGCACATGAACCTGGAAAAAAGAACATTTTCTGAGAAATGATGCTGAGCAACACTCTAAAGAGACAAATGTTGCTAGGAACATGTTGGGCAACTCTCAAAGCGACAAATGTTGCTAGGAACATGCTGAGGAACACCCAACAAAGACAAATGTTGCGCTCTCTCTCTCTCTCTCTCTCTCTCTCTCTCAGAAACTTTATTGTTTTATAACTTCTATGTCTATCATCCGATTTTACTCAGAACACGTCCACGATTGCCTACTTATTAAGTCTATCTATTTACGTTACGCTGAACATCACGCATATGGTTATATACCGTTTTTTATTATTTTCGGGGGCGGAAGTCTGCGTGGCCAAATTTTAAAACAAACTTGCTCTGCGTGCAACAGATTCCAATGTTGTCACCAAATTTGGTAACTCTAGCTCTTATAGTCTCTAAGATCTGTTGTTTCGACTCGGCTAGTGACGCTGATCAAGAATATATATACTTTATAGGGTCGGAGATTTCTCCTTCTGCCTGTTACATACATTCTCGGTTGGCACTAACTTATAATACCCCTGTACCCTATGGGTACCGGGTATAAAAATCAAACACTTGGAATAGACATTGAAGAAAATAAACCGCACCAAAATTATTATTCTTGAACAAACTATCCATTTCCGCTAAAATTTTTAAATATCTAATTTTAACGTTTTAATTAGCTATGATTATTTTTAAGTGATTTAATAAAATATAGACCACAATAATTATTTTTGATAAAAAAAAATAAAAATCACATAAATTATTATCAAAGATTTTTGATTTTTATACACGGTACCCATAGGGTACAAGGGTATTATAAGTTAGTGCCTACCGAGAATGTATGTAACAGGCAGATGGAGAAACCTCCGACCCCATAAAGTATATATATTCTTGATCAGCATCACTAGCCGAGTCGATCTAGCCATGTCCGTCTGTCCGTCTGCCCGTCTGTCCGTCTGTCCGTCCGTGTGAAACAACAGATCTCAGAGACTATTAGAGCTAGAGTTACCAAATTTTTTGACAACATTGGAATCTGTTGCACGCAGATCAAGTTTGTTTTAAAATTTGGCCACGCAGACTTCCGCCCCCGAAAATAATAAAAAACGGTATATTAGCTTTAGGCGTGATTTTCGGCTTAAAGTAAATAGATAGACTTATTAGGTAGGCAATTGCGGACGTGCTCTGCAAATTTGAGTAAAATCGGATGATAAACATGGAAGTTATTAAACAATAAATGCTTTCACACTCTCTCGCTCTATCGCACTGCTTAGGAATAATTTCGCGTGTCTGATCACTTAGCTTTTGAGAGAGATGTTGAGAGTGCCAATGCGTGTTGCTAAACATGTCCCTAGCAACATTTGTGTTTGTTGGGTGTTGCTCAACATGTTTCTAGCAACATTTGTCTACATTTGTCAACATTTTCGATTTTCGATGTTCATGTGCTATGCAATTTCACCCACAATGCTTTGGGTACCGGGTATCTTACAGTCGATCACACTCGACTGTAGCTTTCCCACTTGTTTTTTTTTTTTTTATGCTGAAAATAAAAATCATCTCTTAAGTTCCCATCCTGTGCTTGAGATTTCGTCGATATTATTTTATATCATTGTAAAACGATTATAAGACAACAACTTGGGCTAACATTTATTTACCAAAAGCCCATACTTTTTTTGTTAAATAAATAATAGCTAATGATTTTTATTTTATTCGCTCAAAACAAAAATCATCTCTAAGTTTCCCAAACTATGCTTGAAATTTCGTTGATATTTTTTCATATCCTTGTAAAAGCATAAGCAGCAAAAATAAAAATTAGAAGATTGCTGAAGTTGAGCAATCAAATCTGATTAGCTTGGTTTTTTATTTTTTATTAAGAGTTTAATTTTACAAAAAGTAATTTGGATATCGACTCGCTTGACTCACATTCAGTGCTGAAAGGTACAGGTACACAGTTTTCCACTTTGGCCAACTGATAAAAAAAAGTGTACATGGACTGGATTTGAACTATAACGGTCAATTTCGGCATAGCCTCTTTGGAGTTATTCTACCTGCTCATTGTCTTCGTCTTCTTTTGCGGTGGCAACCTGAATTGTTATTAGAAACTCACTTAAAGGCAAGCTGGAGTTTGTGTTTTGTGCTGAATTGACGAAGATGCCATCGGACTATTTGGGCAAGTCTTAGATGTTGCATTCACCATAAATATAAATAAATCTATTGTTCATATTTGAGATTTATTTCCTTGCTGAGATATATACTTACACTTTTGTTGAAACTGAGAACTTGAGCTAACAGTGGCTGGCTTATTTAGTTGGCTGTTCCGGAGTTTTTCAGTTGCAATAAACGCCGGCTCCAAAGTTTCTGTGAGATTTTTAATCATTCCAGTCCCTAGAGGTAAGTTTCAAAGAAGAATTGAGATGCCTCTCACAAAAACTGCGAAAGGCTTGAAGCTTGTTTAACATCTGGTATATTGAACTCCAACGTGTGGCTGCATCGAGCACTGGCCATGATACAATTATAGAAGGTAGTCTCGTCGGAAACATAAGGCCCTCGTTCGGAACAATAAGGCCCTAGTTCGGCTGTCAAAGTTCGTGTGAGATAAACGAATGTATACGACTATAGAAAATGTGTATTAACCCTTATATGGTGTTTGGGGCTAAAACTGGCCTATTATAATAATAGGTTGGAGCTTTTTCTTTATAATTTAATTTTTAATTTGTGAGCTTAATATTGGAATTGCTGGTTTCGGCTCTGCTTTTCTTTCCGGAACAGCATCATTGTTAGGTTAGGTTAGGTTAGGGCGGCGGCTGACACAAGGTCAACCCACTTAGGCCATCACTGGCCCATTGTGATACCGCATGGATCTTTTATACCCTCTTACCACAAAGTTAGAAAGAGTCCCAGCCCGTTTCTCTAATGAAACCTGCTATTTTCTTCGGGGGGACAGCTGCTAATTCAGCTAGATTGTGGAGAAAATATTCTCCTATATACTTTTTCCTGCGCCTGATTAGGGCCACACAGGAGCAGAAGAAGTGCTCTACTGATTTTTCTTCTTCCTCGTGTTGGAAATTTCTACAGAAGTCGTTGTTTAGGACGTTTAGTCGGGATGCGTGGGCTCCTGCGAGCCAGTGGCCTGTGATTGCTCTAATCACAGCTGAGCACTGTGTGCGATGTAGACTGAAAAGCATTTTTGTGCGTTTGGCGTCGACTTTAGGCCATGTTTGGCGACTGATGTTGCAGTGTGTGGTGTTGTTCCACGTTTCTTGTTCAAGGGATCTGAAAATTTCCCTTGTCCTGAGCTTAAAAGTGGCTAGGGGCATACGGGAGTCCTCCTTGTCTGGAAGGAAAACTGTGGTAGTGCCGCGTCTGGCCAGTTCATCAGCTATTTTGTTCCTTTCAATATTTTGGTGCCCTGGCACCCAGACTAGGGAGATAACGAACTGCTGTGCCATCTCTTGAAGAGATTTGCGGCAGTTGTTCACTATCGTCGAGTTTGAGGATAGCGCGCGAAGTGATTTTATTGCTGCCTGACTGTCTGAGTAAATGTTTATTACTCCGTTTATGAGGCTAGAGTGGCGTAGGCAACTAAGAGCCTCGCTTATGGCGAGAATCTCTGCCTGAAAAACGCTGCAGTGGTTTGGAAGACGGAAATGTATTTTAGTATTGAGTTGTTCGCAGAAGACTCCTCCTCCAACTCGATTGTCCAGTTTGGAGCCGTCTGTGAAGAAATTTATGCAGTCCTTTTGTCCAAAGGGACTTGCCACCCAGGCCTCCCTGGAGGGAAAGACTGTTTTGAACGTTGTAGAAGTGTGTTCTACGGGTATGCAAAAATCTGTTAATTGCTTGCTTGCGCCCACTGATAAGATGGATGAGTGCCCATATTGATGGACTGTCCAGCAGTTTGCGTCTCTCAGACGTCGTGCTGTGATGGTGGCGGTTTCCTTTGCACTAGCAGAATTGGTGATATGCTAGTAATAGCGTCGAGCGCTTCACTAGAGGTTGTTCTAAGAGCTCCTGTCATGCATAGTTGAGCTACTCTTTGCACCTTGTTGAGCGCCTTAAGTTTAGAACTATACAATAGCGCTGGCCACCAAATGGATACCCCATACAGGAGGATGGGTCTAACTATGGCGCTGTATAGCCAGCTGACTACAGACGGGGACATCCCCCATTTTAGGCCTACTGCCTTTTACAAGTGAAGAGTGCAATGTTGGCTTTTCGCACTCTATCCGCTATAGTGAGATTCCAGTTCAGTTTCTTGTCTAGTACAAGCCCCAAGTATTTTGCACTGTCGCTAAACTCTAGAACGGAACCATTTAATTTTGGGGCAGATAACTTTGGGATCTTAGTCTTTCTGGAGAAGAGAATAAGGTCGGTTTTACTTGGGTTTACGTTTAATTTTGGATGCCCATCTTGACAGTTTTCTTAATTTAACTGTCATAATGTCACATAGGCTTTGTGGAAATTTTCCCCGCAGCATAACAACCACATCATCCGCATAAGCAATAATCTTGCACCCGCCGTCTTCTATGTCGCGTTGCAGCGTGTTTACCGCTAAGTTCCATAGAAGCGGAGAGAGTACCCCAGGGAGTACCCCTGCTGACGTGCCTGCACAGAGTAGATGCTCCTAGTGAAGAGGTCACTTTCCTGCTCAGGAGCAGCTGCGTGACTAATCTCACCAACTGAGCATCTACCCCAAGGCTCAGCATTGCATTGGTTATTGCCCTTGAGTCGATGTTATTGAAAGCTCCTTCTATGTCCAAGAAGGCGGCTAGAGTATACTCCTTGTCTTGCATGGATTTTTCTATACTGAATATGACAGAGTGAAGTGCTGTTTCTGTCGATTTGCCTTTACGGTATGCATGCTGAGATTCAGATAGCAGAGAGGGATTGATTGATGTTCTCAGGTGCAGCCCTATCAATCTTTCCAAGGTTTTTTAGAAGGGAAGGAGGACAGGCTTATTGGCCTGAGATCCTTCGGTGTTGTGTGAGAGGCTTTGCCGGCCTTGGGTATAAAGACTACTTTGGACGTTAGCCAGGAATCGGGAATTTGGCCTAACGCCATAATGTTCGTGAAGATGGCTTTTAGCCAAGGGACAGAGAGATCTTCCCCCTGCTGCAACTGTGCAGGGAAAATCCCATCAGGGCCTGGAGATTTATAGGGAGCGAAGCTATTTATAGCCCATTTGATGTTGGATTCAGTCATAATGCTATCCAATGATCTGACCGGGTGGTATGGTTGTGGGTCGTTTGTTTGGGGACCTAAGGTGTTTCCTGGAAAATGCGTGTCTATTAATAGCATCAGTGTTTCTTCGCTAAAAGAAGAACACGAGTCGTCCTGTTCCTTGAGATAGCCCAGATTCGAGGAAGCTTCCGAAGAGGATTTAAGTCCCGAACAGAATTTTCTCCAATCCTCTCTTTTTGCCTGTCTAATGAGCTTTTTTAATTTAGCTAGACTGTGTTTATACTCAGACCAATGTTGTTCACAACTTAGTCTTTTTGCTCTGTTGAAGAGTTTCCTACAATCCCCCCTCAGCTTGTCTATTTCTTGATTCCACCAGGGTGGTTTCCATTTGCCTGTCGGCTTGCTGATTGGACAGGATGCTTTATAAGCGCTGTTGCAGGCTTCAGTGAAGACTGTCGTGAGAAGAGTGAGGTGTTCCTCCGATGGAGGAATCTGCTCTGGTGGAACTGGAAGGGCTTTAGCCAGTCTATTTTTAAAAGCTGGCCAGTTGGTTCTACAGGGGTTTGAGAACGTTACTGGTTTAGGGTTGGGAGCACACAATCGTGTGTCAATATATTTGTGATCCGAGAAGGAGTGTTCTTTAGAAACGCTCCACCCTATAAGTTGGTCATGTATGCAATTAGAAATAAAGGTTAGGTATATGACCTCCTCCCTGTCCTTAATTACAAAAGTGGGGTCGTTTCCCCTATTACAGATAAGTAGGTTAGTGGAGAGAAGGTATTCAAAAAGTAACTCACCCCTCTCATTTGTGTTGGTGCTGCCCCACATTTCGTGGTGGGCATTAGCGTCGCATCCGATCAACAGGCCAGTGCCACGATCTTCGCAATCCTTTACGAGTTCCCTCAGTTTGCGACCCGGTATTGGGTCCATTATATCGTACGCTAAGTATGCTGATACTACACATAGCGACCTGTCTTGGAGCTCCAGACTTATCGATGTAGTGTCGGCATCGCTGTAATTATAAAGCATAAATGCACTGAGGTGCCTTTTAGCTAAAATGCAAGTGCGAGTTTTACCTTCTGCTTGGGCTGCGAGCAGATTAAATTTTGGGGTGCTGAGTCCACAAATCCTGTTGGATACAATCCAGGGTTCCTGGATCAGCACCAGATCGGCTTCGTCTCTCGCTAGACGAAGCATTAGGGCAACGGAGGCTGCTTTACTGTGGTGGATGTTGATCTGCACGACCGCTAGAGACATCGTGCAGATTTGCCTCTACCACCGTCACGTCAGCATCAGCCTCCAGGTCATCCTCGGGGTCCTCACTCATGGAGTCGGTTCCACCATAACCCAGCTTGCTGAAGCCCGTAGAAAGGATGCGTCGAATATCACCGACTCGCAATCCTCCTTCTCCTTGCCTGGCTCCTCCACCTCGGTGGCCAGCACCTCCTCAACACCAGGCTCGCTCCTCTGCCCGACTTGTACAGTTTAGCTCCCGTGCATAGCCTCAATGGGTGCGGTTGAGTCCTTGGACGCAATGGGCCCTGCGTCTCCTCCACCTTTGCCACCTTCCAGTCGGAGGACGGCAGGCTGGGGTTGCATCTCTGCAACATCGAGAGGATCTTCTCCGGCTCCTTAAGGGATCCATGGCTCTTGGCCTGCTCGGAATGTCCTTCCAGTCAGCGACCAGCTTGGGTAGACCTCACCCAGTCTCGAAACGGCCGCTTTCAGAAGCTCTGCCGACCGAGACCCTTCACGCCATCACCTTGACGTTACCCTGATACCACCCTGCGTCTTTGCATATTGGTGGGGGTCCAGGGTCAGCTTCCAGCACCTCGAAGCATTGAACAGCCAGTGCTGCCTCAACCCACTTCCACTGGTTCCTCGGAATTCTGCCTTCCGTATCGCCTTGGTCTAGGACTCCTAACACGACCTTGTCCTTGGCCATCTCTGCGCAGCTTCTGTTCGCCGCTACTGGCATGTGCGTGCGAATCTTCTTTGGGGCATTCTGAGCCGCACTTTCCTGGGAGCGTTGCCGTTTAGGATTCTTAGGGTCCTCTTTCGGTCTCTCCAGCACGAAATTGGGCAACACCGACTTAGCCCACTCCAGCTTCTTCAGCCACTCCGCTGAGGGGGTGGTGATGTTGCTTTTCGCCTGTCTTTTAAGGATGGCCGCGGCGGATTTCCTCTCCTCGTACCTGTCCTGCTTGGCCTTGCTTGCGGCAGACCTTCCCTTCACCCCTGCACCTGACTGAGCTGCAGCTGCGCTTGTTGTAGCGCCTTGCTGTTCGCTCGAGGTGACAGAAGTGTTGGTATCGGTCACCGCCTTGCCTCTGACCAGGGGGCGATTTAGCCCAGTTGGCTGCTGTTTCGCCGGGGTGGCGTTGACCTTAGCTCCAGTGAGCTCCGTCATTCCTCCAGTGGCAGTGACTGCCGTTGAGTTGACTTTAGGTGCAGTCACTTCTGTCATTGGTTTAGGACCCTCGGTCCTCGCCGGATTTATGAGAGTTCCGGTCTCCTTTTTGTTGCTTGTGAATTTTGTTTGGTCCATAATTGTTCCCACGAGTGGCGGAGAAAGGGTGGTCCACCTCTCGCAGAAATCCGCTATGCGGGAGGTAAGGCTGGCTGATCCGGAGGGCGCCAGGTATCCGGATGCTCCGTTTGCGACTGGGCTAGTTTTTAGAAGGGCCACCAGCCAGGCTGATCATCGGCACGGGTCGCATGACACCTTGATCCAGCCCTTCACCTTAGCCATGATAAGAGATCGCAGAGGCCTGTGGCATGGCTATGGAAAAAGCTCCGCCCCAGTCTGCGAATCCCAGATCTTAGCTGGTACCGTCCCCAGGGACACTGGAGCACCATTACCAGTTGGCACCCTCGTGGAAAGTTCAGCTATAGGATTTTTGCCAACCACCACAGCATCATTGTTTAGTCGCCTTCTCTTGAAAGTCGTCCCCTTATTGGCTGTCGACTTCCGCTGTGAAGCACTAAAATGCGTGTCGCAAATTCTCGAGTTCTTACTAGGGCTGCACTCCAAAATTTGCTCCCACAACGTTCTCCTAACGAAACATTTCCGTGCATTGATAAAATTTTCGCCTTAAAAGTGTTTGCGACAAAAATTGCAAAAAAACAAATTTTTTGTTTCATATAAGGGTTAATAACATATAATATATTTTGTACACACACAGCATTTCACGTCAACGAGCAAACACGAAGTGTTCATTAAGGCCCTACACCCGAACGCTAAACACACGACGAGACTACCTTCTATAATTATATCATGGCACTGGCTGTGGTATCGACTCCTCTGTTATCAAATTTTAGGTTAATTGATACATACATGTAAAATATTATATAACAAATTTATCATACTTCGGTGTCCGCAAGAGCTATACGATTTTCCGCGCTTTTTCAATAAACGCGATGGATTCCAAGGATTGCATAAAGTCTTTTACCGCGAGTTTAAGGGTATGCGCAGCACATTTGATGAAGCTTATTGAGTGAATTTTTATATTTTTTGTCAGATCGACATCATTCATAGTTTCTTCTTCGGCATTGGAATCATCACCACCTGAGACTTCACATTTATTCATAAGATAGACCGTTTTCTTCACGTTTCTGCCGTTGTCTGTTTTGAGATGTGTGGGAAGTCTTTATTTCTTGTAACTTACAGTTATGCCGTTTCGCACCGATATTTATCGGAAAAGGAAAGAAGTGCACGCGATTGCCGGTCTAGTGGGTGGGTTCCTAAAACTCTTTCCTCTTCCCGCGATGCAATGTCGGGTTATCTTAGTTATCATAATATCTGGAGGCTAAGCTCACACACTAACACATTGCGGGTACCAATCTTTCAATAACCAATTCACCCCTTTTCTCCTCGTACAGCCGATGAAAGCGCTTTATGGGTATACACCTGCTGGAAAAGAAATGTATGGACAACAGCAAGGTTATCTTTTTGAAAATATACACAGCTAAACGCTCTCTTAAACTCCTTGCATCCGCCGGTTCCTAGTTTGGCCAACCCCTCCTCGGGGCTCCGATGGAGGCCTCCGCCGGGTTGCCAAGAGATTCCTCTGCTACTACTCTGTCGCTGGAGAACTAAACCGTTTCTGACGCCTTCTCGTCGCTCCGGCGATCGGGAGTGCCGCTGTATCCACTGGAACCACAACTCCCGTGCGAGTTCCGACTAACACGGCAAAATCGCCCAGCAGGATGAGTATAGGGCCAAAATAGTGCCGTGCCACTGAAATACAGCTTCTCAAGTCATTTTTAATTTCAGCACAAAAAGATAATAATCATTAATAATGATAATTATAGGCGGAGAAAAGGGGTTGGACCAAACCATGGTATACATGATCCTTAAGATTTGTTCTAAAAGGATATGCAGGAAAGTCAGCCAAAATCTTCATTCGTAATTATGTCGTAAACGATTTTTACTTTATTTTACTCAAAACAAAATTTTGATTGATTTTTATTATTTTCATTTTTAGTATTTTATTTTTAGTAATTTTATAATAGATTATAGCTAATCATTATTTTTGAGGAAAAAATAAAAATCATTATCATGAGTTAGATCGTATGATAATGATTTTTATTTGCAAATGGGATAGTTATTTGATGAAATTTCTCTATTATTACATTTTTCTTAACGGCCATTCATCCTGAACTGAGCTAAAAATGAGCTCTAAAAATAACAACATAACAAATATATTTATTTTGTCTTTTTTATATGGCTTTCATAAAATCAATGAGCCTCTTTATTAAATTTTTTATGAATTATTTGCGCATGAATTATATTTACTCATTTATTATGTCAATAAACATCTTCAGTTGCCCAGTAGAGTCAAAATTTATATTTTGGAGCTTAAGGAGGCGATTTATTTGTTATGGAAATATTTTTCTTTTATTTTCGTACTTGGCTAATAAATCACAGGCGGCCTCATGGTTAGAAACCACTGAATCTTCAGATAATAAAATTTTAAGGTCGGACTTAAATCCTGGTGAATAAGTTAATTAAATAACTCATAAAAAATCAAATCTTTGGAATTCTCAAAGAATGTTGAGACCTGTATTTATGGTAGTGTTTTCAAATCATATTTTTTCTAAATTGTAACCTCATCCTTTGGCACTACTTTTAAAATTTTGGCTTTCATATCTTTTGTGACAGTTTCGATATCAAATTCTAATTCTTCAAATATATCATCATGGCACTACTTTTAAAATTTTGCCTTTCATATCTTTTGTGACAGTTTCGATATCAAATTCTAATTCTTCAAATATATCATCCTAACATCAATCTAGTCGACTTTTTTTAATTTAATACGTCTGTCCCAGTAGAATTTAATTTTTTTTATACCCGGTACCCATAGGGTACAAGGGTATTATAAGTTAGTGCCAACCGAAAATGTATGTAACAGGCAGAAGGAGAAATCTCCGACCATATAAAGTATATATATTCTTGATCAGCGTCACTAGCCGAGTCGATCTAGCCATGTCCGTCTGTCCGTCTGTCCGTCTGTCCGTCCGTGTGAAACAACAGATCTCAGAGACTATAAGAGCTAGAGTTACCAAATTTGGTGACAACATTGGAATCTGTTGCACGCAGATCAAGTTTGTTTTAAAATTTGTCCACGCCCACTTCCGCCCCCGAAAAACAAAAAAAAAACCGTTTATAACCATATGCGTAATTTTCGGCGTAAAGTAAATAGATAGGCTTAATAAGTAGGCAATCGTGGACGTGTTCTGAAAATTTGAATAAAATCGGATGATAAACATAGAAGTTATTAAACAATAAAGTTTCTGAGAGAGAGAGAGAGAGCGCACGTGCGTGTTGCTCAACATATTTCTAGCAACATTTGTCTTTGTTGGGTGTTGCACAGCATGTTCCTAGCAACATTAGTCTCTATTTGTCAACATTTCCTTTTTTCCATGTTTATGTGCTGTTTAATTTCAACCACAACGCTTTGGGTACCGGGTATCTTACAGTCGGTCACACTCGACTGTAGCTTTCCCACTTGTTTTATTTTAACTTCAAACGTTTTGATTTTATCTTCCTGCAATAGTTTCTACATGAGTTTCCATTAAATATTCATCTAGTTGCTCGATTGCTTTGTCTAAATTCGTAACAGCTATCTGAACAATTTTTGGCTACCACTTGCTACCTCATGTGTATCTGCCTTTTGCAAAACCTTATCGGTCCTTCATTTTATATTCTAAAATGTAAACATCTTTGCTTCGAAATAGTTATTTTTAAAATAGTCATGATTGACTACTCCTATTTTAAGCCATGATACAATTATACAAGGTAATCCCATCAGCTTTGACAAGGACGATAAATTGACAGCTCTCTCGATCCGCTCTCAAAGAGACGTGCTAGAAAGGGAAAGCACTCTACGTTAAAATTTTTTTTCTCTGACAGGCGAGAAATTATTTTCGGTCATAAATAAAATTAGTTATTTAAAGAAAAGGTTTGATAAAATGAATTTTTTAGAATGTTTTTTAACAAATATAAAACTAGATATTTACAAATTAAACATGTTTTATTATTTTAGCAATTTTTTAAAGAATTTTTTCTGGCCAATTAATATTTGCTTTTGTTTTTTAATTTTTTAATTCTAAATTGTAAGCCAGGACAAAGTAAATAAAATCCGAGCGTGGATGCAGAAGTACGTGGAGCAGCAGAGCCAGAAGTATGCCCACGTCAAGTAGCATTTTGCAGAAGTTCCTCAGCAACAGTGTCGCCTTCGAAAGGTCCACCAAGCTGGCTCTTGTGGTACGTTAAATATATGTCGAAGGGCAAGACGGCGGCGCAGTGCGCCCACGCAGCGGTCATGTGCTACTAGAACGCAAACAAATTCTGTTCTGTTCCTTATTTACATTTTTCTTAGAAGAAAATGACAAAAAAAAATCGAGCACAACCTTTTCCGACAACGTTTGACGAACGACTGTCAAAATATCGTCCTCAACTGAGGGCAGCTTTCTCGATGAGATTACCTTGTGTAATTGTATCATGTTCTAAGCAGTGCCGAATGATTTTTAAACTAAGGCTTGGAAGCACTTCCAACTGCCTACTTAACTCAGTAATTTGTAACGGAACTGCTTTTTTCTCGGAGTGCGGTACCGGCTAGCTCCGGAATCCCAGGGCCGAGTTCCCCCTCTGCCCGCAGTCCGCACAATCGAAAATAATAAAAAACGGTATATTAGCTTTAGGCGTGATTTTCGGCTTAAAGTAAATAGATAGACTTATTAGGTAGGCAATTGCGGACGTGCTGTTGCGGATTCTGTTAGGCTAACATAACAAACTTCGGAGCTATGTAAAAACAACTTCGTATATATATGTTCAGGTGCCGCTGCGACAGAGAAGCTACCGAGAAGCCTGTACACAATTGCTCGGTTCTCGTAGCAGCAGAGAAGCAAATCGTTAGGGTCTGTTAGTATCATTCGGGTCTGTTAGTATTATTCGGGTCTGTTAGCTTCGCATACATACCCAGCCAACCATTTTCGGGGCGCTCCGAAGTAGGAGCGAAAATGACTCCCGAAATAGCTCCTTAATGGAGCGATTTCGGAGCGCTCCGAAGAGGGAGCAAAAAGGGACTCCAGAAAAAGCTCCTTAATGGAGCGTTTTCGGAGCGCTCTGAAGTCGGAGCGAAAGTGGACTCCGAAATAGCTCCTTAAGGGAGCGTTTTCGGAGCCCTCCGAAGTAGGAGCGAAGAGGGACTCCGAAATAGCACCTTAAAGGTGCGTTTTCGGAGCGCTCTGAAGTAGGAGCGAAAGTAGACTCCAAAAAGGTGCAATTTCCGAAGTTGGAGTGAAAAGGGACTCCAAAAAAGCTCCTCGTAGGAGCGTTTAGGGAGCATAATTTGGTATAGTATGCATTTGTTTTCATCAGCATTCTCTGATTTACCTGAATGGCGACATGCTTAGTGTGCTGGACTTTAAATCTAAAGGTCACGTGTTCGATCCCCAGTCGGAACAATTGTGTTTCAGAAATGTAAGTTGCTTTATAAAACATTTATAATATTTACATCCATTTAACAGTAACATATTAACTTACATAGGAGTGTCGGTTAGGTTATCTTTGGACGATTTAAGGACTCCTTTTTTTTAAAAATCCATAAGCTAATAGAGGAGTCCGCACGGAGTCCTTGCGGTTTATCTACAGGAGCATTTTGGGACTCCGAAAACACTCCTTCTAGGACTCCTAAAGGAGCACTGTTTTCATATAAATTGAAAAGGCCATTTTCTCCCGTAAACATGCTCCCTTAGGACACCTTTCGGAGCCTCCCTAGGAGGGTTTGAGCTCCGCACAGGGAGTCCTAAAGGAGCACCCTGCGGACTCCGATGGTTGGCTGGGTAGGCACTAAAAAACTGTGTGTATATGGGTGCCGACCCCTGATCTATAACAAACCGACGTCTCACTAACATAAATTCAAACAGCACTAGTAACAAAACGTAAACAAAAGAAATAAATTAAATTTAGACGACATTAAACGAAAGGAAGTGGTGGCACTGATGGACTCGCCACTACGCACCCACCCAACCATGGATACCTCTTGGGGATGCGGACCGAAGTCTATTCCGTGCGGTTTGGCGACCGGCTCATTTCCCCAGGTAAATACTCTTACTCAATGTCCATCATTTTCTTTTCACGACATATAATTTCATGTACTTAAATATAGATATGTATATAAAGAATCAACATTTCATTTTACAGAGCAACGGTCACTTCGCCGAGGTAAGACCACGACCTGGGCCAGGAATGCAAGTCCGCGAGATGGCTGCAAGGGAGAAGTTTATTAAGATCTATAGCCACAAGTTGGGCTGACCGGATACCCCCTTTGGTCACCTACGGTCCCTACTGGAGCTCCAAAAAGGACAATTAGGGTAAGTAAGATACAAACTTTACATCTCTGAACTTCTTCTTAACTAATCTCTTTCTTTTTTTCAGGCCTGGGTTGCGCGAAAACAGGGCTCTGGTGCACGGAACTACGCGGACAAAATTAACATAAGCACATAAATTAAATTTAACAATGTTTTTATATCTATTTCCAGAAAATGATTACGGCGGGGCACCCAAAAATAAAGGCGACAGCAGATGGCAAGCGGCAGTGGCAAAGCCCGACCGGTACCGCCAGTTGTGGCCGAAATGGGAGCCGGAGTAAAGCGTCGCTATCCTAAGCGAATTCACTGGCAGCAGTTGCTCAAGCAAGTTCACCATGCGCGACAAACTGCTCGCAACAAAAAAAACACACGGCCGTGTCGCCGGTTGGATTTGGGATTTTGGTGCAATTCTGCAACCGGAACGGGCTCACCGGTTGTCCTCCACTGACACAGGCTGGTTAGGGTTAGCATGTCCGGGTCCACAACAACAAATCCAGGGAAAATGGCAGCATCCGAGGTTGGCCTTTCACAAATTTCCAATGAGTTCACTTAAATCCAAAATAAAAACTCCGTAGCCAGTGCCCATACAGTTACTGCCACGCTGAAAACACAAAACAAAAATTGTTTTTCAGTTCGAATTCACTACACTTTTTTTGGTGTTTTATTTGCCACTCACGTTTTTCTTAAATTTCAGCATATCACTACTTTTTATTTGTTGGCTGCCGCTTCTCCGTATCTCTTCCTACTGCCTCTCCTCCAACGCTTTTGCCTCCCTATATCGGTTCGTTTCACTGACCGCGTTCCACCATACGGGACTTTTTTTGCGCTCAGTGCAACGGCCAAGTTCAAGGGCAACTCTCAGAGAGAGCGATGTATGAGCGAGAAAGTGAGATCGCTTGCCCTTGCCTTTCGACATTTAGGTTGCGCCACCAGTTCAAAGCCTACCTATCGCTATTTCCCCCCGACTATCACCTCTAACCTATCGGTCCATTTCAGCCGATTCCAACTCGAAATGCAACAACACCCAAGGATTTCGAGGGACGCCAGAGGACTCCAGACGGCCCGACGACATCATTGGAGCATTTGGATATCGACGAATGGACTTTGCCGGCATTGACCCTTCGCTGCAGTTCCACAAGGTGTCCTACGCGGGGCCCACGCTTGCCGGGAAGTATAATTGACGTTATGTCGTGCGGCGCTTGTTTACTTTGTGTCCCGTTCCTTCCAGCTCACGTTCGGATGTCCTTTGCGTGGTAGACGCCGAGACTTCGCCCTTGCAGATCTTCCAGCTCGTACGCATTGTTGCCCACGGCTTTTACCACCCGGACCTTCAGGAACTTCCTGGCGAACTTAGCATTGAATGCCTTACCAAAGTCGCTAAGGACGAAGTTCCTGCGGTACACCTCCTGTCCAGGCTTGGCAAGAAACATCCGAGCTCTTTGGTCGTACCGCTGGCGCCTCCAAGTTCTTCCGCACCTTGTCCTGCACAACCTGGAATTTGTCGGCTGTCGGCATCCCTGACAACTCATGCTCGCACAGGGATTTGAGTTTCCTCGCCAGCTTGTAGCTCGCCCCGTTCAAGAACATGTGATGTCCGAACACCGTGAAGAACGTCGCCTCTCCTGTTGCCGAGTGAATCGCGTTGCGGATTGCCACCTCGATTTTCGGGAGGTACGTGTCCCATTCCCAATGATCGTTCTCGAGGAACCCACGGATTGCTAGCAACACTCTTCGATTAACTCGATCTGCTGCGTTGCTCTGCGGTGAGTATATGGGCGTCTTTATGTGCTATATCCCAAAACTCTCCATGGCCTCCTCGAAGATCTTCGACGTGAACTGCCGACCATTGTCCGAATGCACGGTCTCCGGAACCCCGAACTTGTAGAACACCTCGTTGATGAGGAATTCCAACACGTTCGTGGCTTTTGCTTCGCGCATCGCCTTCAGGAACGTGTACTTGGAGAAATGGTCCACTACGATGAAGATCCAGGCGAGTCCCTTCTTCGACCTCGGATACTTGTCGGAAGTCCACGTATAACTTCTGGAACGGTTGTTCCGTTTGCACGCGTTCTCCAATGCCAACCATCATCCGGTAGTTAGGCGCCTTCGACTCCTTGCACACATCGCACCATCGGACAAACTCCCGCACCTGCACCAATATCCCAGGCCAGTAGAACTGCCGCCGCAGGATCTCCAGCGTCTTTCCCATTCCGCCGTGAGCTGCCGTTGGATCCGTGTGGGCACGCTCAATAAGGCTGTGGGTCAGACTCTGGGGAATCCACAGTTTCCACTCGGAGCCATCCATCTCCTCGTCCACGTTTGAACTGCAGATTCGCTTGAAGATGAGCCATCAGATCCGGTAAGTTTTCCAAGTTCTCTTCTATATCCTGTACTAACCCCTTGTACTCCTCTCCAGCGAACTCCGTGGTCTCGAAGCCGAGCAACTCCGTCGGATACACTACCACCTCTTCAACGCATCGTGAAAGGGTGTCAGCCACGACGATCTCGCTGCCCTTTCGGTGCTCGATGCTGAAGTTGAACCCCTGGAGCTGTAGAGACCACCTGGCCAAGCGTCCTGAGAGGTCCAGGTGAATGGCATCCCTTCCACGAACGGCCTGAACTTCCGGATAGCTAGGAGAGCCGCGAGGCACTCTTGCTTGTTCATCTCAGCCAAGAAAAAGGCTATCGGCTGCTCCTGCCCCTAGTCGTCTCGCTGGAATAACACGGCCCCAACTCCGATGTGGGATGCATCGCACTGAACGAAGAAGTGCCGCTTAAAATCGGCATGAACCAAGACGGGGGCCGTGGTTAATGCTACCTTCAGCGACTCTACCGCCAGCTGCGCCTCCGGACTCAAGGAAAACTTTGTTTCCCGTCTTCTTGAGGGCTTCGATGAGCGGTGCAGCCAACGTCGCGAAGTTCCTCACAAATCGTCGGTACCATCCGGCGGTTCCCAGAAAGGCTCTCACTTTCTTCTTGTTTCTCGTCTCTGGCATCCTCCGAATTGCGTCCACTCGTCCTGGATCCATCCGCAGACGCCCGCCACCCACAATGAAGCCTAGGTAAGTCAAAGACTTGAAGCAAAACTTTGACTTACCTAACCCTATTGTCAACACTGCTGCTCTTAGGCACTCGACAACTCGCCGCAGGTATCGGAAGTGGGTCTGGATGTCCGGTGCCAGAATCAGGAGATCGTCCAAATAGACGAAGATGTTCGATCGGATCTCAGCTGGGATTACTCGGTCCATGAGTCTCACCAACCTCTGTGCAGCGTTGCAGAGACCGAACGGCATCATCCTGAACTGGTGCAGCGGACGACCAGAGACTGTAAAGGCTGTGTACTTCTTGCTCTTCTCGTCCAACTCGATCTGCCAGAACGCGAACTTCAGATCCACACTGGAAAAGAAATGGGTTTGGTCGATCCTGGACAGAATTCCGTCGATTCTAGGCAAAGAGTAAGCATCCTTCACCGTCACCTCGTTCAGCTTACGGGCATCTAAACAGAACCGATCTTTCCCGGTTTCGAGACAACCGTCGTCCGATTGCTCCACGGGCTCTTGCTCTCCTCGATGACTCCTAGCGCTAGCATCTTGTCGACTTCGTCTTCGACCACCTTCTGCTTCGCCGGAGACATCGGATACGGTCGATCCTTGAAGACCTTGGCTCCTTCAACCAGCTCAATCGTGTGCTTCTCCAAACTGGTGGTTCCCAAGCCATCCCTCTCGAAGGTGAGGAACCTCTGCTTGAATTCCTCCACCTCACGATTCTCAGCATCAGATAGCGTCTAGGATTCGGGATCCGCCATCTCCTCGTCGTCATCCTCCTGCTTGGCGTAGTGCTCCATCTCCCTGGCGGGAGATGGGCAGCGGCGTGACCCACCACCGTTGGAGCCAGACCGAAAACCTGCCAAAAATCCACTCCCAGGTATGCCGTCTGTTCCAGGTACGGGCACAAGTAGAATGCTCCACAGGAACTCTGACGCGCCCCATGATGGACCGATCCTGCCCAGCCACCGTGCGCACAACGAAAAAATACTTTTCCACCAGCACCCAGAGCGAGTCCACCAATTCCCTGCCGCCTTTTCCAAGCAAACCGACACTTGCTTCAGTGTCCAAAAGGCCTGTCAGTTGCTTGCTCAGGATCCTGATGTCGGCGAACCATCCTCCGGTTTTCTCTTCGCCTCTGGAAGCGCTCTCGGGCCTTATGAACCTTCCGAGAAACCTTCCGCATCCCGCATAGCTGGTGGGTCTCCAAAAAACGGCTTCATGCCTCTAGGTATCGACGCATCCTCTCTTCATATGGCAAGTATTTTAAAATACGGTTACTATTACGACACTTAACATTCAACATACTCTTAGAACATACTTTCTTGTGGGATTCCTCTCTGGGCGACTCCCTCCCACTCTCGGATACGGTGTCCGGTCGGCCACATCGGAAGCAAAAAATCTTCCACTTCTATGCCCCACAGTCTCGGAACCCGTGACCCGACCAGCAGCCGGTCCTGAACGGGTTCCGCCTCGCTCGGACTTCATCCACCTCCACCCACTGGACATCCTCTTTTGGCTCCGGAACGAACGCCTCGCTGACTCGGTTCCTGTCCATCCCGGGGTAGCGGGTTGGCGGTGTGGGCTGTGCCCGACTCCTGCGTCCGAAACTGCGCTCGACTTCGGCTCTCTCCTGCCGCAACTTGTCCACGGTGAGCAGATCCATCGCGAAAATAAATCTAGCGATTCCTTCTCTCATGCCCTTCTTCATCACCTTCACCAAGTGCCGCTCGGGCATTGGCTTATTCAGGCGTGCATGAAGCTGCTGCATGGCGTGCACATAATCGTCTATGCTCTCCTGTGGCTGCTGTTCCCTCTGCAGAAGCTGATGCATCCGGTCGTGCTCCGTTTGATGCCCCCGGAACCGATCCATCAGCGCTCGGCGCAACTGGGCCCAGTTGTCCACCAGGGACTGGCGCACGTGGATCCAGTACCACCCCCGCGCTCTCCCCGCAGTACTTCTAGTGTCGGACCCCGCTGTCATTCTGACAGGTAGTGGCTGTCTCCGGCGACCATCCCGGGCTGCTGCTCCCCATATCCGGCGAGATGTTGTCCCTCCTAGGCGGCTTCGGTGGGACTGTTGGAGGCACCCTGCTCCCGCTCCTGCCAGGTGGCTGCGCTACTCTCGTCATCGCTCCTTGACTATCCGGAAAATGCAGTGGTGGTCGCAGTCCCGACGGATTCGTGCCTCCTGGTCGCTGCTGCCGGTCAGGCAGATTTCCTGCTGGTAGATGTAGCTGCTGTGCCTGCTGACCCGTCGGTCTCAACACCTCGTTTACAGCTTCATCATTTCCAGGAAGCCACTTTGGATCTCGTCCCGCAATGATTCGCTGACTCCACCCTCTTGCGCCTTTCGAAGGATCTCCGCCGCCTGGGCCAGCGCAAGATTCACCGCAGACCGAATCGTGGAGTCCTTCGGAGGCTCCTGGAACCTGACCGCTCTCGCTTCCAGGTCCATTTGCAGCAGATGCTGCCGGTGATCTCCGGCCTCCTGCGTCCCCCTCGTGGATTTGGTGGCGTCCTTAGCATTCCTGATGTCGGCTCGAGCCCTACAGCGCCCTCTGCATCCGTGGATCACAATATCTGCTCTTTCTCGGCTGAAATACCCCTAGATCGCTGCTAATAGTCGTGCCTATCACCTACGGTTCTATCCTCCGACATAGTACTAACACCTAGAACAACGCTAACATCTAACACTCAACGAACAGTATAATAAATAATAACAAATTTAAGAATAAATAATACACCACGAAAATAATAATAAGTAAACAATGATAAATAAATATCAATTAGACCCACCTAAATATGCAATAAATAAATAAATAATTAAACAATAAATAAATGTATAAGTTAACGCAGGCAGTTCTCACGGAGAGAAACTGCCGAGTTGCAGGCCATATCCGGTGGCCTGCACGCGCATTGAAGAAATAGCTGACCGCGCGCTCCGAGTGCAATTGCCCGGAGCCAGACCGGAGCACTCGGAGAGCGATAAAAATGCTGATAAAAATGCCGGGATAAAAATGCTGACCCGGCACCTTGGCGACAGCGCTGCAGGAAGACAAAGGCCTCGAGCTGCAGCTGGATAGAAGTTTAATTTAGTCTTAATTGGTACTCCAGAGCAATAGCTCTGCTTAACATAAAAATAATACCTATGCCCTAACGGGCGTATGGGAAATAAAGAATTATAAAAATAACTAAACAACGATTCTCATAATTGTCGCCCAACGACTCGAATCACACGATCCGGTGCAAGTAAATTGCAGTGAAGATAAAGTTAAAGTGCAGCCAAGAACTGGCACAAAACAAATTAATAATAAATTCAATTCATCCAAACGGAAATTCGAATAAAAATTTATAAACTTTTAAAACAAAAAAACAACGGCAGCGGCAGCGACAACGGCAGCGGCAGCGACAACGGCAGCGGCAGCGACAACGGTAGCAACGGCATTTCGACGACAAAATAAATATGAACATGTGAGTAGATAAAGCAAAGGGTGCAAAGAGCTCACAGAAAAAAATTTATATGAAACCGGATTTTTAAAAGGAGTCCTTAAATCGTCCAAAGATAACCTAACCGACACTCCTATGTAAGTTAATATGTTACTGTTAAATGGATGTAAATATTATAAATGTTTTATAAAGCAACGAAAACACGTGACCTTTAGATTTAAAGGCATGTCGCCATTCAAAATCAGGCTGATGCAAATCAGCGAGGAGCAACGGAAACACCTTTTGGAGTCTAGCTCCTAAGAGCGAGGGTGCTATTTCGACGGCTTTCAAAATATTAATATATGAAATCGCTCCATGTAGGCTTTTTGTCCAAAGTGTTCGCCAGTACAAATATTCGAAGAATAAATTTTGTCGAGATTTAAAAATTAAATAAATTAAAACTTTCTCGTGTTAAACTATGCAAAAATATAATACACCAAATATATTTGGGAAAATTAAAATTTTATAAAAACAAATTATTTCTGATACTTAATTTTCGTTGCGAAAATACTGGACGATAAATGGTCAATAAAATTCTTATTGAATTCTCAATAATAAAACTTTTATTTTGATATTTAATTTTCGCTGTGAAAAAATAACAAATACTAAAAGGAAATTTTACAAACTCTTGATTTTAAATTTATAGCATCCAAATTTTTTATTATTACCGACTCATGTATAGGAACAACGACAACGTCTCATCGGACAAAGAAGTTCTAGAAGAATATAGAAAACTTTTGAAAACTAGAGTAGAAAGGCAGAAATCAGAACAGAATCAATCTGAAATAGATTGTTACCCTTCGACCAGCAGGGCACCACACATCCGAGACAGTGTTCTTAGCTCTAAAAACCCAGAAAATCAGAACGCAAATAAAATGCAAGCAGAACAGATCGCGAACATGGAGGCTGCCATAGCTTCTGCGCTCCAAAGGCAGCAAGAATTATTTGATGAAAAATTAGCTATGATTATGGGGGAGTTATGCTCACTTAAGGATAAAACTCCAAAAATTCAGACTTTCCTAGAAATAGAAATAGAACCGGGGAAAGAATGTAGCGAACCCCTGGACATGGTAAAATCTGTCCCGGAATTCGACGGGAAACAGGAAAACTACGTTTCCTGGAGACAGGCTGCTAGTGCAGCATACAAGGTATTTGAGCCTTACGAAGGCAGCAGCCGACATTACCAAGCTGTGGGAATACTTAAAATAAGGTACGAGGCGCAGCAGCGGCTGTATTAGCCTCTTTTAACACAGTGTTCAATTTTCATGCCATACTGGCAAGGTTAGATTTTACGTATGCGGATAAAACTCCGGCGCACGTAATTAAACAAGAGTTGAGTTTATCAAGACAGGAGAATTGCCCTTCTTAAATACTATGACGAGATCGAACGGAAGCTAACGCTTCTAACAAACAAAACTATCAAGACTCACGACGCAGCCGCAGCAGCCGTCCTAAACGAACAACACAGAGATGACGCTCTACATGCGTTTATATCTGGCTTAAAAGTCATTGAAAATTGCCGTTTTACGGCACAATTAAAGACTTGCCATCAGCCTTGGCATTAGCTCAAGAGGCTGAGGCAAGTAATGATAGCGCTTTCGCGGCCACCTTCGCCCGCCATAGCGAAGAAAAATTTATAGGCCCAACAACCAACGACAGGCAGGTTGGAAAAGCTACGAACAAAACCAAAGCCAGGGGCGATAAAAGAACCCACACTTTGTGAGGACCCAAAGGGGAGAAAATAATCAGGGTGGTTCTTTTAAACAAAGACCACATAGTAACGCAGGTCAAGGCCAGCCAGCGCCAGAGCCGATGGAGGTCGACACCTCCTCAAGGTCCAAGCAGCCCACGGCGTGGCAAAGGGGTCGACACGGTCTCACCAAAAATAAACTTCATGCCGGAAGAAAAACCGACGATGAAGAGTATGACACATTACATACATTACACGTACGGTAGCAGGAAGAGAAATAAAACTATTACTCGACACAGGCACCTCTAAAATTACATTACTCCACTCCCGGGGCTGAAAAGCATCGTGGCAGCGGATAAACCCTTTACAGTAAAGTCGATCCATGGCTTTACTAAAATAAATAAAAATGTCTAGTTTCAGTGTTCAACGTAAAACACCCTTTTCATTCTTAATGACCTTAAAGACTTTAACGGCATTACTTAAACAAGTGAATGCGAAACTCGATTTTACCGGAAATGTTCTACACACTAACAAAGGAACTGAAAAATCCAGTTTACTAAAGCGGAAAACGTTAACTTCATAAAAATCGATGACGAAGACGTTCCTCCGGTAATTAAAATCACCTTCGATAAAATGATTGTAAAAATCATAAAGCTTTCGCCGACCCGGACGAGGCACTACCTTTAACATAAACACATTAGCCACGATTAAAACGGATGGGGAGCCGGTATACTCTAGGTCATACCCGCATCCCATGGGTGTAACTGAATTCGTCAATGCAGAAGTTAAACAACTCCTTGCAGACGGCGTAATAAGGCCATCCAAGTCCCCATATAATAACCCTACCTGGGTTGTTGATAAAAAGGAACCGACCAGAATGGGGTTAAAAGAAGAGGTTGGTTATCGATTTTAGGAAATTAAACCAAAAACCGTAGACGATAAATACCCTATCCCTACCATTTCGACAATACTGTCGAATATGGGCGAGTCGAAATTTTTACGACACTTGACCTCAAATCAGGCTTTCATCAAATAGAGCTCGCAGAAAAGGACAGAGAAAAGACAGCTTTTTCAATAAACAACGGCAAGTACGAATTTTGTAGATTGCCATTCGGACTTAAGAATGCCCCAAGCATTTTCCAAAGACCATCGACGACGTCCTACGAGAAGGAATTTCAAAGATATGCTACGTGTATGTCGATGATGTTATAATATTTTCCAAGACAAAAGAAGACCATGTTAAGGACGTGGACTGGGTCTTAACAAAGGCATGAGAGTATCCCAAGAAAAGTCAAAGTTCTTTAAAAGAGAGTTGAATACTTGGGGTTCATAGTGTCTCAAGGGGCTACGAACCTCACCTGAGAAGGTCAAGGCAATAAGACAATTCCCCACCAAAACGCTTTACGAACTCAGATCCTTCCTGGGACTAGCAAGCTATTATAGGTGCTTCATAAAAACTTCGCGGAAATCGCAAGGCCCTTAACGAGCATACTAAAGGGAGATAATGGTAAAACTAGCAAATATCAGTCAAGAAAAGTTGACGTCGATATGACCAAGGAACAGAGAGAAACGTTTGAAAGACTGAGAGAAATCTTGGCATCAGAAGACGTTCTGCTTTCCTACCCAGACTTCAAGAGACCATTCGATTTGACAACAGATGCTTCAGGTTCTGGTCTAGGAGCGGTACTATCTCAAGATGGCCGCCCAATCACAATGATATCACGTGCCCTACGAGACAATGAAAAATTACGCAACCAACGAGCGAGAGCTCCTTGCTATAGTTTGGGCACTGAAAAACCTCCGGAATTACTTGTACGGAGTAAAAGGCTTGCAGATCTTTACCGAAACTAAAGCGCTGGAAGGGGATTATCGACGATCACGGCGCTAAATTAGTTTATAAACCTGGCAAAGAAAACCATGTGGCGGACGCGTTGTCCCGTCAAAACATAAACGTTTTAGAAGACGAAATAGAATCAGATGTAGCTACCATACACAGCGAACAATCGCTAACATACACCATAGACACGACGGACAACCCGGTAAACTGTTTCAGAAACCAAATAATAATTGAAGAAGGAAACAGCTCATCGGTAGATACATTCATCCTGTTTAAAAGCAAGGTGAGACACATAATAAAAATTTCTAATCGGGAAAATTTGCTTAACACTCTACAAGATGTAGTCAATGCTGAGGTGGTAAACGCAATTCATTGTTCCCTACCGATCTTGGCATTTATCCAACACCGACTAGTCGAATTGTTCCCAAGCACTTCTTTCAAATATACGAAAAGCTTCGTACAAGACATAACGGATATAACCGAGCAAAGGGAAATTGTCATAGCAGAACACAACAGGGCTCACCGAGCAGCGCAAGAAAATGTAAAACAAATCTTGAGGGACTACTTTTTCCCTAAAATGCTTCGGTTAGCAACAGAGACAACCTTGAATTGCAGGACCTGTTCAATGGCAAAATACAAGCGCCATCCATCTAAACAAGTGGTAGCAGAAACACCGATACCTTCTTTTGTGGGAAATCCTCCACATCGACATTTTTCAACAAACGGAACCCTTTTTCTCACATGCATTGATAAATTCTCTAAATTCGCCACAGTACAGGCCATTGCATCGAGGGCCATAGTGGACGTAAAATCCCCTTTATTACAAATAATAAATTTCTTTCCAAAATTAAAACAATTTATTGCGATTACGAAAGATCGTTCAACTCTGAAACAATTAAATCAATTCATCATTGAATCATTTTAATATCACCATTGCCAACGCCCCGCCTCTACATAGCACCTCAAACGGTCATAGAAAGGTTTCATAGCACCCTGGCAGAAATAGCCAGATGCTTGAAACTAGAAGGAAACTTAAACGATACGACTGAACTAATTCTTTTGGCAACCAACAAATATAACAACCCGTACAGATTGTTCACTCAAAATCCGCGGACTTCGAAATGAGAATTAGTAATAAAATTCAACAGGCTCAGAAAAACCCTTGATTATGTTAACAAAGATAGGACCAATAAAGACTATCTAGCTGGCGAAAAGGTCTTCCTAAAAGCAAACAAACGCCTTGGAAACAAGCTTTCGCCACTATGTTCGGAAAAATCATTGAAGCAGACCTGGGGACCACGGTCCAAATTGAGGAAGGGTGGTCCACAAGGACAATCTACGCTAACCATCTTCGCGAGATTAGTGACCCTTTTTCTATTCTTTTATATCTTTTAAGTTAAGAAAACTTTTGTTAGTTTTGTACTTACGACTGTCAGGACGGACGCGACAGTAAAACTTAACGACTACACAAACGCAGACTATATCCCGATAGAGGACAATGAAATCGTCATCTGGGAGTCCTACGGATACCTACAGCACTCAACGAACATGACGACTTACGAAGACTACGCCGACCAGACAGAAGCAATGACGAAGACATCTACAGAGGACCACAGGACACCAGTTATAATGACGGACCTTATAAATATTCGCAAGTTGGTGACTACCTTAAAATCCACCATAGGGCCGCTAGGAGTATTAACCTAATCGGGACAGCACTTAAAGTTATTGCCGGCACACCCGACTTTAACGATTGGGAGAAAATAAAATTCAATCAAGAACAGCTAATGAGAACAGATTAAGGACAAACAGAATTAAATATCAAATTTCAGAAACGTCTAAATGAACTCGCAAATGCGATGAACCAAGTCCAAAAATTCGAAACAGATAAAAACCCACCCTTTGGAAATTATTCTAGCAAAAATAGAATTGTAATCACGGATCTAGAAAACATTTTAATGGGCTTAACCTTAGCAAAATTAAACATTGTAAGTCCAGCGATTCTGGATAGTTCCAAAATTGGCGAATTCAGGGACAGACAGCCTATTGACGTTAGTTTGATAGAATTAGTAGAAGTATCTAGCATTAGTGTTTTTCAAAATTCTGAAATTCTACATTTTCTCATTAAATTCCCTAGTCCTAAATTTATTTGTAAGAAGATAACAGTCTATCCGGTTCAGCACCAGAAAAAATCCTGGACTTCGAAAATGGTAACCTATTCCAACAAGGTAGCCCTCAACGGAACCTGGTTCGTAAATCAATTGGGAAGCTCAATAAGAAAACCTGCTGTGTCAGCCATGGCCATAGTCAACATCACGGCCCACCAAAACCGGCTAAGCCTCCCATTTCTTCACGAGCTGAGTTTGAGCAATCTCCACCACATCGGGACCCTCAGAGAAGAACTTACACTGGGATCCCTCTTCAGCAACTCCTTTGCCCTACTCGCTGCCTTCTTGCTGTGTTCCACCGTTTGGGTCAGCTACAAATACCTGAGGGCCAGAACTCGCACAAGCCCAAGAACTGACAATGATGCGGAACGAGCGGGTCCCCGGACGTCGACCACTTGAAGGAGGGAGGAGTTAACGCAGGCAGTTCTCACGGAGAGAAACTGCCGAGTTGCAGGCCATATCCGGTGGCCTGCACGCGCATTGAAGAAATAGCTGACCGCGCGCTCCGAGTGCAATTGCCCGGAGCCAGACCGGAGCACTCGGGAGCGAGTGATCGCCACGGGCCGGGATAAAATGCTGACCCGGCACCTTGGCGACAGCGCTGCAGGAAGACAAAGGCCTCGAGCTGCAGCTGGATAGAAGTTTAATTTAGTCTTAATTGGTACTCCAGAGCAATAGCTCTGCTTAACATAAAATAATACCTATGCCCTAACGGGCGTATGGGAAATAAAGAATTATAAAATAACTAAACAACGATTCTTATAATTTATATATGGCTGTATATAAATAATTAATTAAAGAATAAATAACTATGTAATAAAAATAAATAAATATGCCCTCGAGAATAAATATGTATGTTCGAACTAACCACAAAAAAAACACCCTACTCTCTGCCAAATACTTCAAATATAACAAAACTAACTTTCCTTTTTATATTTTTCAGGGAGATGAATCCGGTCAACCGCCGGTGGACTCCGTGCCAGACGTCTTGCGTATACAATTTCTTCCTGCCGTCCATACTCCAGTCGTGCGTCAACTGGACTAACTATCAGCGAAGCTGATAGTCGCCAGTTAAGGACATCGGCCTTCCGCAGAATCTCTTAGGATTTCCTTCAATGTGTGCAAAATATTTGCTCAAATCGCGGTGATCGTGCAGCGCGCAGCCCAGCTACGGGTCACGATCACTCACTTAAGTTTACAACGAATTGATACAAAACCCACTCACATTTCGGAAACCCAAGGATCTGCCTCTACTCTACAGTTTTGAAGTAAAAGAAATCCATATTTGAAGTAAGAATATTTATTTATTGATTTGGAGCAATGGTGCCGCTCCAATGATCGGATTCCTTCTGTGTTTTGACATTATTCTTTAAGTCTATTTAAGGCTAGGTCTCGTAGCTGCGATGCCCGCAGACGGCGGCAGAGAGACGGTTATGTAGGTATATACTTATGTATGTATGAATGTACTTATATACATTGGCTATGCACTCTTGAGTGGAGGCGCGAGGGATATGCAAATGCTGTCCGTTTGTTACAATTATGCCGACGCTAGCATTCTCTGTGTGCGGGCTAAGCCATAGCGATCGGTTAATATTTCGGCCACTTAGGGTTAATGACCGGGACATTGAAATATGCAAACACTGCAACAAAGTGTTACAGTGCGTACCCTTTAAGTACTCTCGGTACAGTGGGTATTCAATATACGTGCATACTACATTTCCTCCTTTTGAAAAATAACGTAATATAATGAAGTTATTTTTATGATAATAATTTTAACTAATACATTTATGTTTTACGTTTTTTTTTTTTTTTTGAATATTTTATTATTATTTTTTTTTTATTATATTATTATAATCAATGAAATTACTAAAAAATATGTGTATCTATGTATCTATGTATGTATCTATGTGTGTATGTATCTATGCATGGCCATACTAAGTACAATTTATGAAATAAGGATTTTTAATCTATCCTTATGAACTGTTTGTTTCTTATTTTATTATTTGTTATTACTATGTTATCTCTATCTCCTATCTCCGTTACTTTATACGGACCTGTGTATTTAGGATTTAACTTATGACCTGTCTCGTTTTTAGTAAAACTTGATCTCCTACTGATATATCTATATTCCTTACTTTCTGGTCATATAGTATTTTATTTCTATTCTTATTTGCTTCTAACATAACTCTAGCTCTTTTATATGCTACCTCTAATCTATATTTACTCTCCTTAGCATAGTCATCTATATTATATAGTGCTTCTACGCTATCTATGCTATTAAAATGCTTCGGTAAATTAGTTGTTTTACCGAATAGTAGCTCATATGGACAATAAGTATGTGCCATAGAGGGGTCGTGTTGAAACAAAAGACAAAATATTGAAGCCATACGTCCCAATCAGTTTTATCAACTGATATGTAAGATCGTATATACTCATTGAAAGTTCTATGACTTCTTTCTATTGTTCCTACTGTCTGGTGGTGGTGTGCTGTAGATGTAATATTTTCAATATTTAAGTATTTGCACAAATCGTCTATAATTGAATTCTTGTATTCTGTTCCCATGTCCGTAATGAACGTCTTTATTGGACCGTACTTCAGGATAAAAGATTCGAATATTGCTTTAGCGACAGTATTAGCATTTTTTGGGACAGGTATGGCAACTAAGTACTTAGTTAGATCACATATTAAAGTGACTGCATACTCGTTGCCATTTACTGATTTTGGTAGTGGACCAATAGTGTCCACTATCACTCTGTCGAAAACATTTATGGGTGTGTCTGTAATTGTTAGTGGGGTCTTGCTATGTTTAGTTATTTTAGCTTTCTGGCATTTTTGACATTTTCGTACGTACTCAGTTATATCTTTAGACATGCCTTTCCAGTAATAGTGTCTTTTACTTTGGCCAAAGTTTTGATATGCCAGTATGACCTCCTTGAATTGGATCATTATGAAATGTAGACAGAATTGCTTCTTTTCTTTTCAGAATTTATTAGGGTCACCGGGTTGAGTAGCGCTACTCTCAATGATTTTAATGTTTTATTGCCCATTTTCTTGAAATTATCTATTGAAACATGTTCAAAGATATTTTCCCACGGTGCCACTTTGAGTTGGCTGATTTTATGTATACCGTCTTGCGTCTCAAGCCTTTGGAAAAACTGACCTAAGTTAAGGACTCCATTGGTATATAAATCGCTAACATCATATCTTGCAGTAATTGTTCTGCCATGTTTAAATAAACATAACATATCTTTTACATGCAATGTCACTACTTTACGTACTTCGTCATTGTTTATGACTTCATATACGTTGGGCCTAGAAGCTGTATTTAAAGATTGCGTAGGCAATTCTTGTTATTTATTTTCCGCGCGGATTTTCTGTCTACTCTGGTATCTTGTAGTGGCTTTATTGATATTGCCAGTTATATTTTGTAGGTCTTTGATGGTTATTCTTGATAACGCATCAGCTACATAGTTGTCTTTTCCTTTAAGTATTCAACTGTGAAATCATATTCTTCTAACTCGAGCCTCATACGTGTCAGTTTAGAACTGGGATTGATCATTGAGAAGAGGTATATTAAAGGTCTATGGTCTGTTTTATTAAGAAATGTTTTCCATATATATATGGTCTGAAATGTAGTATCGCCCAGTGTATTGCAGCTAATTCCTGCTCAGTAGTACACTTATTACTCTCCTTTAGTGAAAGGTCTAGATGCATAAGCAATGGGAAGTTGGAGTCCATCATGGTTTTGAGTTAAAACCGCTCCACATGCTTGTTTGCTTGCATCCGTAATTATACAGAATTCTTTATTAAAGTCTGGATACTGTAACAATGTTGGTTCCATTAATTTGTTTTAAATATTGGAATGCGTTTTGGCATTCAACTGTCCATTCAAAGGGAACATTCTTTTACATAATCTTGTTATGTGCCGGAAATATTCGGCGAAGTTCGGCGAATGAATCGTCTGTAATAATTGCAAAAGCTACAAAACGTCTAGCGCTATCCGCATAGTGCGGCACTGGGTAATTCATGATGACGTCATATTTCTTGTCATCTGGAAGTATTCCTTTATCTGTGCATTTATGACCGAGAAAAGTCACCTCATGCATAAAAATGAGCTTTTTGGATGTAACTTTAGAAAAAACATCTGTTAAGTTTTTAAGCATATGTTTTCGGAACAACCTTTAACTATTAAGTCATCCATGTAAGGGAAAGCTTGTGAAGGTTCTAATCCAGAGAATGCAATAGTCATCATTCTCTGAAATGAATTAGGCGCTATTTTTAAACCGAAAGGTAATCGCGTGAAGCGATACGAGCCATTGCTTGTTGAAAAGACGTTATATCCCGTGAACTTTTTCAAGTTCGATTTGATGGAATCCTGACATAAGGTCAAGACACGAAAAATATTTTGCTCGCCCTAGTTGATCTAAAATGTCATCAATTCTAGGAGTGGAAATTTATCGGA
Organism: Drosophila triauraria; assembly: GCA_014170255.2. Classification (NCBI taxonomy): domain Eukaryota; kingdom Metazoa; phylum Arthropoda; class Insecta; order Diptera; family Drosophilidae; genus Drosophila; species Drosophila triauraria. The sequence goes on from JABJVT010000008.1 coordinate 9,451,582, forward strand.
CAATAATTTTTGTTTATTTGACGATAGTCGATCACTAATCGCCATTTCTATGCATCTGAACCGGGAGATGATTTTTGGGGACAAGTAGTAATGGGCTATTATATTCAGATACAGAAGGTTCGACTATTCCGTCAGTGATCAATTTTCCGACTTGCTTCTGTATCTCGTTCACCTGACTATGTGGGCTTCGATAGTTCTTTATATAAACTGGTTCATCATCTTTTAATCTCAGTTTTTGTTTATAGAAATTGTTTGTTGTTATTGCTTCGGTTTCCAATCCTAATATATCGCTTTACTGGGTGCATAAGCTAGAAAGCTGTGACTTGAACTGTGGAGGAAGTTTTTGAAAGTTGAGATAATACAGATTTTCTCTATTGTCTAGATTTGTGTTGACTACATCGTAGTTCGAAAGTGATTCATATTTTAGATCATCTGTACTGACTACTTGGTCGGTATTTGTTGTATTAAGTAGCCTTACAAATGCATTTTTTTTGTTGCTATTGTGCTAGCTATATAAATACCATGTTTAATTTCCTGGGTTGGAATCAATACACTGTCTTCTTGAGAATTTAATTGAATTTTTCTAATGACTTGGGATCTTGCTGGCAGAAGTATTGAGTTGTTGCCAGAACTGTTCGTTATTGGAACGTAAATTGGATATTTAAGGTTATCGGGTCTGATTATAAGCCAGTCTTCCGATGGCTTGAAGTCTAATTGACAGTTGTATTTTATGAAGTCGATTCCTAATATGCCATCGCATGGAATAGCAAAATTTAAATCCACAATATGAAAGTCGTGTTGGATTATATATTTAGTTGTCTGTATCTCAATAGAGGTTAACCCTTTTGATTTAGTAACCTACTGACTTATTCCTTTTATATCTATTATATAATTAACGTTTATGTCATGATAGACATTGGAATTTTCTTTGACTATTGAAATGGGTGCACCCGTGTCTACTAGAAACACTAGTTCTTTTCCTGTGGTTACGTTAGTAAAATTAACAAATATATTCTGACTGAGATTAATTGCATGAACCATTACATTGTCTACTGTTGAGTACCTAAAGGGGCTTGAGAGTTTTCCGATGCATTTTGGGCTAATCTCACATTGTTATGGTTATTGTTATTGTGGCCTCGATTTGAGTTACCACGTCCTCGATTGTTTCCTCTGTGTTGTCGTCTTCCATTATTATAATTGGTATTATTGTAGTTGTTGTAACTATTGTTACGACCACGATAGCTACCTCTAAAATTTCCACGTCCGCGGTTTCCACCACGCTGAGGATAGTTCCTATAATAAAGGACAGTATTTGGTTGGCCAGTTGCTTCCGTGCAACTGTTTACGAATTTGGATATGGCATCATTCATGGTGTTGAAAGTGCCAGCCTGCATGATAAGTTTTACCTTATCAATTGCGCAATTCTTAGTCATTGCCTTAACTGCAGACTGTGTAGAATAACTTCTGGCTAACGCAAGGACAGTATTTGGTTGGCCAGTTGCTTCCGTGCAACTGTTTACGAATTTGGATATGGCATCATTCATGGTGTTGAAAGTGCCAGCCTGCATGATAAGTTTTACCTTATCAATTGCGCAATTCTTAGTCATTGCCTTAACTGCAGACTGTGTAGAATAACTTCTGGCTAACGCAAGTAGTAGGCCGTCCGATATGTACGCACTTTCCAGAGCTTTTGTCATCTGCTTAACCTCTGAAGTATATTGGTTAGCAGTTTTGTTGCGCTGCTGTAGATTCATCAGTTTAGCTGACAACACTTCTACAGTTTCGCCTTTGAAATTGCTTCTTAGTCCGGAGATGACTTCTGATATTGTTGTTTCATTTCCGACTAAGTTTCTGGCGCCACCTTTTAGCTTGTTTTATTATTGAAATAGCTAATTGTTCGTGTTCGCCTTTTATTGATTCTATAATTTCCAATGCATCGAGAAAACTTGTTAGGTTCTCTGCTTTACCATCAAATACTAGTATAAGCTTTGATGCAGTGTTGATAAAATCAGTATTTGACTGTGCCATTGTAAAAGAATAGTTTATTTTGTTCTCTATTACGCTCGAAGTATCTGAATCTATGAAATTGTCCAGATCAGTGTATACCGCTGGAATAGTGAGATTATTTAAATCTTCCTCTTCTATTTTGGGGCTTACTTCGATAAGCTCTTCTGATTCTGAGTCGTTTGTTTCTGTCGATTCTGGGTCACCGATTGGTACCGATATTTCTAAACAGAATTTTTGTTTAACAACTATTAAATTAGATCTTAGTCGTATCAAAAGTTTCGATACCTGGGACCAATGATCTCGATTTAATCTTTCCTTGTGACCATATATTAGTAATCGCGCTTCATTAAAGCACTCTACTAATATTTTAACGTGCTTTCTAACTGTATTCTTTTGGATTGGTCTATTCTGGGTCAGTGATTTATACGACTTATCAAAATTAGTTTTTATATTATTTATTTCCTTGTATAATTCGTTCCATTCCATCATTTATTAAGGCATTTTATTTATTAAATTTCTTTTATTGTCTTAGTTTAGCCATACTTGGGTAAAAGTAAAAGAATGTATTAAAGAATGGGCCATATAGTAAAAGAATGTATTAAAATATATTTAAATTTTAAGTGTTGATTATTTTGTATTTAATCATTGTTGTTTGTGCTCTTTACTTAAATATTTTGTTTGCTGCTCAAATTTTGTCTAGGTCATTTCCCCGGCTCATATATTTCTTTTTAAACATCTGTTATGCAGCTTATATACTTTATAAACAAAATTTGCGCACATTATAACAACAACGATTACTAAAAGTATATGTACCCAATATAAATCAATATTACTCGACTCTACTTTATTTATGACATTAGCAGTGGAATCCACTGTTTTATGTCCAAAGTCATTTTGTGGGTTTTATACATATATACTTTTACTCTATATGTATTATTATAATTGTTATGGTTTTCTATTGAAAATTTGCTTATCGCATTAATATTCATTTAAATTAACAGGTTTCCTACCTAATTTTTGCATAGCTTTACGGGCTACACGACTAATTGGGCAGAAAAGGTTCCGCTCAATTTTACAAAATATATTTTATATTAAAAAATATGCATCGCAGTGCAATCAAAAAATTATGCAACGCAGTGCATGGGTATGCGCTTTTGCAGCGCTTTCTGCTCTTCCTTCTCCTTGGTCCAGGCCGCTTTTGACCAGCTGGTCGTCGCCGTTTTGGCTACGCTGACGTTCCCTCGATGGCGCAGGTGGCGGCTGTGCCTCCCACGCTTGATATCCGCTGCTGCTGTCCTGGGCCTTTGGGCTCAGGCGGTGCCGGTGCTGGCTTCGCACGGGCAACTTCTCCCACGGAGGTGCAAGGGGCGGATTGCCTCTCACACTGGCTGTTTTTCCCTGTGCACGTATGTATATTTACAGTGCACGCTGATTCTTCTTCTTCTTCGATTCTTCTTGGTAGTTACTGTAGGAGCATGAATATATGTATCAATATATTGTCGTTTTTTTTTTGAGGTTCTAGCTTCTTGGCAGGCAGTGTCTGCAAGTGAAACTGCAGACAACACTTTCCATTGGTCCAGGGCAGTCCGTTGGGCACTTCTTCTCCCGATGTGGCAGCGCTTTTGGGGATGGGGGTTTCGTTATTTGGGGTTTATTTGTTGATTTTATTGGTACTGAGTGAGTTGTCATTTCTTTGGGTGCATTTTCGAGTCTTGACTTTAAGAAATCAAGTTCAGTTTGCACTTTCTGGGCTGTTGCCCACGCGGGAGGTGGTGTATTTGTATACAATAGCCACTTTAAGCGAGCTACTCGTTTCTTTATTTTATTCTTTACCCTCCGCGTTCCATCACAATCTACTCACTCAGTTTTTCTTGTAGTCCTTTTTCCATGTAGTCCTTGCAGTCCTTTTTCCATGTCACGGTCGCCATGAAGTAAAAAATCCATATTTGAAGTAAGAATATTTATTTATTTATTTGGAGCAGCAATGGTGCCGCTCCAATGATCGGATTCCTTCTGTGTTTTGACATTATTCTTTAAGTCTAATTAAGGCTAGGTCTCGTAGCTGCGATGCCCGCAGACGGCGGCAGAGAGACGGTTATGTAGGTATATACTTATGTATGTATGAATGTACTTATATACATTGGCTATGCACTCTCGAGTGGAGGCGCGAGGGATATGCACATGCTGTCCGTTTGTTACAATTATGCCGACGCTAGCACTCTCTGTGTGCGGGCTAAGCCATAGCGATCGGTTCATATTTCGGCCACTTAGGGTTTATGACCGGGACATTGAAATATGCAAACACTGCAACAAAGTGTTACAGTGCCTACCCTTTAAGTACTCTCGGTACAGTGGGTATTCAATATACGTGCATATTACAGTTTTACAAAGACAAAAGAAAAAGCAAAACATATCTACAACAAAAAATAAATAAATAAATAAATCCTATACTTTATATACATAACAGTTTATCACAGTTGGTTCATTTTCGTGCTCAGTGCACGATTCGACCGGAGATGCAAATCCGTCGTCTTCTGCGCGGATGTCACCTCCTGGTCATCTGGTGAACCAATGCTCACTGCTCTCAGGAGCAATTGTCCACTTTAAGGTACAAGCCTCCCGCCCTGACTACTGCAAAGGAAAACAAAACCTCTTCGACGGCTAGTCTTTCACTCCCGGATGCAATTGCAGGCAAAAATATCGTGCCTCGCAAGCCATCGATTTTGGGGGCTGCGCCGTCAAGGGCATCCTTAAACAGGACGTCGTCATCCCGATTATCCTGATTTATTTGTGTGGGCGCCATATTGTAACGGAACTGATTTTTCCCGTAGGGCAATGCGGGCTAGCTCCGGAATCCCAGGGCCGAGTCCTCCGTCTGCCCGCAGTCCGCACAATCGATATATCGATAACAAACCGACGTCTCACTAACATAAATTCAAACACCACTAGTAACAAAACGTAAACAAAACTAATAAAAGCAACAAAAAATTCACTAAAATTTTTGGTCTTTTTGCCACTCACGTTTTTCTTAAATTTTAGCAAATCACTACTTTTATTTGTTGGCTGGCTGCCGCTTCTCCGTATCTCTTCCTACTGCCTCTCCTCCAACGCTTTTGCCTCCCTATATCGGTTCGTTTCACTGACCGCGTTCCACCATACGGGACTTTTTGGCGCTCAGTGCAACGGCCAAGTTCAAGGGCAAACCTCAGAGAGCGATGTATGAGCGAGAAGGTAAGAATAAGGGCAATAGTCTCAGCGGTCATCATTTTGTGTTTTTTTTGACTTATCTCCTGCGTCTGTTGGTGTCGCTGTAGTCGTTTTGCTGCTGCTGCAGATGCTGCTGTTGATGCTGCCGCTGCGGTAGATGTTGCTAATGTTGTTGCTGCTGTATTCGCTGATATTTTGTTGCTGCTGCTGCTTCTTGTCGCAGCTGTAGATACCAGGACCGTAAATAAGAATTATGATTAAATAAAAATCATAGGCCTAATAATCGTCTGCGAAGTGCGGGAAAATACACATAACATATAAAATTTTTTACGGGAAAATTATAAATAGAATAAACTTGTTTCCCCGATTTTGTATACCCTTGCAGGGTATTATAATTTTGTCCAGAAGTTTGCAACGCAGTGAAGGAAGTATCTCCGACCCCATAACGTATATATATTCTTGATCAGCATCACCAGTCGAGTCGATCTAGCCATGTCCGTCTGTCTATCCGTTGTTACGCGAACTAGACTCTCAGTTTTGAGCTATCTGAATGAAACTTTGCAGATAGTCTTCTTCCTATTGCAGTTACTATATAAGTCGGAGCGGCTGAAATCGAACCACTATATCTTATAGCTGCCATTGGAATGATCGGAAAATTAATGAATCAAAATTATAACTTCTCTGTTTTCAACGAATTTCTATAAATTTCGAGATATAGCTGTTTTTATAGATCTAGAAACAATTTTAATTTCATTAAGATTGGACAACTATGTCATATAGCTGTCATATATGTATATGAAAATGTAATATTCTACATGTAAAATATAAAATTTACAAAATTTACAAAATTTTATATTCTTTTAACATTAGCGAAATGGATCGATTTTAATTATCTAATTGCAGGCTGCAGGGTACATAAACTTCGGCTTACCGAAGTTAGCTTTCTTTCTTGTTTTACATATATATAATGACTTAACTCTTAAAAGTGATTCCAAAATTAAAATAAAAAGTTATATATTAATTTTAATATAAACATCAAAAATAAAAGTTAATATATATACAATTAAAAGGTTTACCAATGGGATCTCTTGCGTTACCAGTCATTGCGGATATCATCGTGGAAGAGGTATTAAATACAAAAAGAAATACGAGGTTTTTAACAAAGTATGTGGATGACTTGTTTACAATAGTTAAGGAAGATGGGGTACATGCAACTTTTGACAAGCTTAATAACTTCCACAAAGATTTAAAATTTACATTAGAACTAGAGTACCAATAAATTACCAATTCTTGACGCCGTAATTCACAGGACGGACAACACTTTAAAACTGCGGTGCTCAATGCTATGGCACGCGGGCACATTTGTTTTGTTTCGGCACTTAGCATACGGAGCGGCACTCCAACTCAACCCTCCACAGCCAACAACAATTCCACTGAATTTTTTTCTCCTGAGCTCACAATGCAAAGTGTTGTTGTCTTGTTATCGGCTCTGCACTGACAAAAAGTTTTGTTGCGTTTTGATAGAATTTAATTTAAGTTTGATTTTAGTTTATTGTGGACCAGCGACGGCTGCATTTTTTAGTTAAACTTTTTTTTCTCAGTGTTCATTTTGTAGCAATAAAACGGCGTCGATACATGTGTAAGTGTGTTTTCTTTTGCTTGTGCTGACAAGGGCACTGCCGTAAGGCAATTTTGAGCACCCTGCTTTAAAGCTTAATTGGTACCCGAAGTCCATAGCATTAGGACGACATAAATTTTAGCTTTAAACACCCCAAAAGCATGATAACTTTGTAAGACCAAAACTTTATAAGACGAGTACTAGACACCAGTGATGCAGTTTTCCACCATAACAATAAAAGCGAATATTTAACATACTCGGCAAAATGACTTTCCAGTTTCGACTATAAAACATTTCTGAAAGACACATAAACTTACAAACCGAAACATCAAGAACAAAATAAGAAGACATATAAATCGGCAGTATATACTCGTATACCGAGCTTCTCGGAACCGTTGATGCATTCCGATATTTTTAATAAAGACAACACTACAATAGCACATAACCAATATACACAACAGGACAGTTCTTCAGCAACGCAATGAAGAAGATAGAAACACTGGTCAAAAATAATGTTATATACAAAATTCCATGCGGAGGAGACGGACTAACTTATGTAATAAAGTATAAAATTCACGCTGGAAATGCTGCATATTATAAAACTCCTACTCAAATAAGACTAATTTACAAGACTGCCCAGATCGCATCTGCAACGGTTCTATACGCCGCCAACGGTAGCTCAAAAATGCCAGAACTATTAGATGCATGCAACAAGGGTTTTTGTTGGAATATTAGAAGCGAAGAAATAAGTTGTAAAATAAATATAATGTGCAAATTTCGGTTCTCTAAAACGCATAAGCATACGTTATTTTGGAAGTAAATTACCCGAGCACTTTTCGAACAGTCGGTTTTATACCCTTGCAGAGGGTATTATAATTTTGCCATGATATTTGCAACGCAGTGATGGAGGCATCTCCGACCCCATAAAGTATATATATTCTTGATCAGTATCACCAGCCGAGTCGATCTAGAAATGTCCGTCTGTCTGTCTGTCTGTCCGTCTGTCTGTCGGTTTCTACGCGAACAGTCTCTCAGCTGTTGAGCTATCGGGCTGAAATTTTCAGCATAGTCTTTTTTAGCACGCAGTATATATGTCGGAATGGCTGAAATCGGACCACTATATCCTATAGCTGCCATAGGAATGATAGCGAAATTAATGTAAAAAATTTTACTTCTCTGTTTTTCAACGAATTTTTATAGTTCTAGAATTACGGTTTTAATTTCATTAAGATCATACAACTATATCATATAGCTGCCATAGAAGGATTGGTCAATTTATATGAAAATGTAAATAATAAATTACATGTAGTAAAATGTAAAATGTACAAAAATTTACATAATTTGACATTTTTGTTTACATTACCAAAATGGATCGATTTTCAATGATCCAATTGCTGACTGCAGGGTATACAAACTTCGGTTTACCGAAGTTAGCTTTCCTTCTCGTTATTTTTATAACGTTGTTTAGTTATTGCATTAAAAACAATTTTATTATTTTCAACATAATTGCAGGATTTCTTCACTTATCATATAAAAATTTTATTGTACGATTTTATTAACCTACATATATTATATACACATTTCAAAAGCAAAAAATACACGTTTTAAATACATTTTATTGTTTTTGTTTTATGGTTATTAATACATTATCACCGAACCGTTCTTTATGAATGCTACAGATGTGTTCTCAATTGCTTTCGGTATAACAGTTCTATAATCGCCATTTAATTATTGACAATTTTGTTTGATTGTAGGTTCAGTTAGATTCAATGTAAGTATAATATTTGGTTCAACGTATTGAATCATTTCTTTTGAAAGAGTTGGTATAAAATTACAAATTGGATTTTTGCACTTAATTATATTTTTAATGCATTCATTATTAACTTCTTTATTGTCTTAATTATAAATTTTTTCTCATCTTCAAAATATAATTGTTGATCTGAATAGTCTAACTGATACCCATTATGGTCGGGCTATGTGAAATAAGTAGTAATTCGTTATTTTGTGATCAATCCAAGTTGATGTTTTGATTAAAAGTGTATTTTGGCTGTTATTGCCGTCTAGTTTGTCATAATTGAGTAACTTTTAAAAGTCCAGGACGTGAAAGTTGCATGCCCATTTCTAATGTACTCAATAAATTGCAATACCATTGCGGTTATTTTGGTAGTTAGTAAGTTTCTCCAGTCCTTTATTCACAAGCTTTAGAACATCATTTAATTTATGAAGTTGAATTAAATTTTTCTGCAATTATATTTATTTTGACGTGATAACGTCTTATAAATCGATAGAGCAGGCTGGCTGCACGCTCGAAAAGCATGACTCCTACGTCGTTACCTCTGCCGCGACACAGGCAGAGCAAATGTGACGTGAGCAGCAGCAGCAGAAGAGAGAGAATGAGAGAGTGGTTAAAATGTAATGCTTTGCACTCTTCTGGCAACCGCAAGGGCAAAGCGGTGTTTCTCCGTCTCGCTCTCACCGCCCGTTTTGCGACGGTGTTTCTCCGTATCGCTCTGCTCTCCCGCTTTGTCTATTTATAGCTCGAGCACTGACGCAGGCGTATGTGTGTATTTCAGTCTTTGACGTCGCCCTCTTGTTTGCATGCGTGGTGCACAGTTTAGAGTGTTCGAGTCTTAATCTAACGACAGCGGGTTCGAGTACCAACCGCAGCAATTGTGTTTTCAAAAATATAAGTTGGCTTTTATAGACTTTCTATAATATTTATATCCATCATCATTTTGTGTTTTTTGACTCCTATCTCTGCGTCTGGTCATTTCGCTGTACTGCCTGATGCTGCTCTGCAGAAACTGCTGCTGATGCTGATCGCTGCTAATGGCCATTTGTTGCTGCTGTATTCGCTGATTTTGTTGCTGCTGCTGCTTCTTGTCGCAGCTGTAGACTTGCAGCCGGACTGTGAATAAGAATTATGGCCAAATACAGCCGGCCTGCCTGATCGTCTCCGAAACTGACCATACACATAACTTGATCTTCTACGGGAAAATTATAAATAGAATAAACTGCCTGATTTTGTATACCCTTGCAGGGTATTATAATTTTGTCCAGAAGTTTGCAACGCACTGTGATCCTCTCCAGAAACCCATTTACGCCCCCATAATTTTACATACATTTTTACCAGTGTCACCAATCGAGAATGATCGTTGCTATGTTTTGTGTATTAAATTGTTATTCGCTTAACTGAAGAAATTTTGCAGTTTCCTTGAGCTATCTGTATTCAAAATTGGTGCAAATCGGTTTTCCATTCCCATTCCATCAGTATATTCTTAAGACGTTGTCATTCAACCAGTAAATGACTTACAGACAACCAATTGTTTTGTTGGAAATTTAACCCTATCATCAAGTTATGCCAAAAGAAATTTCAACGAATATTATGTAAATAGTCCAGATCTGCTTTTTTATGATCTAGAAACAATTTTAATTTCATTAAGATTGGACAACTATGTCATATAGCTGTCATATATGTATATGAAAATGTAATATTCTACATGTAAAATATAAAATTTACAAAATTTACAAAATTTTATATTCTTTAACATATATAGCGAAATGGATCGATTTTTAATTATCTAATTGCAGGCTGCAGTATACATAAACTTCGGCTTACCGAAGTTAGCTTTCTTTCTTGTTTTACATATATATAATGACTTAACTCTTAAAAGTGATTCCAAAATTAAAATAAAAGTTATATATTAATTTTAATATAAACATCAAAAATAAAAGTTAATATATGTGGGTGTGTTTCCCTGATGACGACGAACGCAACGAGTATGGATGACGAGCTGGCAACCCTGAGACGACGAGAGATGTACAGAAGAGGAGAGGATGAGAGCAACGACGATGACGATCGAGCACGAGTAGGAGAGAGAGCATGCAACGAGTACGACGAGCAGGCAACCGAAGACGAGAGAGTGAGAGTTGAGTTCGAGCCTTTAACGACGACGGTCCTACGACGCTGGGCCAAAACGACGGAGAGATTAACGACGAGAGAGTTTCTATTTCTTATTTCAAAACTTAAATAATATTGTATAATCACTATATTAAATAAAACCTACTATTTACTGACTTAAACTAATAAAATAATCCCACATTTGGGTGCTCGCCGGGAAAAGAACGGAAATATTGAGGAATAACTATAGAAGTGAAATAAGAGAAGAAGAGAACGAATTGGAAAAGAAGAAAACTGAAACAAGAAACGTGAAAAACTTGTGAAATTGACAATGAAAGTTTAAACTGAAACAATATTTCTGTGCGGTCTAAAAAATTTTTACGAACATGAGCTGCCTAAATGATTTTATAAGCCGAAACTTGCGCAGTGCCAGCAGAGACAGCATCGCGGCCCTACACAAATTCGTGTTCGAGCATGAGGGAGACAGAGGAAACCGCCAACGACTTCGCCAATTTGCCGGTTTCGAGTTTGACGAAAGCTCTGGAAATTATGAGGCTAAGAAGGGTTACATTCAACAGAATTTGAACGAGCGCGATCTTGTCACGATTTGCAACGTGTTGAACATAACCTACAACGTGGAAGATGTCGGATTACACATTTTCGTAACTAATGCGCAATGGACTTCTCTCACACACACAACGTGATCCAGAGTCAGGAGAGGAAGAAGACGACGACGACGACGCAGAAGTATTCGTGAGCGGAGAAGCACAAGGAACAGCAACATGGAGAACCAACAACGAGAGCAAGAAGTACAGTACGCATCAAAAGGAAAATGCTGGAAAAGTTCATAAGGTGGAGAACAATACACCCCGATTCGCGTTCAGTTTTCGGGACCTGGAGGACTCAATCCGTACCTTCGACGGTACCAACACAATATCAATCGAATCGTGGATAGACGAATTCGAAGAGCAGGCGTTGATTATGTGTTGGAGCGACGCAGATGTTGATATTCGCCAAAAATCGCTGAGAGGTACCGCCAAACTTTTCATCATGAGCGAGAGAGGACTAAGCACTTGGATCGCTCAAAGCTGCTCTCCTGAACGAATTCAAAACGGTGGTGAACAGTAAGCAGATTCACGAGCAACTCAGCAAGAACAAACGTGCACAAGACGAGTGTAGTTTCGCATATCTTTACCGAATGAAAGATCTGGCTATCCATGGTGAAATAAACGATTCCGTGTTAATTCAATACATTATCGATGGGATTGACGGTGAAACAATTGACAAAACTCTACTTTACGGCGCAAGAAACATGGTCGATTTTAAAGAGAAGCTAAAAGTTACGTGACCAAGAACGAGAGAGAAAGTTTTGAGAGAGAGAGCAGAAGCTCACTGATGACGTATTCCAAAGCAAGAAAAAAGGAGAGAAGTAATTTGTTATAGTTGCGGAGAGAAAGGGCATGTGTCGGATAAATGCAGCAACAAAGAACAAGGTACAAAATGCTTCAAGTGTAACCAATTTGGCCATATCTCGCGAAACTGTAATAAGATCGAGGAGTCGGACAACAGCAAGGTTAACAACGATGATGACGACGCTGGGCGGTGTTTGCCTTAAGGTGCAAGCATACCTGCAAATAACCCGGACAATAACGAGCAACCAACAAGATACAAGCAGATGACGACGAGCGCAACGAGTATGGATGACGAGCTGGCAACCCTAAAGACGACGAGATAGATACGGACGACGAGAGAGAAGACGACGAGCAATCATCTAAGAAGACGACGATGAGAGCGACCACGACGAGCAATCATCTAAGAAGACGACGATGAGAGCGACCACGACGAGCAATCATCAAAGAAGACGACGATGAGAGCGACCACGATGAGCAATCATCTAAGAAGACGAAGATGAGAGCAACCACGACGAGCAGAGGAGAACGACGATGATGACGACGCTTTCGGGCGAAAGCATAAGCAGGATGGCCGAATGTGGGGTGTGTTTCCCCGATGACGACGAACGCAACGAGTATGGATGACGAGCTGGCAACCCTGAGACGACGAGATGTATACAGAAGAGGAGAGGATGAGAGCAACGACGATGACGATCGAGCACGAGTAGGAGAGAGAGCATGCAACGAGTACGACGAGCAGGCAACCGAAGACGAGAGAGTGAGAGTTGAGTTCGAGCCTTTAACGACGACGGTCCTACGACGCTGGGCCAAAACGACGGAGAGATTAACGACGAGAGAGTTTCTATTTCTTATTTCAAAACTTAAATAATATTGTATAATCACTATATTAAATAAAACCTACTATTTACTGACTTAAACTAATAAAATAATCCCACATATATATACAATTAAAAGGTTTACCAATGGGATCTCTTGCGTTACCAGTCATTGCGGATATCATCGTGGAAGAGGTATTAAATACAAAAAGAAATACGAGGTTTTAACAAAGTATGTGGATGACTTGTTTACAATAGTTAAGGAAGATGGGGTACATGCAACTTTTGACAAGCTTAATAACTTCCACAAAGATTTAAAATTTACATTAGAACTAGAGTACCAATAAATTACCAATTCTTGACGCCGTAATTCACAGGACGGACAACACTTTAAAACTGCGGTGCTCAATGCTATGGCACGCGGGCACATTTGTTTTGTTTCGGCACTTAGCATACGGAGCGGCACTCCAACTCAACCCTCCACAGCCAACAACAATTCCACTGAATTTTTTTTTCTCCTGAGCTCACAATGCAAAGTGTTGTTGTCTTGTTATCGGCTCTGCACTGACAAAAGTTTTGTTGCGTTTTGATAGAATTTAATTTAAGTTTGATTTTAGTTTATTGTGGACCAGCGACGGCTGCATTTTTTAGTTAAACTTTTTTTTCTCAGTGTTCATTTTGTAGCAATAAAACGGCGTCGATATATGTGTGTGTTTTGCTTGTGCTGACAAGGGCACTGCCGTAAGGCAATTTTGAGCACCCTGCTTTAAAGCTTAATTGGTACCCGAAGTCCATAGCATTAGGACGACATAAATTTTAGCTTTAAACACCCCAAAAGCATGATAACTTTGTAAGACCAAAACTTTATAAGACGAGTACTAGACACCAGTGATGCAGTTTTCCACCATAACAATAAAAGCGAATATTTAACATACTCGGCAAAAATGACTTTCCAGTTTCGACTATAAAACATTTGAAAGACACATAAACTTACAAACCGAAACATCAAGAACAAAATAAGAAGACATATAAATCGGCAGTATATACTGTATACCGAGAGCTTCGGAACCGTTGATGCATTCCGATATTTTAATAAAGACACTACAATAGCACATAACCAATATACACAACAGGACAGTTCTTCAGCAACGCAATGAAGAAGATAGAAACACTGGTCAAAAATAATGTTATATAAAATTCCATGCGGAGGAGACGGACTAACTTATGTAATAAAGTATAAAATTCACGCTGGAAATGCTGCATATTATAAAACTCCTACTCAAATAAGACTAATTTACAAGACTGCCCAGATCGCATCTGCAACGGTTCTATACGCCGCCAACGGTAGCTCAAAAATGCCAGAACTATTAGATGCATGCAACAAGGGTTTTTGTTGGAATATTAGAAGCGAAGAAATAAGTTGTAAAATAAATATAATGCAAATTTCGGTTCTCTAAAACGCATAAGCATACGTTATTTTGGAAGTAAATTACCCGAGCACTTTTCGAACAGTCGGTTTTTATACCCTTGCAGAGGGTATTATAATTTTGCCATGATATTTGCAACGCAGTGATGGAGGCATCTCCGACCCCATAAAGTATATATATTCTTGATCAGTATCACCAGCCGAGTCGATCTAGAAATGTCCGTCTGTCTGTCTGTCTGTCCGTCTGTCTGTCGGTTTCTACGCGAACAGTCTCAGCTGTTGAGCTATCGGGCTGAAATTTTCAGCATAGTCTTTTTTTAGCACGCAGTATATATGTCGGAATGGCTGAAATCGGACCACTATATCCTATAGCTGCCATAGGAATGATAGCGAAATTAATGTAAAAAAATTTTACTTCTCTGTTTTTCAACGAATTTTTATAGTTCTAGAATTACGGTTTTAATTTCATTAAGATCATACAACTATATCATATAGCTGCCATAGAAGGGATTGGTCAATTTATATGAAAATGTAAATAATAAATTACATGTAGTAAAATGTAAAATGTACAAAATTTACATAATTTGACATTTTGTTTACATTACCAAAATGGATCGATTTTCAATGATCCAATTGCTGACTGGTATACAAACTTCGGTTTACCGAAGTTAGCTTTCCTTCTCGTTATTTTTATAACGTTGTTTAGTTATTGCATTAAAACAATTTTATTATTTTCAACATAATTGCAGGATTTCTTCACTTATCATATAAAAATTTTATTGTACGATTTTATTAACCTACATATATTATATACACATTTCAAAAGCAAAAAATACACGTTTTAAATACATTTTTATTGTTTTGTTTTATGGTTATTAATACATTATCACCGAACCGTTCTTTATGAATGCTACAGATGTGTTCTCAATTGCTTTCGGTATAACAGTTCTATAATCGCCATTTAATTATTGACAATTTTGTTTGATTGTAGGTTCAGTTAGATTCAATGTAAGTATAATATTTGGTTCAACGTATTGAATCATTTCTTTTGAAAGAGTTGGTATAAAATTACAAATTGGATTTTGCACTTAATTATATTTTTAATGCATTCATTATTAACTTCTTTATTGTCTTAATTATAAATTTTTTCTCATCTTCAAAATATAATTGTTGATCTGAATAGTCTAACTGATACCCATTATGGTCGGGCTATGTGAAATAAGTAGTAATTCGTTATTTTTGTGATCAATCCAAGTTGATGTTTTGATTAAAAGTATTTTGGCTGTTATTGCCGTCTAGTTTGTCATAATTGAGTAACTTTTAAAAGTCCAGGACGTGAAAGTTGCATGCCCATTTCTAATGTACTCAATAAATTGCAATACCATTGCGGTTATTTTGTAGTTAGTAAGTTTCTCCAGTCCTTTATTCACAAGCTTTAGAACATCATTTAATTTATGAAGTTGAATTAAATTTTTCTGCAATTATATTTATTTTGACGTGATAACGTCTTATAAATCGATAGAGCAGGCTGGCTGCACGCTCGAAAAGCATGACTCCTACGTCGTTACCTCTGCCGCGACACAGGCAGAGCAAATGTGACGAGCAGCAGCAGCAGAGAAGAGAGAGAATGAGAGAGAGTGGTTAAAATGTAATGCTTTGCACTTCTGGCAACCGCAAGGGCAAAGCGGTGTTTCTCCGTCTCTCTCACCGCCCGTTTTGCGACGGTGTTTCTCCGTATCGCTCTGCTCTCCCGCTTTGTCTATTTATAGCTCGAGCACTGACGCAGGCGTATGTGTGTATTTCAGTCTTTGACGTCGCCCTCTTGTTTGCATGCGTGGTGCAGAGTTTAGAGTGTTCGAGTCTTAATCTAACGACAGCGGGTTCGAGTACCAACCGCAGCAATTGTGTTTTCAAAAATATAAGTTGGCTTTTATAGACTTTCTATAATATTTATATCCATTTAACTTAACATATCAACAAACAGCCGGCACTCAATCCTCTCCAGAAACTGGTCATTTACAGCAGGCACTGCCTGATCCTCTCAAGAAACTGGCCACTTACAGCCGGCACTGCCTGATCCTCTCCTAAAACTGGCCATTTACAGCCGGAACTGCCTGATCCTCTCCAGAAACTGGCCATTTGCAGGCGGCACTGCCTGATCCTCTCCAGAAACTGGCCACTTGCAGCCGGCACTGCCTGATCCTCTCCAGAAACTGGCCATTTACAGCCGGCACTGCCTGATCCTCTCCAGAAACTGACCATTTACAGCCGGCACTGCCTGATCCTCTCCAGAAACTGGCCATTTGCATCCGGCACTGCCTGATCTTCTCCTAAAACTGGCCATTTGCAGCCGGCACTGCCTAATCCTCTCCTGAAACTGGCCATTTGCAGCCGGCACTGCCTGATCCTCTCCAGAAACTGGCCATTTACAGCCTCCCTGTCTCAATTTTACATTACATTTTTACCCAGTGTCAAATAATTGAGAATGATTCGTTGCTAAACTAAGAACTTTTGTGTATTAAATTGAAAATTATTCGGTCTTAAATGAAGTAAATTTTGCACTTTCCTTGAGCATAAAATGTATTCAAAAATTGGTTGTCTCTAAAGTCGGTTTACTACCATTCTACCATTCCATCAGTATTTTCTTAAGACGTTGTCACGTTCAACGTCAGTAAACCGACTTTACAGACAACCAATTGTTTTGTTGTTAATTTTACCCTCATCAAGTGTGCCAAAAGAAATTTAAAAGATGAACCTATTATGTCAAATAGTCCACGTATCTGCCTTTTTGCTGATGAATAGTTAATACCATTTAATTCTTTCAGTAGTTTGTTGTACAAATATTTCATTCTGGCGAGTCTGTGATTTTGTTACCAAAAGATTCAGTTGATTTCCGTTAAATTTATTCTTAAACAGTGATGTTTATACACTACCGGTATTTGAATTGGAATGCTTTGAAGAGATATATAGCCAAGGTCGGAATCTGGTTGGGTATTTGTTATTTTATTTATTTCATCTCCTACATTTAGTTGAGCTTCGAAGGACGGCATATCAGTACGCATAGGACAAGCGATCAGCCATTTCAGAATGGATCGTCTGACCACGACTGATTTGCTGAAATAAAGTGTCAATTCTAGTCTACCGGTAGCATTATTAATTGTCAGTTGTCTGCATTGGATTTACGGAAACACACTTTCAGAAGAAAGTTTCAGGCCACAGACGACGGCAAAGAGATATGCTCCGTTCTTTAGGAGGAAGGGTGCAGGATCAGCCGCTTGGACCACAGGCAATTTCAGCTCTTAAGAGTGACAACTGACCACGGCGGACTACCTGCGCGCATGCGCTTGTTGTTTTTGCATAAAGCACGAAAAACTTCTTTGTTTTCTTTTTGTATTTTGTCAATTTTCGTCAGTTGGAGGCTAGACTCACTTGAAGGAATAAGCTATGCTAGTCGGCAAAATATATTTATGCTTTGATTGTGTTTATCAATTTCATTTTTTTCACATTTTGGTGTTGTGAAAGGGTTGCTATTTATTTCACATTTTATTATTTTTAGTATATCATATTTTGACTACTTAAGATTTTTATATACGATTCATACAATTTTAAACTTTGTTGTTATTGTAATTGCTGTCATTAGTTGTTTGTTGCTGCTGATGAGGGAAGCGCAACTGGCGAACAGCTGCCAAGAAGGTCATTGATCCTTAGATTGAAAGTGCACAGAAGCGTAGTAGAAAATACAGGCGCGGGTGCTCTGATAGGTACACATTCAAAAATTAATTAAAATTTTAGACTTTACAATTATTTTAAATCAATTTTGTTTTAGGAATTTAGGAGATTATTAAAATTATACTTTTTGGGGATAGTGTAAGCTTTGGGAGCAGCCCGTTTTCATTTTATATTTTGTGAATTATTAAATTATATTGTCTGCGTTATTTCTTTTAGATTTTGTAGTACAATTTTCTGTCTGATTTTTCTGCTGCCACGTTTTTTTAAGGCCAGAATGCCACAAATAGGGGAAGAGGAAGTCATTCAGTCGGCTGCAATATTCGTATTGTGTGATAGGAGCTTGGTAGAGGACCAGACTGTAAGGATAAAATGCGGTCACGAGTTTCATAAGGCCTGCTACGAGGCACATGCTAAGACCAGAAATCTCTGTCCGATTTGTAAGGCCGCTCCGCATGATACACGGCAACAGAAGCGACAAAATATGCCATCAGGATCTGCTGGGCCAACTAATGAGGAGGCATCTGGTTCGCAGCAAGCATTAGGGACCATGGTTGCGCAGCAAGTCAAAGCTATGCAAGACGAGTTGCTTACTCAATTGTCAGAAAGATGGCGCAACTCATACAAACAAATATCGCGGCCCACTTTCCGGCACGACCCTCTGTTCCGGCCGAAGTAGATGTTAGGCGGCAGTTTGAAGCAGTGAACTTCCAGGTTGGTGGGCCGACAAGTATTATGACTGGCTCGGGGCGTGAAACGCCAAGGATGAATGGCCCTGATCTCTCTCAATGTCCTGATAGGGTTGGCCAGATTCTTAACAGTTGGAAGCTTAGGTTTAGCGGCAACCAAGAAGGTCTGACTGTTGACAATTTCATATACCGAGTGGAGGCACTCACTCACCAGACGCTTGAAGGAAATTTTCCGGCCTTATGCAGTAACGCTAGCTTGTTATTTGACGGAAAAGCGCGCGATTTCTATTGGCGATTTCACAAGTCGGTCAGGATGGTGACATGGGATGCGCTAATTTATGCATTGCGAAAGCCGCGACACGCGTAGCGATGTCGACATAAGAAAAGCGATCCGTGACAGGAAACAAAAGGATAGGGAAGATTTCGATACTTTTACGATGCAATCGTGCAGCTAATGGATGGCTTGAAGACACAAATTAAAGAGTCAGAACTTGTAGACATTTTGAGAAAAATCTAAGGCCAGAAATTAGACATGAATTACTGAATATCATCGTGGATAGTGTTGATCGTCTGCGCGAAATTTGTCGGCAAAGGAATGGTTTCTAGATGACGTAAAGCGAAACTGTACCTACCAAAAGAATATCCCTTTCCGACAGAGTGTGGCTGAATTGGTAGAGGAAGCTCAATCCGATGATGCCACTGAATTTTTGGATGTAGAAAACGAAGGAGAAATAGGTGCTATGGCGTTAATCTGCTGGAATTGTCGCAAGGAGGGTCATAGGTATCAGGATTGCGAGGGCAAACGCAAAATATTCTGTTTCGGCTGCGGTCGTCCCAATACCTTCAAACCTTCGTGAGCAAAATGTCAAAAACCCAAGATGAACACAGAGCCTCGTCAGCTCTCGTGTGTTCAGCGTCAGAAGTCGACGAATCCAGAGCAGAACCAGTAGAAAATGAATTTTCAGCAGTAGTAGTAGATAATCCTAACTTGTCCGATGAAACTAACAGTCTGCCTTTATTTTGGCCTCAACTAGTGATGGCGAATCAGCTTGTGTCAAGTCCGAAACCAATCAGTCCGAGCGTTCTGGCAGGCAGCTAAAACCATAAATGCCATTCGGATAAGCGCCCCTATGCCGAAGTGAGTTTATTAGACCAAGTGGTATTAGGGCTTCTTGATACAGGAGCAGCCATGAGCGTAATAGGTGGAAAGTTAGCCGAGCAGGTTATTTTAAGCCGAGTTCCATTCAAACGAGTAGCAACAGTAGCAAGTACGGCTGATGGAAAGAAGCAGGAGATAATTGGCCGTCTCAAAACTCCTGTAGTACAAGGAGGACACTAAGGAGTTGGAGTTGCACATTATTCCAAGCCTTAGTCAGAATCTTTATTTGGGGCAGGCATTTGATTTATTGCCATCTTTCATGAACATCAGCGAAACAGCGCCTGAGTCGCATAGCCTCTCCGAAAGTCAACAAGAGATCCTTAAAACCGTGGTGAAGCAGTTTCCGTCGTTCTCGGTATCTGGTTTGGGCAAGACGAATCTTATTTCACATTCGATCGACGTTGCAGATGCAAAGCCAGTGAAACTGAGGCATTTTCCTGTTTCTCCGGCTATTGAAAAGCTGCTCTACCAAGAGGTTGATCGGATGCTAAGTTTGGGGGTAATAGAGGAGTCAGATAGCGCAATCCTCGCCGGTAGTATTAGAACAGAAACCCGAAAAATCCGTCTCTGTTTGGATAGTCGAAAGGTAAATGCAGTCACTAAAAGGATGCATATCCTTGCCACAAATAGATGGCATCTGGGGCGGCTTCCCAAGGCAATGTTTATATCGAGTCTTGATCTTAAAGATGCCTATTGGCAGATACCACTCGATCAAGCATCGCGATAAAACTGCTTTTACCATTCCAGGAAAGCCCTCTACCAATACAGAGTTATGCCATTCGGCCTCACGAACGCCTCCCAGACTATGACCAGGCTTATGGATAAGGATATTCCCGCTCATCTCAGAAATGAGGTTTTGTGTATCTGGATGATTTACTGATTGTGTCAGATAGCTTTGAGGCACATATGAGGGTTCTTAGTCTGGTCGCGGGCTTTATCAAAACAGCTGGCCTAACCCTTAATGTCGAGAAAAGCTAATTCTGCATGCGAACGGTCAAATATTTAGGCCATATTGTCGGGGAAGGCGTTATCCGAACGGATCCCGACAAAATATCATGAAAGATTTTCCGCTACCACAGTCCCTCAAAGCTTTGCGTCGTTTTCTTGGGATGGTGGGATGGTATAGGAAATTTATTAGCAATTTTGCCTCAGTATCAGCTGATCTGACGGATCTATTAAAGCCCAGAAGAAAGTTTGTAATGACGGAGGAGGGAGAAATGGCTTTTAATAAGCTCAAGGAGGTGTTGTGTTCTGCCCCAGTATTGCACAGCCCAGATTTCAGCAAACCTTTTATATTCAGTGTGATGCCAGTAAGTCAGGTGTCGGAGGAGTCCTTGTGCAAAAATCGGTTGAAGGAGATGAGTACCCAATAGCATTCGTGTCAAAGAAACTGAAGAAGGCTCAAAAACTCTTCAGTGACAGAGCAGGAGTGCTTAGCAGCCATTATTTGCATAAAACGATTTCGAGCATATGTTGAAGGACATACTTTTACGGTGATCACGGATCATGCGTCCCTAAAATGGCTAATGACACAAACGGATTTGCATTCCAGGTTGGCTCGATTTATTACAAGGCTTCAATTTCAACATTGAGCATCGCAGCGGAAGGTTGAATGTGGTACCCGATGCATTGTCAAGAGTGAATGAGGAGGAGATAGCTGCTATAGATGCAAATCAAGGGTTGCTAGTGGAGTTAGACTCGCCGGAGTTCCAAAGCGAAGAATATTGCGACCTAGTTGAAAAGGTAAAAGCAAATGGGGACAAACTTCCAGATCTGAAGGTAGCCGATAATTTGGTGTATCGCAGAACAGATCATGCCACGGGGATTCATTACATGATAATTTTAGCTGGAAATTATGGGTTCCAAGTAAGCTAGTGCCTGAGGTTCTTAAGAAGGCTCATGATGATCCATTGGCGTCCCATGGAGGCATGCATAAAACTCTGGAAAGGGTGCGACGGTATCATTTCTGGCCCGGGCTTATAAACGATGTCAGAATGTATATTCAAGCTTGCAGCACGTGCAAGATGACTAAAGCACCTAATAGCATTCAGCGTTCCAGCGGTTTTCCAAAGGCTCTATGTCGATTTTCTGGGACCTTATCCCCGGTCCAGCAGTGGGCACATAGGCATTTTATTGTTCTGGATCACTATACAAAATTTGTGTTTTTGAAGGCAGTAAAAACTAACTGCAGACATAGTGACACGTTACCTTCAGCAAGATCTATTCGACACGTTCGGGTTCCAGAGACCATTGTGTCTGACAATGGTTCGCAATTCAAATCTGAGGCGTTCCAAAGTTCTTGCGTGAGTACAAAGTATCTCATACGCTCACCGCAGTATATTTCCGCAGGCTAATGCCTCGGAACGGGTCAATCGTTCGGTGATAGCGGCCATCCGTTTGTATGTTCGTACGGATCAGAAAGATTGGGATAAACAGCTCAGCAGCATTTGTTGTGCTCTACGGTCAGCTGTCCATTCTAGTATTGGCACTTCTTCGTACTATATGGTTTTCGGGCAGCACTATGTATCTGCAGGTTCGACTTTCAAGCTGTTGAGAGCTTTGCATATGCTGGAGGATAGGTCGGCGGTGTTCTCGCGAGAAGATTCTCTGGATTTGATCCGCAGTAAGGCGTGCGAATTGATGGCTAAGCAGAATGCGAAAACGAGCGTCAATATAATCTGCGTTCCAGGAGGTGTCTTATGCAGAAGGGCAGGAGGTGTACCGACGAAACTTTAAGCAAAGCAATTTCGCGGCTGGGTACAATGCTAAGTTAGCTCCGGCGTACGTGAAAGCTAGAGTAAAGAAAGGATGGGGCAGTCGTATTACGACCTGGAGGATTTACAAGGGAACTATGTGGGTCGGTACCATGCAAAGGACATGAAGCAGCAAGGCAGCTGCCTTCTTTACGTTCTTGGATTAGCCTTGGGAATTTGGATCCCAAGTCAGATCTTTGGCGGGGTATTTGTGACGTTGGTAGCAGCTGCGTATATCCAAAAGCCATCTAGGAGTGGCAGTTCGACGTGGTGGCGCCATCTAGGGTCGTTAGAACAAGATCGTTACAGAGAGAGCTCTAGGGCTAACAGGGCGGTGTGTCAGGCTTTCTTCGAGAGTACATTAGGATTAACAGGGCGAGCTGTCAGGCTTTCTCTGAGCGAGAGAATTTCTCCAATAATGGCCGGAGATAGGTTGCCGCCATCATCTTGGCTTCATTAGAAGCCATTCCTATTTTGGCATCCCAAGTGCAAACTTTAGAGCAGTGCGTTGATTGTAGTTGAACCATTTTTGTCCAACTTTCATCATAAAACGAAACGCGAGCCTAGTGCCTGTGAGACGAGCTGCACGGAGATAGGGAACAGTATAAATACGGAAGAACGGCTGGATACATTGGGCAGCAGTGGCCAAAGGCTAAGATCGGTGTGACTTATTGGATCCCGGCTTAGGTGCAGCGGAAGGGCTTCTGGAAGCCCCAGCAGCGATTGCAAACAGCGAATTTGTCGGCAGCGCAGCAGCTCGAAGTTAGCTACAAAGCTGCAGGCGGTCCCAAAAGCAGACGGGAAGACCGCGGAAGCAGAAGTCGGCGCCAAAGTTCAAGCAGTTCGTCGCCGGTGCTGCGCTAGGCCGACTGCCGCAGATCGTTGGTGTGCCCGGTGTCTCCGTAGTTGGAGTGTCGCCCCGCTAACCCCTTTGCCGCCAGTGGAATATCAGAAGGAATTAAGAGAAAGAAGAAAATCTTAGAAAAAAAAACAACAAAAATCTAAAGTCCAAATTAGGAGCGTTGAAAGAGGCAGTAAATAATATCTTGTTGTATGTAGTTTAGTTTATATTTTATTATGACTGTTTAATTATGTGCGAGTGAGAGTTTGTGGAAAGGAAATAGAGAAAGCGAGAGCTGTTTAGTGTCAGCGTTCCGAATATTTTTATTTGGTGAGAAAAAGAAGTGAAAGAAATGTATCGGAAAATGTCTAAGTCAATTAATTAATCAGCCAGGTCGCAGTTGCTAGAAACCATTTAATTTTACCCCTAACAGCCAGCCGTCGGTGAAAGCGCTTTCTTCGATGGATGCCTGCAAGTGGTGAGTCAAAAAAAAGTATAAAAGTCATATAAAGAAACTGATGCAACGGTTGTTAATTTTGGTTTTGACTATTGAGTACGAGCATAACGTAATGTCAATGAAAACAACAACAAATATTAAACGCCGCTGCTAAGCGCTTCCGGTTTCACAAGAGCTCAAGTACTAGTTAACTTAAATTCTATATTTGTTTAAAAAATAAAAAGAAAAGAAACCAAATTTGTTTAAGAGTTCGAGTAATTTAAACAGACATTTAATGTTGGTTTTCTTGGTTCAATTTATGAAAGGCGCATTGCCAGTTTTCCTATATTTATGTTTTATTTACATGTCTAGATTTAAGAACCCTCTCATTTCTTACTTTTAATAAATCTATATATTAATAGGCTAAGCCTTTTTTAGTAATCCCTTTTTCCCCTACTTCCCGTTAACCGATTTTGAAACGGAATATACCATTCGATTCGTATTAATTTGTAGATGTGCAGAATATGAAAAAAATTGAATTTGACAATGTTACCTGTTAAGTGCAGGTAAACGAGAAATACGTATATGAAGCATACGAAACGGAAACA
The DNA here is from genome assembly GCA_014170255.2 of Drosophila triauraria. Lineage (NCBI taxonomy): Eukaryota > Metazoa > Arthropoda > Insecta > Diptera > Drosophilidae > Drosophila > Drosophila triauraria. The sequence continues at coordinate 9,476,180 of JABJVT010000008.1, forward strand.
ACAACAATTTAACGAAGCAAGCATTGGAAATCTTTTTCCGTTCTATTGCGATAAATCAAAAGTTG